>JBAMBP010001300.1:0-318959 GCA_037044515.1 Phortica magna
AACAATAGAAAAACACTTCCGGCTGCCGGACGCGAACGTGAGTCGAATATAAAATTATATGTAAAAAAATCTATTAAAAAGCGCTGAGCGCAAAGCGCGGCATATGAAATACACACGGTAAGCGTGCAAACGTGTACTGAACTTTGCAAAATAGAAGCAAAATTTATTAAAATTATTGCGTCGGTTTTTTTTTTTATAGTCACTGCTAACATACGACTGATGCTTTAATACGCCCGTCATCATCATAAACATTTATGCATAGCAGCAAAAGCAACAACAACAACAACAACAACTAGCACAAGAGCAGTAACGAGTACGAGAACGAGTAAAGGGAACGATAGAAGGGAATCAACGTACGAGTGAAACAGATGATAATGACGATGACAGCGACAACGACAGAGACAGTGACAAACAACAATGACTATGCGAGCAGCAGAGGTAGAGGTGATAGAGCGCTTAGGCAACGTAAACTAAACTAAACTCACAACAAAACAACAACAAAAACAATAAACACAAAAGCAAGCAGCATCTTCAGTGATAAGTACAGTAATAGTGAGCGAACACAATGACTAAACTATGCGCTACAATGAATCACCTTCATTGAAAATAAACGCGCCTGAGTCAAACACACAACGAGTCTATGCACATATATATGTACTTACATGTACTCAACAACACATTATTGTAAACAGTACTTACACAAATACGTTAATATTGGAATGTAAATTCGAAATAATCGCAAACCGGTTAAACGCAAATGACGCCATAGCTGACTAGCAGCGCCAATATGCCAGACTCAAAAATTCATACGATAGCGCACAACCCAGATAACGGTTCATTGTCACTTGCTGTTGGCTATCGCCTTGCAAAATGATGTGTGTGCGATGATGAAAAACAAAAAACAAAATACAAATATTTTTTGTGTCATAAAAAAAGATTAAGAAAATAACAACAACAAGCACGATAATAAATGCAACAACAACAATTAGAGCAATACAACGCCTATTAAAGTAACGAAACGGTATTAAAACGATGAACGAGCAAAGAGTAAAGAGCGCGTCGCCCAACACCGAGTGCGAAGTACTAAGAAAAAACACAAGAAAAATAACTCGTTACCGTCGTCGTCTACACTTATGCTTATCAGCAGCAGCAGCAGCAAAGCAAGTAATTAATAATGAGTGAATGGCATGGTCAGCAACACTCGTGCTCGCGCTAACAATCGTCAACTGCGCTCTCATAATCATTCTTCACTTTGTGCTCTCTTCATTGATACACTACGAAAACGTCAAAGCCACTGAACGTGATTTGAATCCATGTATGTATATGTGTGTGTGTGTATGTTTCTTATCAGTTTCTTTGCATGCTAAAAATTATAAACGTTGAGTAAGATCAAGTAAAGAATTAGCAGCAAAAATTGCAACTCAACCCGAGTCAAGGTAGTCTTATCGAATAACGTAACCAACCAACCGACAGACTTTCAAAACAGCACAAAACTTTTAACTAATTGGATTAGTAACAATAATGAAAAAACAAAAAAAAAAAAAGAAGTAAGGAGCAGCAACTAAAGACAAAGGCAACAAACAACAAGAAAAATATCAACGTTCCAAAAATTAGTCGCCTTAAAAAGTTTGTCTTTACAGTTTTTGTCATTCATACACATTGTGTCGCACTCGTTGTTCTCTCTCTCTCTCTCTCTTTCTCTGCCACTCTTGCTCGCATTTACTGTCTTCCAGGAAGACGACGGCAGTCAAAAGACAAGAAAACCCTTTTCACGCTCGAAGTCTAATAAGAAACATACTAACGCATTCACTTCCACTGCTACTGCCATATGTGTCTAAGAAAGTCTAAGTAACTGAGTGTGTGTGTGTGTGTGTGTGCGAGTGGGTGTTTGTCACAATTTCCAACTGAGCACGAGAAAAGTGCAAAATCAAAGAAATTTAATTAAAAAGGCAACAGCAACTTTGCTGTGTTTCTTAACTCAGCATATTTCATCTTATAAGAAATTGAATTTCATAGTTTGCAACTGTTCATTTTCATTTGTTGACTCGCAAGCGGGCGCAGTGTGTGTGTGTGCGTGTGTTTGTGTGTGTGTTTGACTGTGGAGGCTGTTAAAGGCTTCAAAACTAATAATATTATTAATTAGCATTCGTATTTGTCGCAATGATTGCAGCAATTTACGGAACAGCATAAATTTAATGAATAATTCTTCTTACAAATGTAACTGTTCTTCTGACCACGCCTATGCACAGACACAAATATATACGTGTACAGCACTCTTCAGACGCCCCTTTTCCAGAAGCATGTACACCATGGAATTCTTATTAGAATCCTTCACTCAGACTCATAAGAAGCAAATAGCACTGCCAACTTGAGAACAGCGCCGCCTGCGTCAACAGCGACGTCGGCAGCACTAGAATGACTATTAGAAAAAGTAATAACAATGGCGAAAAACGGAATTTTTTGGTATGTTTGTTATTTCTTACTTTTGTTCTTTTTAATGCTGTTGTTGTTGTTGTTGTTGCTGTTGTTGTTGCGCATTGTTTTCGATTTATTGTCTACGCTTATGTTCTCTTGCTGTCTGCAATTTTTCCTTCGTACGAGTACACTACTTTTGCTTCTTCTTTTTGTTCTCCTTCAACTTCATCTTCATCTCTTACTTCAACATGTCTCAGTCACGGTTGCTGCTTCGGTCTTTGTGCGTAGTCATTATTTATTACACAAAGTCTTTCATTACACTTAGCGATTCTAAAACCTTACATTTCACAACTGCTGCGCGCTCTCGCATTTGTGAGCATTTTGAATAGGCCACAAATTTAATGGCCAAGCAGACGAGTTCCACGAGCTCCACAAGCCCAAACACACACAACACACACAACACTTCCGGCAAACATTTCGGTCGGCCGCAACTAAAGGCTTTAAAAAGCAAAAGTTGCTTTGCCTGTACGCTTTTTAAAATTACTCGCGTGGGCTGTTAATGACGTCGTCTATGAGGATGATAATAATGACGATAATGTTGCAGATAATGACGACAAATGCAACCGCACCAACTGATTATATGTCCTTATCACGCGCCATTATTTACACAACTTGTCACACAGCTCAAAAAAAAGGGCACTGAGCTGTGCTAAGGATGAGCGGCGGATGAGCTGAGAATGTGCCGAACGAAGCGTGTCTGAGATTCATGTGATTGCGACGCCTTCTCGTTGATTACAAAGATTTTTCAAATTCATTGGGTTTCTTTTCACTCGTTTTGCTTCATTTAAAGGGATAATTAGAAGCACAAGGATATCAAGGACGGAAACGAATGATTACGCATATCGAAAAGGAATTGAAAAAAAAGGGAAAACCTCTAAAAACTCATTTCTGTGTAACGTTTCCTACAATGCTAATCAATAAGCACGATTTTTCTTCTTCTACTTCGCATTTTTTCCATTTTTTTTTTTTTTTTGTTATTTTACTTGTTTTCTTGGTAAACATTAATGAATCAATGAGTGCGCGCAATAGTGATTCACCAAACTTTCACAGTACTCTCTTTACGCCACCGTCCTACCACGCTGCCGCCATTAAACGCATTCATGGGCGCCACGCGTCAAAAGGACTTCTCTATCGCTTTGTAAACAGTGAAATGCCAAGCAAAGTTGATGGATGGAAGGTCAATTGTTTTGAACTGCGCGCATTGCACCTTGCCGCTACCTCATACCGCTGCAAGCAATGCCAACAACACTGCCAACCCCTGCCCATTACAAAAGCATTAGGTGGTGGAGCTGAGAGGTTGGCTGGTTGGCAGGAAGTACTGTGTGACGTCGTTGTTGCTTTTGTCCTTTACAGTGGCGTCAGGAAAACTTAAAGGACAAATATTTATGCGCAAGTGGCAGGATAATACGTGACATCGCTACGAATGCTGCAAGCGGTGGCAGGCAGTCAAGCAATCAGCCAGACAGACAGACAGTTAAGCTTACAGGACAAAGGCACAAAGGCAGGCATGTCGTCACCATAGTCATATTCTCGTAAGCAACAAGGAACGCATCAGCATCGGTAGCTTCTTCACGCTCACAGTGAGGGTGACAGCATTTCACTTTTGCCGTGCGGCTTGTGCACTGCCAGAAGGCGCCGAAGAACACAAACACAAAGTTTATTGATTATTGAATAGCAGCGCAGACGTCATGAATAAGGAAAAATACCTCTGTTGCGTCTACTCAAAGTATAGTTGGTTTCAAGTGAAACTGAACTTCATACTGAGTCTTGATCAATTTGCATTCCTAAATAAAAACATCAACCGAAATATGAGCGATGACTCTTGGTTTAAGTGTAGAGTATTGTAACTTCGACATGGCCGTTGGTTGGTAGAGCAATCAACGTTTATTGCCGCTTTACTTTTCACGGCACACCACACATACACACACACAAGCACAAGCACACGCCTACAGCCGCACACCAGCACGGCACGTTAAATGGTATTATTGATGAGCTCGTGGGGCCGTTTGTGAAGAAAAGTATTTTTATGTTCTCGTATTCAATGAATAATGTCTTGTCGAGTCGCCGAGCGCAAGCCTTTCGTTATGAACGACCCACTCTTGATGCCATAACCATAAATACAAACGCTTAAATATATGTGCATGTATATCGCTTGTTTCGACGCATAACGGTATTTATATTTGAACATCAACGTAAAGACTTTCGCACATTTTCTTAACCTGGTCACACGCTCGGCAGCGCTTTGCTATTATGTGTTCAATTTGTTGTATTTGTGCTGCTGCTGTGCCGGTCATTTTCATTTGCAAAGTGCGAAACCGAAAGCGCGCACACACACACACACACACACAAACAAGTATTTTGCGCACGTCGCGTCAGCTCATTATGCAAAATGCCTGCAACCGAAGAGCATTTTATACACCAAGTTAATCAATTATCGGCACGCACAAAAGTGCGAATTATTATTATTGTTTTCTTGTTTTTTTATTGCAGGAAAAATACCACAAAAATTGTAAAATAAATGCAAAAAGAAATTATTACGTGCGCAAACCGCAAAACGAAATAAGTGCCGTCGTTGCAATGCAATTGGTAAAATAGTAAAATCGAAATTGCGAAATTTTCGCACAAAATTCGCATTCTTTCATTTACTTCATTATGAGATTGCACTGAAATACGCAAATGTTGTGGCAAAGCAGCGAGCAGCGAATGCGCGGTTAGCTGACGGATAACCATCTGCACATGTGTGTGTTTGTGTTGGTGTTGGTGCATTCATGTTAGTTCATTTATGATTGGTTTTATAAATGTATGCATATGAGCATTTGACATTTCAGTTGCAACGCATAACTCAATAGAAGAAATCCCTTAGGCACACACACACACACACACACACACATACACATGCACACAAGCGCGCACAGAGTGCAAAAGAAAAGTACGCGAAAATATGCCAGGAAGGTGCAATACGCTCACGCCGAAGCGCTCATGTGTGGCAAATACGCACCGAGGCAGCGTGACTTCGATATGTTTGTGCTTGCTTGTGTGTTATTGCGTTTCTACATGTGCATGCAAGTGCATGATTAATGTAAGTGCACACAAACACACACAAAGCACAAAAAAAAACAAAAAACAAAAATAAAAAAAAAAGGATAAAGACAACATAAAGAATAAAAGGCTTAGAGAGCATAACTATGAAAAGAAAATTCCACAGCGCGCTACCAACATGGGAAATATGCCGAGTTATGAGTCATGCATGTGTGTATAAGGCGCGGATAAGTGGGGCGGCAAAGGCAGTAAAGTGATATGCAAATAACCCAAATAGTTGCCAACACACGATTAAAGATCTCAGCAATTTGCGGCAATTCATGCATTTAATTCGAACAGACTCAGAAAAGTGCTGGCGCTACTTAATGGAACGAAAATTACATATTTTTGTCTGATGTCTTCCCTAACGCAGCAGGTGACCCTAAAATATTCAATAAAGAAGACAGACGGTGCCTGGGCTAAGTCTTCAAGGGACCGAGCTGAGGCTTTTGCACATAGTTCATCAAATACAGTTGAGGCTTGAAGCGCTGGCCAGTTATGACCCTTAGTTGCACCCATTACAGAAGAATAAGTCTCGGCACACGTTGAAGAATTATATATTAAAAAGGCTCCAGGAGAATATGGTCTGGACAATTTTACTCTAAAGGAAATGCCGATTAAAGGTGAGCTATTTTTGATTCTCCAAAGATCGCACCCGGTTGATCTCTCTATTAGATCCTTTTCAACTTTTCATTTTCCTTTCTCAACGATATATAAGATGTTTTGTTTCATTTTTCATTGACACTAAATATAGTAAATATAATTTATTTTGTTATTTATTTGTACATACTTTAATTTAAATTGTTTGTTATAATAATAGTAATAAATTCCAAAAAAAAAAATGCATTAAAGTTGCCTTGTGCAATGCGTATACGATTTAGCCTAAAAGTAGGCAACCGAATTGTTAGCGTACCAGAATGAAAAAGTTTATGGACGAAAACTTTTTGCTTAGAAAGTAAGCGCAAAAACAATGATCAAAGTTTTACGCTTATGTTTTACTACGCACACACACACACGAATGCGTATGTGTGTATGTGTATGTGTATGCGAAGGGAAATAAGCAATTTCAACAATAAATCGTAAAAAAAAACAAGCAAAAAGTAATAAAATCAAGAAAATTGTGCAGCAGCAGACACAGAAGACAACAATGAACAAGAGTGCGATGAGCATGGCGACGCTGACGCTGAGAATGATGACGACGACGACGACGACTACGACGAGAACGACAACGAGGACAGACAAAAGGTTGAGAAAACTGTTTGCAATGATGAGCCAGAAAATGAAAACAGCTATCAAAACCAGCGACAGCGGCATACAATTAGGCGGTAGAGCATGGAACACCAATAAAGACACACTGACTGACGACTGAGTCACCTTTTCGGCACGGCGGAAATCGAAATATGAAGGCGAAAAACACATACACGCACATATGTATATTGGTTGGATGGTTGGGTGGTGATGCTGCTATCTGCCGCTACTGTGGTTGTCACAAATTCAGCAAAAGAGAAGCAATAAGACTCGCAGTCTACATATGTGCGCACGCTTAAATGTATGCAATAATAAATTAAAGCAAAATAGCAAATTTGACCTTGTCATCGACATAGTAAGTAAACGACCCAACGAATGAACCAACGAACAAACGAACCAACGAAAGAACGAACGAACGAATGAACAAAATAACAAGCCAGTGAACATTTCGCTTCAAGGCTTTTCTCTGTGCCTTGGCAAGATGCTGAACTCTATGTCGTACCTTACTTTTGCTATTTCAGTATGAAAAGTATCCGACGCACTGAGGCGCTTTAATTGGTGAGTTGTCTATTTTGAAATGAATACGGCACTGCATTAATTGCCATTTGATTCTTTCATTGCGCAACGTTGTGCGCTTCATTGCTTATTTAATAGCACAAAAATGTGTAGCATACTTTTTGGGTCGAGTGATTTTCAAGAGAAGAACTTTTAATAGTCGAAAAAATATTATAAAAACACATGCCATTTGAGAGTTTCTAAATGAAAGTTTATTACAAAATGTAAACGTTTAAAGTATATTTTTAGTAAGTATCTGTAAGTGATACTTATTTACTTGAGTCTAATTGATAGCACAAAAGGCAAAGATTGTAAGTGAGTTTTTGGAAAGTATAATTAAGTAAGAAGTCTTGTAAAATGGGTTACAAGAGCTACATTTTTAACTCATTAACATCCTGTTTTTGTGCTAATAATGTACATGTATGATAAAAACTTCAACAATAATATCTAATTATAGTGGCTAGAAATAAAAAAGGGGTGAGAGAGAGGCCGAGCAAAGTTAAGAGCGTTCATAGGAACCTTGTTAAAGTGCATAACATGTATGCAACATGCATGACTTAACTTTATGCTTTCATAATTGAAATGATATGAAAATAAACAATTTACCTTGTTGTTATTGTTGTCGTTTTTGTTTAAACAAAGCCAAGCACACACAGACTCAAACATACACGTTAACGTAAACGTAAACACACAAAGACACAGCAGTGCAGCAGTGACAAAAGCAAAAAAACAAACCTTAAAAATAACAAAAGCAGCAAACAAGGCGCACAACTTAGCAGCAGCATGAGGGCAAGACGCATGCAGACACCAAAGCAAACACACACTCACGCACACAATGACAACAGCAGAAGTGCAAGACAACGAAGCAGGGGAAATAAAAATTTCAAATGCATAATGCAATGACATTGTTGCGTCGCTGCGCGTTAGGGTTGTTACATAGCGTACCACCACACACATACATATGTATATGGCATAGTATGTAGCATGTCATGGTGCACGGTAAAATGAAGTCGAGTTCAGCGGCCATTAAAAACAATGACGACAACAACGTTGTCGTATAAGAGCATTGTTGCAATATGCCCGGCTGACGTAGATGGCATGAGCGCGCTGCAATGTGAACACAAGATACAACAAGGAAACACACACACACACCAACACCAACTCAACTAACGACAAGCACACGGACGCTGCGACAGACTGTCAGACAGCTAAAAGTATGCAACACGCTTTGCTACTTAGCGTTAGGATGGTCGACATGCATCATTGCACCACTCAATTGATATAATTACATCAAGTGGAAAATTAATAACAAATAAAATGCATTAAACTCATTCGCTAAATGGCAACGAGGCCTTGGCCGAGCTCTGCACGACGCTGGTAAATAAGACGTCAAATCTCAAATGCAAACAGTTCAAGTTGTGTGAATTTGCATAACGAGACATTTTACTTACAAATACTCAAAGTAAATGAGTGCGCCTGCAGCTATGCTACAAAATAACCATGAAGACCATGAAGATGAAGATGAAGAGGATGATGATGATGATGACGATGACGATGATGACGCTGACAGCAAACGAATGAAGAGCAACTTCAAAACGGAAGCTTATATTTATAGAAGTGAGTGTGTGTGAGTGCTTGTCATGACAATTTCAGATTAGAAATTAATCGAATTTCGCTGTCAAATCAGAAAACGTAATCCAGAGCGGGTGCGGCAGATACAGCAGGAAACGAGCTTCAATGATTGCCATGGCAATGCAAACAAGCGCCAAATGCCAATACACTTACACAAATCCACCAAACACACACACACACACACACACACATGCACACACTCATCGACCAAAAGGCAGTCACCGACTGGCACGCAGTCAGTCACACAAGCACTTGCATACGCACACCAAAGTATCTGAAGTATTATTTGCTATGTGTAACGCATCCTCAACATCGGCAAATGTTGAAATTTTCAAAAAAAAAAATACAAATTTACAACAATTCAAATCAAATTCAACAAAAGAAATGTTTTCTCTTTTTTTTTGCATTTGTTACCTGTTCCGTTGTGGTAGACATTTTTTGCGTTGGTTTTCGCACGCTTTTTCCGCACACAGGCGACAAAATTCTTTCGATAGCTTTAAAAGTTGCTGCTTCCTCTTCTTTTATATAAAAATTGGTGATTTAAAGATGAAAGGAGCACATCTTTTCACAGAACTTGACACTTTTCAGCAGCTGCATTTTGTTATAACATACAAAGCCTTAAGACAATTGAAGTAAATTGTCTTTATTTTATTTTTCTCTTGATTTTTTTTTCGATTTTATTCCACGCACGGACCAACAAATGAGGACCGAAGTCGTTTTGACGTCTACGCTGAGCGTACAACTTTTTCAACCGTCTGCGTGTTGCGAGAAATAAACTGATTTTGATAGTGAGCACACACAAGTGTAGAATAAAGTAACAGTTCGAGACGGCATATATCCTTCGAGACCGGTGCTGCCAAGTTGGCCATTTATTGGCTGTTTTGTGTCATTTCTTAGACTCGACAGCCAATAAAAATGTTTAACAGTTAAAAATGATTCACATTTTATCGATAGTGCCGTAAGTGTTTGTTGTGTGATAAGTCCCATTGGCGATGTGAATAGTTAAATTGGCATCAATCATCTTTAACCGGCGGGTATATTGAAGTTTTAACGCGTTAAGATTCTTGCTTAATGTTCGGATTGCTTAAACGAAACGAAACTTTTAGTTATTTTCAATTTAAAAGTGGCCTTACTTTCGCAATAATTTACTATTTAAATGACGTAAGTTATTGCGTAAACTTTGCTCAACATAGAGCATTGCATTGCGCAATTTAGCTCCACATAACTTTTTCATGTCGTTTACTCGTATGTTACCAGAAATCACATCTGCACATACAACTTTTGCATCAAAATACAGATTTGGCCCTAATTGTATTTATTAAATTAAAAAAAAATAATTTCGATCCAAATTTCTCAAGTTTTCTGCTTTTTTAGCAACATTAGCATGTTTTGTCATCAGGAGTGCACAACTTTGTTCAGGAGTGGAATTTTAGTCAAAAAAAGAGAGTCTGTGGAAAATTAACATGCACTTAGAGAGCGTTTGCAGCAGGTTTACATATTTCTGTAGTTTGACTAACATTCTGTCAAAGCAGAGAGTGTTCTTCAATAGATGGCGCTAGAAAAAAAAAATTCTGCTGCATACTTTTCGCGGCCACTGAGCTCTGTTAATTTAGCAGTCGGAGAGCATCAGCAGCCTGTTTACAGTGTGGCCATCAGCGCTGTAGTACAGTACTTTTTTTTTTTTTTTTTTTTTTTTTTTTTTTTTTTTTTTTTTTTTTTTTTTTTTTTTTTTTTTTTTTTTTTTTTTTTTTTTTTTTTTTTTTTTTTTTTTTTCGCTCAGCGTAGACGTCAAAACGACTTCGGTCCTCATTTGTTGGTCCGTGCGTGGAATAAAATCGAAAAAAAAATCAAGAGAAAAATAAAATAAAGACAATTTACTTCAATTGTCTTAAGGCTTTGTATGTAATAACAAAATGCAGCTACTGAAAAGTGTCAAGTTCTGTGAAAAGATGTGCTCCTTTCATCTTTAAATCACCAATTTTTATATAAAAGAAGAGGAAGCAGCAACTTTTAAAGCTATCGAAAGAATTTTGTCGCCTGTGTGCGGAAAAAGCGTGCGAAAACCAACGCAAAAAATGTCTACCACAACGGAACAGGTAACAAATGCAAAAAAAAAGAGAAAACATTTCTTTTGTTGAATTTGATTTGAATTGTTGTAAATTTGTATTTTTTTTTTGGAAAATTTCAACATTTGCCGATGTTGAGGATGCGTTACACATAGCAAATAATACTTCAGATACTTTGGTGTGCGTATGCAAGTGCTTGTGTGACTGACTGCGTGCCAGTCGGTGACTGCCTTTTGGTCGATGAGTGTGTGCATGTGTGTGTGTGTGTGTGTGTGTTTGGTGGATTTGTGTAAGTGTATTGGCATTTGGCGCTTGTTTGCATTGCCATGGCAATCATTGAAGCTCGTTTCCTGCTGTATCTGCCGCACCCGCTCTGGATTACGTTTTCTGATTTGACAGCGAAATTCGATTAATTTCTAATCTGAAATTGTCATGACAAGCACTCACACACACTCACTTCTATAAATATAAGCTTCCGTTTTGAAGTTGCTCTTCATTCGTTTGCTGTCAGCGTCATCATCGTCATCGTCATCATCATCATCATCCTCTTCATCTTCATCTTCATGGTCTTCATGGTTATTTTGTAGCATAGCTGCAGGCGCACTCATTTACTTTGAGTATTTGTAAGTAAAATGTCTCGTTATGCAAATTCACACAACTTGAACTGTTTGCATTTGAGATTTGACGTCTTATTTACCAGCGTCGTGCAGAGCTCGGCCAAGGCCTCGTTGCCATTTAGCGAATGAGTTTAATGCATTTTATTTGTTATTAATTTTCCACTTGATGTAATTATATCAATTGAGTGGTGCAATGATGCATGTCGACCATCCTAACGCTAAGTAGCAAAGCGTGTTGCATACTTTTAGCTGTCTGATAGTCTGTCACAGCGTCCGTGTGCTTGTCGTTAGTTGAGTTGGTATTGGTGTGTGTGTGTGTTTCCATGTTGTATCTTGTGTTCACATTGCAGCGCGCTCGTGCCATCTACGTCAGCCGGGCATATTGCAACAATGCTCTTATACAACAACGTTGTTGTCGTCATTGTTTTTAATGGCCGCTGAACTCGACTTCATTTTACCGTGCACCATGACATGCTACATACTATGCCATATACATACATATGTATGTGTGTGCTGGTATGCTATGTGACAACCCTAACGCGCAGCGACGCAACAATGTCATTGCATTATGCATTTGAAATTTTTATTTCCCCTGCTTCGTTGTCTTGCACTTCTGCTGTTGTCATTGTGTGCGTGAGTGTGTGTTTGCTTTGGTGTCTGCATGCGTCTTGCCCTCATGCTGCTGCTAAGTTGTGCGCCTTGTTTGCTGCTTTTGTTATTTTTAAGGTTTGTTTTTTTGCTTTTGTCACTGCTGCACCGCTGTGTCTTTGTGTGTTTACGTTTACGTTAACGTGTATGTTTGAGTCTGTGTGTGCTTGGCTTTGTTTAAACAAAAACGACAACAATAACAACAAGGTAAATTGTTTATTTTCATATCATTTCAATTATGAAAGCATAAAGTTAAGTCATGCATGTTGCATACATGTTATGCACTTTAACAAGGTTCCTATGAACGCTCTTAACTATGCTCGGCCTCTCACCCCTTTTTATTTCTAGCCACTATAATTAGATATTATTGTTGAAGTTTTTATCACAAATACAGAATGTTCATGAGTTAAAAATGTATCTCTTGTAACCCATTTTACAAGACTTCTTGCTTAATTATACTTTCCAAAAACTCACTTACAATCTTTGCCTTTTGTGCTATCAATTAGACTCAAGTAAATAAGTATCACTTTCAGATACTTACTAAAAATATACTTTAAACGTTTACATTTTGTATAATAAACTCTCATTTAGAAACTCTCAAATGGCATGTGTTTTTATAATATTTTTTTCGACTATTAAAAGTTCTTCTCTTGAAAATCACTCGACCCAAAAAGTATGCTACACATTTTTGTGCTATTAAATAAGCAATGAAGCGCACAACGTTGCGCAATGTAAGAATCAAATGGCAATTAATGCAGTGCCGTATTCATTTCAAAATAGACAACTCACCAATTAAAGCGCCTCAGTGCGTCGGATACTTTTCATACTGAAATAGCAAAAGTAAGGTACGACATAGAGTTCAGCATCTTGCCAAGGCACAGAGAAAAGCCTTGAAGCGAAATGTTCACTGGCTTGTTATTTTGTTCATTCGTTCGTTCGTTCTTTCGTTGGTTCGTTGGTTCATTCGTTGGGTCGTTTACTTACTATGTCGATGACAAGGTCAAATTTGCTATTTTGCTTTAATTTATTATTGCATACATTTAAGCGTGCGCACATATGTAGACTGCGAGTCTTATTGCTTCTCTTTCGCCGAATTTGTGACAACCACAGTAGCGGCAGATAGCAGCATCACCACCCAACCATCCAACCAACCGACATATGTGCGTGTATGTGTTTTTCGCCTTCATATTTCGATTTCCGCCGTGCCGAAAAGGTGACTCAGTCGTCAGTCAGTGTGTCTTTATTGGTGTTCCATGCTCTACCGCCTAATTGTATGCCGCTGTCGCTGGTTTTGATAGCTGTTTTCATTTTCTGGCTCATCATTGCAAACAGTTTTCTCAACCTTTTGTCTGTCCTCGTTGTCGTCGTTCTCGTCGTAGTCGTCGTCGTCGTCGTCATCATTCTCAGCGTCAGCGTCGCCATGCTCATCGCACTTTTGTTCATTGTTGTCTTCTGTGTCTGCTGCTGCACAATTTTCTTGATTTTATTACTTTTTGCTTGTTTTTTTTACGATTTATTGTTGAAATTGCTTATTTCCCTTCGCATACACATACACGCATACGCATTCGTGTGTGTGTGTGTGCGTAGTAAAACATAAGCGTAAAACTTTGATCATTGTTTTTGCGCTTACTTTCTAAGCAAAAAGTTTTCGTCCATAAACTTTTTCATTCTGGTACGCTAACAATTCGGTTGCCTACTTTTAGGCTAAATCGTATACGCATTGCACAAGGCAACTTTAATGCATTTTTTATCAAACAATTTAAATTAAAGTATGTACAAATAAATAACAAAATAAATTATATTTACTATATTTAGTGTCAATGATAAATGAAACAAAACAACTTATATATCGTTGTGAAAGGAAAATGAAAAGTTGAAAAGGATCTGATAGAGAGATCAACTGGGTGCGATCTTTTCAGCCGTCTCACCACTTTTATGACTCCCACTATGCGTTGCCTTAACAGCCGCCTGGCTATATTATTTGGGTGATTATTTGACCTCCTAGAGCAACTATTTTCCTTACTTTATTTAAGTTCAGAATACATTTCCATATGAATCTAAGGCGTAAGGGCTCTTACCAGCTTTATATATCATACAAATTCTCGCCTCTTCCACTGTTTAGGAGCATGTCCTAATCTCAGCAGCTAGTTAAAACTGAGAATCAGAAATAGCTCACCTGTAATCGGCATATCTTTTAGAGTAAAGTTGTCCAGACCACATTCTCCTGGAGCCTTTTAATATATAATCTTTTAACGTGTGCCGAGATTTATGATTCTGTAATGGGAGCAACTGGGGGTCATACCTGGCCAGCGCTTCAAGCCTCAACTGAATTTGGGGAACTATGTGCAAAAGCCTCAGCTCGGTCCCTTGAAGACTTAGCCCAGGCACCGCCTGCCTTCTTTATTGGATATTTTAGGGTCACCTGCTGCGTGAGGGAAGACATCAGACAAAAATATGTAATTTTCGTTCCATTAAGTAGCGCCAGCACTTTTTTGAGTCTGTTCGAATTAAATGCATGAATTGCCGCAAATTGCTGAGATCTTTAATCGTGTGTTGGCAACTATTTGGGTTATTTGCATATCACTTTACTGCCTCTGCCGCCCCACTTATCCGCGCCTTATACACACATGCATGACTCATAACTCGGCATATTTCCCATGTTGGTAGCGCGCTGTGGAATTTTCTTTTCATAGTTATGCTCTCTAAGCCTTTTATTCTTTATGTTGTCTTTATCCATTTTTTTTTATTTTTGTTTTTTGTGCTTTGTGTGTGTTTGTGTGCACTTACATTAATCATGCACTTGCATGCACATGCAGAAACGCAATAACACACAAGCAAGCACAAACATATCGAAGTCACGCTGCCTCGGTGCGCATTTGCCACACATGAGCGCTTCAGCGTGAGCGTATTGCACCTTCCTGGCATATTTTCGCGTACTTTTCTTTTTCACTCTATGCGCGCTTGTGTGCATGTGTATGTGTGTGTGTGTGTGTGTGTGCCTAAGGGATTTCTTCTATTGAGTTATGCGTTGCAACTGAAATGTCAAATGCTCATATGCATACATTTATAAAACCAATCATAAATGAACTAACATGAATGCACCAACACCAACACGCACACACACATGTGTCAGATGGTTATCCGTCAGCTAACCGCGCATTCGCTGCTCGCTGCTCGCTGCTTTGCCACAACATTTGCGTATTTCAGTGCAATTTCATAATGAAGTAAATGAATGAATGCGAATTTTGTGCGAAAATTTCGCAATTTCGATTTTACTATTTTACCAATGCATTCGCAATGGCGGCACTTATTTCGTTTTGCGGTTTGCGCACGTAATAATTTCTTTTTGCATTTATTTTACAATTTTTGTGGTATTTTGCCTGCAATAAAAAAAAACACGAAAACAATAATAATAATTCGCACTTTTGTGCGTGCCGATAATTGATTAACTTGGTGTATAAAACGCTCTTCGGTTGCAGGCATTTTGCATAATGAGCTGTTGCGACGTGCGCAAAATACTTGTTTGTGTGTGTGTGCGTGCGCTTCCGGTTTCGCACTTTGCAAATGAAAATGACCGGCAGAGCAGCAGCACAAATACAACAAATTGAACACATAATAGCAAAGCGCTGCCGAGCGTGAGCGCAGGTTAAGAAAATGTGCGAAAGTCTTTACGTTGATGTTCAAATATAAATACCGTTATGCGTCAGAACAAGCGATATACATGCACATATATTTAAGCGTTTGTATTTATGGTTATGGCATCAAGAGTGGGTCGTTCATAACGAAAGGCTTGCGCTCGGCGACTCGACAAGACATTATTCATTGAATACGAGAACATAAAAATACTTTTCTTCACAAACGGCCCCACGAGCTCATCAATAATACCGTTTAACGTGCCGTGCTGGTGTGCGGCTGTAGGCGTGTGCTTGTGTATGTGTATGTGTGGTGTGCCGTGAAAAGTAAAGCGGCAATAAACGTTGATTGCTCTACCAACCAACGGCCATGTCGAAGTTACAATACTCTACAATTGATCCAAGAGTCATCGCTCATATTTCGGCTGATAAAGACTCAGGATCAAGTACAGTTTCACTTGAAAACCAACTATACTTTGCGTAGTCTGTTCACTTTCTTGTACTGCCTGCGAGACGCAACAGAGGTATTTTTCCTTATTCATGACGTCTGCGCTGCTATTCAATAATCAATAAACTTTGTGTTTGTGTTCCTCGGCGCCTTCTGGCAGTGCACAAGCCGCACGGCAGAAGTAAAATGCTGTCACCCTCACGGTGAGCGTGAAGAAGCTACCGATGCTGATGCGTTCCTTGTTGCTTACGAGAATATGACTATGGTGACGACATGCCTGCCTTTGTGCCTTTGTCCTGTAAGCTTAACTGTCTGTCTGTCTGGCTGATTGCTTGACTGCCTGCCACCGCTTGCAGCATTCGTAGCGATGTCACGTATTATCCTGCCACTTGCGCATAAATATTTGTCCTTTAAGTTTTCCTGACGCCACTGTAAAGGACAAAAGCAACAACGACGTCACACAGTACTTCCTACCAACCAGCCAACCTCTCAGCTCCACCACCTAATGCCAACACAAATGCTTTTGTAATGGGCAGGGGTTGGCAGTGTTGTTGGCATTGCTTGCAGCGGTATGAGGTAGCGGCAAGGTGCAATGCGCGCAGTTCAAAACAATTGACCTTCCATCCATCAACTTTGCTTGGCATTTCACTGTTTACAAAGCGATAGAGAAGTCCTTTTGACGCGTGGCGCCAATGAATGCGTTTAATGGCGGCAGCGTGGTAGGACGATGGTGTAAAGAAAGTACTGTGAAAGTTTGGTGAATCACTATTGCGCGCACTCATTGATTCATTAATGTTTACCAAAAAACAAGTAAAATAACAAAGAAAAAAAAGAATGGAAAAAAATGCGAAGTAGAAGAAGAAAAATCGTGCTTATTGATTAGCATTGTAGGAAACGTTACACAGAAATGAGTTTTTAGAGGTTTTCCCTTTTTTTTCAATTCCTTTTCGATATGCGTAATCATTCGTTTCCGTCCTTGATATCCTTGTGCTTCTAATTATCCCTTTAAATGAAGCAAAACGAGTGAAAAGAAACCCAATGAATTTGAAAAATCTTTGTAATCAACGAGAAGGCGTCGCAATCACATGAATCTCAGACACGCTTCGTTCGGCACATTCTCAGCTCATCCGCCGCTCATCCTTAGCACAGCTCAGTGCCCTTTTTTTTGAGCTGTGTGACAAGTTGTGTAAATAATGGCGCGTGATAAGGACATATAATCAGTTGGTGCGGTTGCATTTGTCGTCATTATCTGCAACATTATCGTCATTATTATCATCCTCATAGACGACGTCATTAACAGCCCACGCGAGTAATTTTAAAAAGCGTACAGGCAAAGCAACTTTTGCTTTTTAAAGCCTTTAGTTGCGGCCGACCGAAATGTTTGCCGGAAGTGTTGTGTGTGTTGTGTGTGTTTGGGCTTGTGGAGCTCGTGGAACTCGTCTGCTTGGCCATTAAATTTGTGGCCTATTCAAAATGCTCACAAATGCGAGAGCGCGCAGCAGTTGTGAAATGTAAGGTTTTAGAATCGCTAAGTGTAATGAAAGACTTTGTGTAATAAATAATGACTACGCACAAAGACCGAAGCAGCAACCGTGACTGAGACATGTTGAAGTAAGAGATGAAGATGAAGTTGAAGGAGAACAAAAAGAAGAAGCAAAAGTAGTGTACTCGTACGAAGGAAAAATTGCAGACAGCAAGAGAACATAAGCGTAGACAATAAATCGAAAACAATGCGCAACAACAACAGCAACAACAACAACAACAACAGCATTAAAAAGAACAAAAGTAAGAAATAACAAACATACCAAAAAATTCCGTTTTTCGCCATTGTTATTACTTTTTCTAATAGTCATTCTAGTGCTGCCGACGTCGCTGTTGACGCAGGCGGCGCTGTTCTCAAGTTGGCAGTGCTATTTGCTTCTTATGAGTCTGAGTGAAGGATTCTAATAAGAATTCCATGGTGTACATGCTTCTGGAAAAGGGGCGTCTGAAGAGTGCTGTACACGTATATATTTGTGTCTGTGCATAGGCGTGGTCAGAAGAACAGTTACATTTGTAAGAAGAATTATTCATTAAATTTATGCTGTTCCGTAAATTGCTGCAATCATTGCGACAAATACGAATGCTAATTAATAATATTATTAGTTTTGAAGCCTTTAACAGCCTCCACAGTCAAACACACACACAAACACACGCACACACACACACTGCGCCCGCTTGCGAGTCAACAAATGAAAATGAACAGTTGCAAACTATGAAATTCAATTTCTTATAAGATGAAATATGCTGAGTTAAGAAACACAGCAAAGTTGCTGTTGCCTTTTTAATTAAATTTCTTTGATTTTGCACTTTTCTCGTGCTCAGTTGGAAATTGTGACAAACACCCACTCGCACACACACACACACACACACTCAGTTACTTAGACTTTCTTAGACACATATGGCAGTAGCAGTGGAAGTGAATGCGTTAGTATGTTTCTTATTAGACTTCGAGCGTGAAAAGGGTTTTCTTGTCTTTTGACTGCCGTCGTCTTCCTGGAAGACAGTAAATGCGAGCAAGAGTGGCAGAGAAAGAGAGAGAGAGAGAGAGAACAACGAGTGCGACACAATGTGTATGAATGACAAAAACTGTAAAGACAAACTTTTTAAGGCGACTAATTTTTGGAACGTTGATATTTTTCTTGTTGTTTGTTGCCTTTGTCTTTAGTTGCTGCTCCTTACTTCTTTTTTTTTTTTTTTGTTTTTTCATTATTGTTACTAATCCAATTAGTTAAAAGTTTTGTGCTGTTTTGAAAGTCTGTCGGTTGGTTGGTTACGTTATTCGATAAGACTACCTTGACTCGGGTTGAGTTGCAATTTTTGCTGCTAATTCTTTACTTGATCTTACTCAACGTTTATAATTTTTAGCATGCAAAGAAACTGATAAGAAACATACACACACACACATATACATACATGGATTCAAATCACGTTCAGTGGCTTTGACGTTTTCGTAGTGTATCAATGAAGAGAGCACAAAGTGAAGAATGATTATGAGAGCGCAGTTGACGATTGTTAGCGCGAGCACGAGTGTTGCTGACCATGCCATTCACTCATTATTAATTACTTGCTTTGCTGCTGCTGCTGCTGATAAGCATAAGTGTAGACGACGACGGTAACGAGTTATTTTTCTTGTGTTTTTTCTTAGTACTTCGCACTCGGTGTTGGGCGACGCGCTCTTTACTCTTTGCTCGTTCATCGTTTTAATACCGTTTCGTTACTTTAATAGGCGTTGTATTGCTCTAATTGTTGTTGTTGCATTTATTATCGTGCTTGTTGTTGTTATTTTCTTAATCTTTTTTTATGACACAAAAAATATTTGTATTTTGTTTTTTGTTTTTCATCATCGCACACACATCATTTTGCAAGGCGATAGCCAACAGCAAGTGACAATGAACCGTTATCTGGGTTGTGCGCTATCGTATGAATTTTTGAGTCTGGCATATTGGCGCTGCTAGTCAGCTATGGCGTCATTTGCGTTTAACCGGTTTGCGATTATTTCGAATTTACATTCCAATATTAACGTATTTGTGTAAGTACTGTTTACAATAATGTGTTGTTGAGTACATGTAAGTACATATATATGTGCATAGACTCGTTGTGTGTTTGACTCAGGCGCGTTTATTTTCAATGAAGGTGATTCATTGTAGCGCATAGTTTAGTCATTGTGTTCGCTCACTATTACTGTACTTATCACTGAAGATGCTGCTTGCTTTTGTGTTTATTGTTTTTGTTGTTGTTTTGTTGTGAGTTTAGTTTAGTTTACGTTGCCTAAGCGCTCTATCACCTCTACCTCTGCTGCTGGCATAGTCATTGTTGTTTGTCACTGTCTCTGTCGTTGTCGCTGTCATCGTCATTATCATCTGTTTCACTCGTACGTTGATTCCCTTCTATCGTTCCCTTTACTCGTTCTCGTACTCGTTACTGCTCTTGTGCTAGTTGTTGTTGTTGTTGTTGTTGCTTTTGCTGCTATGCATAAATGTTTATGATGATGACGGGCGTATTAAAGCATCAGTCGTATGTTAGCAGTGACTATAAAAAAAAAAACCGACGCAATAATTTTAATAAATTTTGCTTCTATTTTGCAAAGTTCAGTACACGTTTGCACGCTTACCGTGTGTATTTCATATGCCGCGCTTTGCGCTCAGCGCTTTTTAATAGATTTTTTTACATATAATTTTATATTCGACTCACGTTCGCGTCCGGCAGCCGGAAGTGTTTTTCTATTGTTGTGTTCTCAGTAAAAACAACAACAACAACAACAACAACGACAAGAACAACAAACCGCTTTGAGGTGCCTAATCGGATTTCGTTTTAATTTAAATAAATTAGATTTTGTAATTTAATTCTAATTGAAATGATGTTTGTTGCTTTGCCAACTATTTGCAGCACACTTGTGATCCTCATAGCGCAGTCGCTGCCCCGGCCAACGGGGTTGTAAGCGAACTTGAGACGCTGCAACAAGCGCTCGTCGCTAAGCAGAATCAGCTGATTGCCTTCGAGGCGGCCTGTCTGCGTGAGACCGAGCGACAGGGTGAGCTGGAGGATAGCGTCATTGCGTGGCAGGATAAATACGATCGTCTCTACGAATCGCACAAGCGCGTCCAGAAAGTCAATCAAGGCCTGGAGGACAAAATGCTCAAGCTCGTCGATCGCAATACAAGCGAGCGTGCTCAGCTGACGAGCGACGTGGCAA
Source organism: Phortica magna (assembly GCA_037044515.1). Classification (NCBI taxonomy): domain Eukaryota; kingdom Metazoa; phylum Arthropoda; class Insecta; order Diptera; family Drosophilidae; genus Phortica; species Phortica magna. The sequence continues at coordinate 21,135 of JBAMBP010001300.1, forward strand.
CGCTGAGCGTACGTTTGGCGCAAGCGAACTTCAACATTGCTAAGCTACAACGCGAAATCGTAAGTATTTTAAAACGTTTTCAATTTCTTCACAATTTCAATTATCAACAATCAAACAATGAAACGCGCACGACTTGACGTGGCTTAGCGAACGTGAGAGAGCGAGTGAGTGTATGAGTGAGACAACGAGATTGCGTAGGGTTTAAAAACAATTAGTAGATTTTGATTCAAAGCTGAAAAAACCTTTCGCCTTTTGGCTTTGTTTTTGTCACTATGTGTGTGTGTGTGTGTGTGTGTGTGTGTGTGTGTGTGTGTGTTAACATGTACCGTTATGCGCCACTTGTACGCCAACGAAAGCCAATTTGCCGTGAATGAGAACGTCGAGCATTTTTCCATGCAACGCCTGTGGCTATGCTACACAATTTTGCTTTGGTTTTTGTCTTTTTGTCCTTTCGTATTCTGTTTTTGCATACACGTACAATGTCAACAACCGCTCTATGATGAATATCCTTGATCTCCTGTACGTTGTTTAAACGTAGACAGAACGTACAACCGACCGTACGAAAGTCAAATAGGAAGCACGAAGCACAAAGCAAGGACAACAACAGTCAGGACAACGCTGCCATATTGTCGAAAAATCAGCACTTGGTCATATGGCGAAAGGCTTTTGAAGCATTTAAAAACAAACAAAAAAAGTATAAAGCTCCCCGTGTAATAACCTATGCCAACTGACTAACGACGCAAGTGGCAAAGTGGTTGGCAGCTGATGAGTTGTGAGGGGCTTGGGGCGAGTGGTAGCGGAACAAAAGTGACATGTCCTTCGGAGTTATGCTTCGTTAATCGGATTGCATGATAGCATAGCATTTCCGTTGTTGCAAAACACTTGAATGTTTGTTGTTGTTGTTGTTGTTCTTGGTCTTGTTCTTGTTTGCGATATGGGCAAGCGAAGTAACTGACTGACTGACTGACTGACTGCCGGTCGCACTCAGTGACTTGAGCGTTATTTGCCGTACGTTTTTGCTCACCTTCTTTACTTATGTACATAGACTAACAGTGCCTCTAGTATGACAGCAACAACAACGACGAAAATAAAAACAAATATTGCAATCCCTTCTATTTTTGTACGTTCCTTTCCTTTTGCTTCTCAGTTGAGTTTGTTTCTTTTAAATTTCAATTTTTTCGTTGTTGTTGTTGGTTTCGTTACTCACTTTTGCTCGATTTCTACTTGCAAGTATATAACAATACAGCAAGACAACAACAACAATAACTACAATAACGAAAATAACAACACTGTAGAACAGAATCGGTTTTATGCCTTTCGATACGCCCCAGTTTGAGTTCATGTTTCCGACTGCGCGTGCTTTTAATGTTATTGCAAACGCTATGATATTTGCCACACACACACACACACACACACATACATACACTTATATGACGCTGTTAATGTTCCTGGCATGGCAGCCAACACATACTATCTATTTGTCTGTCTGTCTGTGTGTCTGTCTCTCTGGCTTTGTGTCCTTCGTTGAAATCCCAAAACGTGTGTAATTCCCACTTGCATTAAATGTTGTCGTTGTCATCGTCGTCGTTTCCGTTGTTGTTGTTATTGCTGTTATTGTTGTTGTTGTTGTCGTCGTCAACGAGTTCAAGTAAACATGCAACAAAATGTTGCCCAACAATCAAGGTGGGGCACGACTCCCCCAACACCAACACCAAAATCATCATCATCATCATTATTTGCACACATGAAATGCATTTTCTGCATTTGCCAATCCATTTGGCGTGCTTTGCTGTTTTCCCTAAACCACCGTTGCCCCACAATATGTCACCCAACCCTCGTTCAGTATGTCTGTCTGTGTGTGTGCCTGTCTTTCTGTTTGTCAATCGTGTCTATTCTTGTGCCTCAAGTCATTAGTTGTTTGAAGAACTGAAAAAAAAAAAGTAATCATTAAATTTGCTGAACTTTGTTTATGATTGAGTTTGTTTATATATATTTGTGTCTCTTTCTCTTCACTCTTTCGCTTAATGACTGTTTAAGGTTTCATTTATACATGCTAAAGCACAAGATCCTTCCATCAACTGCTGCCGTGAGCTATCATCATCATCATCATCATGCCAGCTATTCTTAGCTCTCATTACACATTTAATGAAGCTGTTTTTAATTTGTGCCATCAGTAAACAGTATTCATTTCGAAAATTTTCACAACCGTAAACAGATAGAATCGTCCGCACTGATAGAGATCCCTTACACTAAAAATAAACCTGCCCGACGAGCATTCATGTTAAAAATAACAAAAATGTCGGGCCGTCATTGCGCGGGCATTGGCGTTCAAATCGGCAGTGACGATGACGATGACGGTGCCAACGAGTGCCGTGTACCGTCTGCCGTGTGCCGTGTGCTGAATGCAGCCGGCAATGTATGCATGTAAGTGTGTGTGCCATATCGGCATGATTGATTTACTAAATTAAGGCTAATTGCATAAAAATATGTGTATATGTATGCATGTGAACAGACCGGCAATTGTTGTTGCTATGATGAATGTATGTTTTTACAACAATGACTGACTCAAACGTTGCTTTTCACATTTGGGGTTGATATATAATTAAGCCAGAAACACACACACACACGCATACATAAATACATACACACAATCCTTCCACACGTATAGCGAAGTATATTTTAGTGGCCGTTTAACGTGTTGGAGCACTAAAAATTGCTGGCGCCAACAGGCGACTTTGCGCACAGACATTAAAATGTTCAAAATATTGATTCACTGTTCGCAAACAACAACTTAACAGCAACAGCAACAACAGCAACAACAACAACAGAAAAGACCGAAAAAAAAGGCCAAAAGCAACAGTCTGCCGCTTACAAACAGGCAGGAAGCGTAAGACCGAAAGCAAAAATAAAATAATATAAAATAAAATAAAATAAAATAAAATAATAAAAAAAAAAAAATACAACAATGAAGGCAGGCAGGAAAGCACGACAAGGTAAAGCAATGAAAAAAGGTTTAGCCACGGCAGTGGAAGCGGCAGCGACGCTCAGCTCAGCAAGTTTGGTCGAAAGCGTTTTTTTCACGGTTGCCTTGGTTTTGTTTAGTTTGCCGGCCTGCCAACCCTGCCAAGCCTTTCATGTCGCTTGCTGCCTTTGCCTTTGTTCCTTTACACGAATTTAGTTTCCTTTTTTTTTTTGTTTGTTTCATATTTGTTGCCCTTTTCTCGGCATATTTTAAGGCGCTTAGGCGGCGGCAACACACGCCGACAGCTGCAAGCATTTCGCACTCAAAGTTTTTGGTTTTTTAATTTCTATATCTCGGGAACCCAGGGCTTTAATAATGAAAATTTGGTACGTCGGCTATTGAGGCTATTAACTCAAGTTTAAGTCCGATTAACAATTTTTCCGTTTCACACTCAGTAGTTAACTTTAATATAAACCTGGCTTCACTTTGCTACATTCTAGGGTTAAACCCGAGTAAACTACTCTATTTGAAATTTTTTTATTTATTTTTTTATTAGAAAAATTTTGCGTGAGTTTTGAAAATTGGTATCCTTATGTATTTTGGAGTACTTTCGCCGAATTTCAACTTCGGCACCTCGTATCGTTGCCGCTCGAGCCGCCATTTTGTAAAAAGGCCTCCAAAATCTGTTCCGTATCCCAAGGCAACACATTTGGAACCTTATTTAGTAGCCACTTCTTGACAATCTAAGCAGGCTGCATAGTATCGTTATCGTGTACCAAAGAAAAACTTATTGAAAGGTCTAAAAACTCACCTTTTTTTTCACCTCTTTATATAACCAAATAAGTATCACTAAAAAAAGAACAGTATTGTGTAAGTAAATGTTCGATGTCGTGAAACAATATTCTCCAAAAATAGAATGTTGCCAGACTCAATCAATTGGAGTTAGCTCATTACTGTGAGACTGAAAACTCGGTTTAAGTTCGGGTAAGGGTTAAATTTAATTTGACTTTACTCGGGCTTAACCACAGACTTTGAAACGGTGCCTAATAAGCCAAAGAGAAATAATATTCTAAAGAAAAAATGGGCGTGGTACAATTTTTTCTTGTCTTTTATTTATTTTAATATTTTTATTTAAATTTTGTTTTACTTTTTGTATAAACAATATACAATTTTTAAAGGCATGCTTTTTGCATTGGCCTGATATGATATTCATCGATAGTAATATGGAATAATAATGGCATGACACAAAACAGATCTGATAAAAAAAAAGGGAAAAAGCACAAAAGTATGCAATGGAAAAAGGAAGTAAGCAAAATACATATTTCTGATACATGCATTGCATGCAGATTGCAGATTTGTTATTTACAACGACGTGCTGGCGCAGCGTAATTGCATGCATGAATTGCATGTTGCATGTTGCATGTTGATGTTGCCACAAAACGGCAACGAGTCGTCGAGTCGTTCATTGTGGCAATGAGCGTGCAAGCAAGCAAGCAAGCAAAAACAACAAGGACGCAGCAAAAGCAAAGCATGAAAATTACTTTGAAAATATTTCTCAACTGTTGAAACAAAATATTATGAAGTAACAAAATGTATCGTTGCTCCAGTTCGAAGCTGTTAAAGTATCTGTGTGTGCGTTTGTGTGTGTGTGTGTGTGTGTGCGCAAAAAGCATTTGCGTTCGACACTAAATTTGTGTTGCGCTCAATTGCTGCAAATAGTACGGCGTTCATTCCTTTTCATAACCACTTTTCGCACTATTTATGCGCGTCCGCTGCCCGCTGTGCCACTTCGCGCTATGTAGCACCCTGTATAACACTGATGGGAGAAAAAACAGCACAAGAACTACTTGGGTGGCTTGCAACAACTTTAATATGACTCGTTGTGTTATGTTATTGTGGCAAGTTTGAACATGTGCGTCAGTGACACACACACACACACACACACATACGCAGCATAATGTCCGCCATGTGTTTGTAATGAGTTTTTCGCACATTTTTGCACTCAGCACTCTTGTTGGCACAATTGCAAATGTTGCGCCAAACATATTTGAAACTTTTGCAAAAGTTTCATTTATTTGCAACTTTATTTTTTTTGTTGGTTTTATTCTTTTGCATTTGTGTTTTGTTTTGTTTTGTGTTTGAAAAACTTATTTTAAAACTACAAACAGCAAAGAAGGCGAACTCATTGCGCGTGTCAACTATTTGTCAAGTGTGTGCGCACAAATTGTTGTAAATTGACTGTTAGTCACAGGGCAAGGAACGGTGGCGGGTGAGGTTGCGTTGCAGCTTGCGTATTGAAATGCGTAAAAAACATGGCCAAGTGGCAAGCACAAGCATGTTGCTACACGCTCGACTTGAGCTTAGAACTCAAAGCTTGGCAGAGTTGCCACGTTTATCAACGATATATCATTCAAGCAGCTCAAGTGTCAAGTGGAGCTTATCGTCATTTCTGCGCTCATGCAGCAAACTCACACAAGTCTTGTCTTTGCGCTCGCTTGCCTCATGCATGAATTCATGCCGGGCTGCCTGACTGACAGACAGACAGACAGACTGACTGATTGCTCGCTTGCTTGCTTGCTGCTCAAGTCTTGCTTTGACTCACTCTCTAACTGACTGCCTGTCTAACTGTCTGTCTGTCTGTCTGTTTGGCTGTCTATTTGTTGTTGTTCTCGTTGATGCGTTGTCAATGCAATGTTGTTGCCGCTGCACAGCAGCTACACTTTTATTAGTTGCCATTTGTCTTATTTATTATGTACAGACAGCCAACATTTGCACATAAATCAAATGCTTTGGCATTATCCTTTATCCTTTTACTTGTGCTGCTTATGCATAGTTTTTCTTGCTTTACGCGTTGCTTTGCGTGCTTTGGTCAAACAGTTGTGTGTTGTTCGTCTTACTTTCTTTCTTATTGCATACATACATATATACGGCGTATGGCGTGTGTTCCGGTTTCCGTTCGCACTTTCGGTTGGCAGCCATTAAAAGCTGTAATAGCAAAGCCAAAGCAAAGTTGTTACTTATTAAAAATCACGCACATTTGCACGTCTAACGCGCGTATATAAATGCTCACGCTCTGCTCTGCTTCTGGCCAAGTACTCAGGTTGGTTATGCGACTTACATAATAAGTTAAAGTTTTGCAACTTCCGTTATGCCGTCTGCCACGCACCTTTCCCCGAGCCCCATTTGCCGGCTTACAACACTTTGTGTCCGTTGTCGTTGTTGTTGTTGTTGTTGTTGTGCTGGTTTAGTTAGCGGCGACGTTTCGAAATGAAAAGTTCAGCATTCAACTTCACTTTAAGTACTTTGCGTTTACGGCTTAGCGACGTCGCCACAACCACCCCTCCCCGCACACGCTGCTACTTTCTGCCTTTCTTTAGTGTTCTTTGTATTTGCCGTAAAACCACAACTTCACTTTTGCTCAGCGTTACTTTTACAGACAACTTTACACCTTTCCGGTTAACACTTTTCCTATTTCACTTTTGAGACTTTTTACTTAACATTTTAGTTTAGTTACTTTTTCGACACTCCGACACCCGCTTGCCCACAAATGACCCTCAGACGCCATCTTCCACATCCATCCTATGCCATATTTTGTTAAGTCTTCTTCTTGCTCTTAGTTGTAGTTGTTGTTGTTGTTGTTGCCTTAGCCATTGCAAAGTGCTGGTCGCAGCTGCCGTTGCAACACATGCTTTCTCCCTCTCTCACACGCTTGCTTGCGTCTCATCAAACTTCAAGTTCAAAAACTTTTGCCTGAAACTGACCGAAAATGTAGTTTTATCAAATGGCGGCGGCGTTGCAAGTGCTTTGTTGTTGTTGTTGTTGTTGCTGTTGTTATTGGCTGTAACACTTTGCAAGCACTTTTTATGAACTTTCAACGTTCAAATGCTTTAGTTATAAATAAGCGCTTAACACTCGCCATGCACTCGAAAATATTTATAAATATTGTATAAACAAACGTAAAAAGGGCAAAAAAAAAAATACAAAATGTTAAAAGCCAAAGCGCCTGAATGCACACAATAACTTTGAAAACTTTCAACGAAAGTTTTTTTTTTTTTTTTTTTTTTTTTATTAAAAAGACATACGAGGTAATCTAAAACCTCTTAATAGTCTTTGTGTCAAAACATTCTGCCTAAAAGGGGCGCGCCGGCTAGCTATAAAGCTTAAGCTTTAACAATTAATAAAAACTAAATAACAATACAAAACTAAATAACAATACAAAACTAAATAACAATAAAAAACTAAATAACAATAACAAATGTATCACAATTATCAAAATTTAACCAGATCTTCGAGTCCTAGGTGCTCGCGTAATTAGATCTCTAGGCTTTCGCCTTTTCAGTCTTCTTGTAGGGGGTTCTCTTGCTAGGACCCTCGCGAGTCTGTTTTTATGCCGCTCTAACCTGTCATTATACCGACTGGAATGTTTATTTATTTCATCGAAGACCGTTGCCAGCTTCAAATCTTTATGTAAAATCGTGTTGCGTATAAACCACTCACATCCGGTAATTAATCGCAGAATGAGGTTTTGTGCTGCCTGGACTCTTTTTATCTGGCTATCGCAAGTAAGTCCCCAGATTTGGCACCCATACCTCCAGATCGGCGCAATTATTTGTTTATATATCATAAGCTTATTTGAGAGCGATAGTTTGCTTTTTGAGTTTAATAGCCAAAAGTGTTTGCTCACTGCACCACGTATGCGAATCCTCATAGCCGTTATCTGCTTGGAGAAGGTAAGCCTGCGATCCAGGATGAGACCAAGATATTTAGCTGAGTTGGCCTGCAGTACCGGATTCCCCTCGATTTTAATGGCATGCGGAGTTTTCCTTTTCAGGGTGAAGCATACATTAACCGACTTGTCCCTGTTGATGCCAATGTTCCAGCGCTTCGCCCATTGCGCGAACGTTGAGGCGTACTCCTGAATTCCGTCAGCAGCGAAAGTGTTCGAATGGAATTTTGTAATCACTTGTTTGTTGTTGTTGCTGTTGTTGTCGTAAGTGCTGACATGTGCTGTGACATTTTGTTGACCCAACGAAGCCTTAAAACTCTTTCGCAGAATTGTTGTTGTTGTTTTTATTTTTTATTTTCTGTTATATGTTATTTTTATTATCGCATTTTGTATCGCTGCGCATTTTGCTCGTTGATTTTTGCCAAAAACAACATGTTTTAAACATGTGAGCGCAATTGTTTTTTATGCGCCTTCGCTTTGCTCAATGTTGTCAGCATGTTGCCATTTTACGCGCAGCATGATTCATGTTTGCAGCCCGCACACACGAGCACACACAGACACACACAAAGATACATGACTACATGGCTGTGATAGACAGGCGATAAGCAAAGCAAAAGCAAAAGCCAAAACCTCAGACCAGTTGAGGCTCATTTAAACGCGTTTGTCACTGACAGTGTGTGTGTGTGCATGTGTGTGTGTGTGTGTGTGGTGTGCTTGTGTGTGTGTTGTATATAAATCTGCAATTTATCGATTTGCCATTTTAATTTTGATTTTCCTCTGTCATTTTTAAACGCAAACACAAACACATGTATGTACACACACACACACACATATACTAAACACACACACACTTACACACACATGCATTAACACGCCCATGCCGCAGCGTCGTTATTCACTCATTAAATGTCGTTTGGCCGAATAAAAAAAATAAAGAAAATAATGACAAAAAAAAAAAGAGAGAGAGAAAAAAAGTCCTTGCAGCTATTTCTTTTTAATTAAAAATGGCACAAGTAGGAAAATTTGTGTTTGGCTTTAATTAAACGTGAGCGCGTAAAATGTGCTTAAAAGTATGTTAATCACCACGTTTGTGACTTCAAATTAAATAGTTACGTAAACACACACACACACACAATAGCACAGTCACTAATGTGCACACGCTTAGACTAATGCGCTTTCCGGTTGTTCTAAGTGTGCGTGTATGTGTGTGTGTGAAGCGCAAATTGTCACACTGTTTGTGTGTTCAGCTTGCTTCAACATTCATTAACTGTGCTTAAAAACAAGCCTGGCATAGCTCGATATGAGCATGGATTATACTTAGATTGTTTGCCGTTAGATTTTGATTAATTGAAAGCATATTAGATTATTAGTAGAACTGATAGCTCTACGGGTCTTTAAGAAGTTGTTATATTCATATTTCTTATACGGTTTTATTATTCTTTTTTAGATGTAAAAGGTGTGCCAAAGTAAAGTATAATTAACAACATATAACCTATGTTACAAGCACTCACACCGCACATACTCCCGTTCAATATTAAAACACATACAATTGACATAGAAATTAATGTCTTGTGGCTTTGGGTTAAACTTGTATTAAATATTCATACATTATGTTGCTACCACATATATCATAATACGCTCATATTGTGCAAAACGATCAAACAAAATCATGTGAGAAGGCCACCCATGTCAAAAACTCAAATAACAACTCAATTTCCCAGTCAAGATTTGCTTATTTTTGGGCATGGGCATATTTATTTATAGACTTTGTCGCAAACAAACTTTTTAACGCTGACACAAACAATCTCAAGCCTCGGCGCACAGACCCAATATACTCAAAAGACAAACAGTTAGTCGGTCATTTATTCAGCCAGTCAGTCAGTCAGTCAGTTAGTCAGTCGAGCAGGGTTGTAGGAAGCCAAGCAGTTGGTTGGGCAGGCACGCTGGTGGGCAAATCGATAGTTTTGTGCCTTGGCTTGAGCACGAGCACTTTTCAGCCTTCGAAATGACACGAAGCGGTGCGAGATGACGGGTTCTTGGGTGGCTGAGCAAATAAACTTAACAAGAAAATCACGCGTCAGCGAAGGACTCATGCTTGAACTTGTGCGAAGATGAAGGACGCCGGACGAATGAAGGACGATGACGACGACGACTTGAAATATGATTTCAAATCAATGCAAGTAAAAAAAAAAAAAAGAAAATAAATAAATAATAATAAAGGGGGAAAATATGTAAAAAGTCAAAAGGACGACACTGAAGGAGTATAAACGACAAAGTTGCACTTTGGCGAATGGAAAATGAAAAAAAAAAAAAAAACCAAAACCAACACAAACACAAACTCAAAGCCACAAAACCAACAACAAGAAATCAAGACTCAAGAACAAAATTCGGGACTTGTTACAACATCTTTCATTTTAAGTATGTCACTCACACGCACGTACACAGACATACATACATGTACATACATAGATAAAATGGCGTATCGCACGAGTTGAGAAATATACCCTCATCTATTGGCTATAATTGACCTCGCTACTGTTTGCGTTGCGTAACTCCTTTGAATGCTTCGGTACGTGTGTGTGTGTGTGTGTGTTTGCATTAGTGTACGAAGGACTTGAATAAATGATGCGCCTTTTTCGGACATGTTTGTATTCAAGTGTGTGACATTTGGCCTCAAGTAAAATACATTTGCCCGAAAAATTTAAATTCAAATTTTCCAACGTTTGCTTTTGTATTTCTTTGAATCCTTCAAACGCACACACACACATTTTGCACACATAACACTTTTCTCACCCACAGCACTTTGACACAAACACAAAATCTTGACATTTGGCTACCAAGATGTAACTGTCAATTTAGCTGCCTAAAAGTATGCTACACAGACACATATTTTGAGCTTGTTGTTGTCCTGCCTGGCTCAGTTGTAGCTACACTTTGAGCCTTCAACGTGCTTCGTCGTACGTGTGAGTGTGTGTGTTCCTTTCGGAGCAAATATCGGGGCAATTTTTGTGTATTTAATGCACTTGATATTTGTTATGCGCAAATGTTTGCTTATGGTAATTTTAACTAAGCATGAGTCCTGCCCACGTCCTTTCGCATGAAACATGGCCGGATGTGTCGACGTTGACATACTGTGTAAGCCACATTAATCAGTTGACTCAACGCCGCTGCCGCTGCCGCTGCCACTGCCACTCGATACTGTACTGTGGCGTGTGCGCCGTGTGGCATGCAACAGTTTTCGGTCTTTATTGATTGCTAACCTTTGATTTGCTTAGTTTCGATTTTGGTGATTCACATTTGCGTTCGCTCGTTGCTCTCACTCAGTGTGTGTGTGTGTGTGTGTGTGTATGCATATGTGTGTGTGTGTAGTGTATAAATAGGAAGCTTCATAGTTGTCTTTTGGTCGGTGGCAACGTTCTTCATGTGTATGAGGGTGCTTGTGTTATTTTGTCTTGCCAATGGGCACATTTGGAGCTTAACATGTTTAAGTTTTATTGTTCTTACTTGATTTATTATATGCAATAAAGATTCGTGCATGTATTTTTGTAAAAATTTCATGTAATTTTTTCACGAAACTTTTCGTAATAAATTGAATTCTGTAAGTAATCGAATTGACATTCAATTAACATTTGGCATGCAAAGCCACTTTGTTGCAATAACGACTTGTGCGGAAATTATGCGCAACTCAAATTGCATGCATATACGTTGATTGTCCGTCTGTCTGTCGTTCGGTCGGTTGGACTATCTATTTATCTAACTAACCAAGCAACCGACCACAGCATTGAGCGCCACAAGCGTGGCTGAGTTTGTCATGTTGCAAACCGAGCGATGAAACTAATTGTCGTGCCTGTTGCTTAGCGCCCGGAAAGATAAAATGTAATTTAATTTATAATTGTGCAAGGCAACAATGCAGAACGCCAAACCCGCCCAAGCCACCCAATCACTCAAGCAGCACACAAATCAAGCCAAGCGCGCCTTGACCATGGCCTGCAGTTGCTGTTTGGTTGCTGCTGGTTGAGATAATTAATGTTGGTCGTTTTTGATTCAAATTCACTTTGTCTGTTTGTCTGTCTGTCTGTCTGTCCGTTTGTCTGTTTGTCTGTTTGTGCGTTTGTGTTGTTTGCATTTGATTTTGAAATTGTATTTGATTTTGCTGCCGCACCGCAATGAACCACCAAACCATCATCATCCTTCTGACTGTTTGCCTTATAAACGCATTTGCTTCGGCTTAATCAAATTTGCATCTGAGGCTTTTCCATGCGTATATGAGTCTTATTTATATTAGCATACACACACACATAAATGCGTTATGCAAACTCAACTGTACTCAACGTTGAATCGATGTGCTCATAATACAATTAAGTTGGCTTAATGAAATGAATTACGCTGCGTATGAGTTATTTTAAATGCAAATATTCATTAATTTTGCTGTCGACGTCGCTGCTGCTGCGCTGCTGTTACGGTAGCTGTGGTTTTCTTTTGCTTTAACAAACAAAAACAAAAATTACAAAAAGTAAAACAAAGTTGACCGCAATAATTTTGTATTTCGCTCACTAAACAAGCAGTCAACATTTTTTCGCCTTGTTCGCGTGAGCGGGCGATGGACGACAGACGGACAGACCACTCATTCATGTGTCAGCGTATGTTTTATTAGCAATTAAAACAGTTAGAATGCAAGCCGCACAATGGTCACTTGCGTTTCTTTAATAGAGACACGATGAGTGCACCGTTTTTGAAAGGCGCGCGCGAGCAGGCAAGCGTGAAATTGCTAGCGCGGCACGGCGTTGTGCAACAAATGAGGCTGACCTGTGGCTATAAACGATGGCATGGCACATGAGCGAAACAAACAACGACAAGAACAACAACAGGCAATCAGGCTTGCGGTCGCTTGGCCACATGGCGCATTGCAGCCGACGCCACAAAGTAGACTATATTTTTTTCTTTTCTATATGTTGAACTTCTGGCGAAATGTCATTTGCTTCTGCTATACAGCGAAAAAATATTTGCTTTCTGCAATATTTTCGCAACTATTTTTAAATACCACGCGCGCTTAATTCAATGGAATTGAATTGAATTGAATACGCGACTTCGCTTCGCTTTGTGCCAACAAACAGTAATTAAATGAAAATTTATTCACCTGCTAATGATTCAATTATTCTTATTGCCTTTCACATTGTCGCTCTACACACACATGCTTAAACACTATAACTGTCGTCTGTCTGTCTGTCTGAAAACGCTTGCTATCTCGGCGCTCTTTTGATTGCACTCAGCTCGTTTTAATTAAAGTACAAACATACAGACATAATTCAACTCGTTGACTGTATTAAATTTAGTGCGCACACACACACACACATACATATATACATTGTCAAACACATGTATGTATATACGCTCAAAATCAAATCAACTGCAATGCCAAGTTTAATTTATGGCCGTGTATAAAATTTGCCATATTCTGTTTTGCCTTCTCTGCATGCAAAAGGCATGTGGCATGCGGCATGTGGCGTGTAGCAAAAAAAAAAAGCACTTGCAGCAAGAACATAACAAAGCAACGCTTGCCGTCGGCAAATACTTCATATGGAAATTCTTTAAAAAAGAAGAAGCATTGCGAAAAATCACAAAAACTGTGAAATTTATACAAATTATTTGTGAAAACTTCTTACTTGCAATGAAATGAAATTTCTACGCACCTTTGAAGCACAAAAAGGCGCACAAATGGCCAACGGTTTGTTGTTGTTTTGTTTTTGCGCAAACACTTCTTTTTTGCCAATTAATTTGGGTCACTTAGCCAAACAAAATGGCGGACATGCGAGCTCAGAGCTTGACTTGACTTGACTTCACTGCCATTTTGCAATTTAAAGCTTTGCAAATGCAAAATTTTCAAACGTCAAATGCGCCGCAACCGAGCGTGTGAACGAGCACTCGTGTCCTTTTGATGAGCCTTGTGCTTTTTTTTGTTGGTTTTTGATGTTTTTATTTTGTTGCTCGCTGTTTTTGCTATTTGATTGTATTACGTCAAAGTCATACAATGTTTATGTAGCATTTTGTTTGCACAGCTGCGACTGCGACTGCGACTGTGACGCCGGCAGCAGCAGTAGTGGGGCAGCGGCAAAGACACATTTGCATAGCAAAGTGAGAAACGACAACTAATGAAAAAACATTTTCCTCTTCTACTTCTGACATATAGGAACGTTACAAGAACGACATCAGCTTGGCCATACAGCTGCTGCAATGCAAGCCGGACAGTTTCGTGCCGCAAAAGGTGTCCTCGGTAAGTGCTACGACATTTGACTGCAATTATTTATACATGCATAGCATACTTAATGGCATACATAAACCTTACTCATTCACTCACTCACTGACTCACTTGCTCTGTCGCTCTACCAGCTGCCCATTGACATTCAGTCAAAGGTTTCCGCTTATATGCGTCTGGAGACGAATTCACATTCGGACTCGGAGTGCAGTAATAGTGGCGTAGGCGTGGCCACAACAGCTTCCTACAAAGTGCTTCCGGCCTCTGATTCACCGCCGCCCGCGCCATGCCCCTTTCCGCCCACAGCCATGGTATACTCAATGCGGGGCCTCGGTAAGTGTTAGTAGACCATCTTGATTTTATGATTTTTTTTGTACTCTTCTCTTTTACTATAATTTCATTAATTATTTGAATTTTTTTATGCACAATTTTATTTTTCGACATTTTTAGCACACATTTTTTTTTGTTGTTTTTCATATGGTTTGAAATATGCAAACGGTATTTTTTTTTTTATTTGTTTTTTTATCAATATATTTTGTTACATATTTTTAACATGTTTGTACAACAGAACGTGTGTGTGTGTGTTTGTAATTATTTATGTGTTTTAATTTTTTGCTAAATAAAATAATTAATAATAAAACAATTTGCTTTTTCCATTTAATTTTTTTCGCCACACAATATTTTATAGATGCTAAAAGCAATCAAACAGCAAATTCCAATCAGCATAATAACAAGCACAACAACAACATAAATAATAACAACAACACAACAAATAGTTTAAACAATGCAAAGGACTCATTGAATAATAACAACAACAACAACAACAACAATAGCAATTCAAATAGCAATAATAACACGAAATTCAACTCAACAAGCTCACTGAACAGCAATTGTACAAATTCGAACAACAACAGTAACAGTAACAATAACAACAACAACAACAACATTAACGCCTCAAGTGATCCGGATATGATTTCACCGATAATAATGGCAAAGTTTCTCGAGGATGAGTTGAAGGCGGGCGAAGTTAAGCATTGCGATACATGCCAATGCACCAAACAGGATCTTACCGTGCTCGCGGATGTCTCACGTTCCTACACGGTGGCCACGCAGACGCCATACCAATTGCTTGGTAGCGCGTCAACAATGGCCGCCAATCTCAATGAGCCGCTGACGCAACTTTGTCTGCGTTGCAATAGCAATTTGAATTCGCCATCGCGCACCAATAGTCCGTACCTCATGAAGCTGGTCAAGTCGAGCGACTCGGTCATCTCGGAGACGAAGAGTTCGGTGTCCGATCTGAATGACATGGACAAGTTGTTTACGCCAGCGAAGAAGGACGATCTGATGGTCAATCCTATATTGGGACATCACCGGTTGTGCGATCGCACGTTGGGCAGTGCGGGCGGCGCGAGTGGCATTGGCGCGGGTGAGTGATGGTCGTTGAATTGTGAATTATGAATTAAATGCATTTGCTTAATAGGCGCATACGCAGCCGAGAAGTATCTGCTGGAGACGGCAAATCTCAGTCAGCTGCGTTTGGGTCATCAGCGGCGCTTTAACGAGGGTGGCGGCACAGCGCTTGAGCTGTTGGGCAAATTCGAGACGAGTGCAAATCGACAGGACTACGGCGCCTGCAGAGCTGTTGGCATGGTCGATGAGCTGGAGGATGAGGCTGCCAAGCCGCTGCTTAGCGGTATTTCACAAAGCAATCTCTTGGCGGCCGAACAGCCGAAGCTCGATGTCGTTGAGTTGACGGCCGACTTGTCAAGCGGCACAGAAGCCGGTCAACACAAGCTGTTGACGGCAGTGCCGCTGATGAAGTCGGCTAACTCGGGCAGCGTCAACAGTTTGTGGAGCAAGACGAGCAGCAACTGTGAAGGCGCCAAAATGTTTGAGAATTTCAATCGGAATCTGATCAAGACTATTAAGGTAAGTGTAGCGATCATGCGCTTATTTGTGTCATTGATTCAGTGCTCTTTTGGTTAGGCGGAGAATCCGCGGCATCGTGGACCACGTCTGTGTGCGATGCGCATACAGCAGAACGGACAAAGCAATATACTACTGGACAATATCGAGTCCATTGAGACCTTTACGCCGATCATTTACAAGCGGCGCGAACGTTTGCTCGACGAGGAGTTAGATGACACCAAGGACATCATCACCTCCGGCACGAGCAATGCAAATTGCGAAGAGTTGGCAAAGGTGACTTGCACCGAGAGTCAGTTGTGGCAGGGACAACATTGTGTGCTCGAAACGTGTAACGAAGCATGCGAACTGACATGCTCGGTGGCAGAAGCAACAACGGTGGCGGTGGCGGTGGCGGCGGCGGAAGAGGAAAAGACTGTAAACGAGGCATTGACCGCGTCGAATGTACTTAAAGATGCTGTGGTGGCGGCTGCTTGTGTGCTGCCTGAACAGCAAATACTACAACAACAACAGCTTGAATCTAAAGTAATGACACTCAGTCCTAAGCACTCGAACAATTCAAAGTCATGCACTCAATCGAGTTCCATGAGCGATGTGATTGATTTTCAGGAGAACGTCTTGCTGCGTCGTCAGCAGTTGAGTCGTGTTGCTGAATGGGTGCAGAATAACACGCAACAGTTGGAAAATGCCGCCGCCGGCGCTCACAATGACGGCGACTCCACATCGGGCACGGAGCGTCAGTCGTCCTATTCCACGCTCGATCGTATGGACTCGATATCGATTGAGAAATTGTCGCTTGACTCCGGTTACAAGACAACGCCACAGCAGCCGACGAACGGCTATGCGGAGCCATGCAAGTCGACGACGGAAGACTCGCTCTCGCCGAAAACCGATATTACGACGAGCAGTAATTCGCCGGTGAAGTGTGAAGCGGCGCCAGAGGCCAGCAAATCACGGGCGCAATCATTCGCCAGTCCACTGGCTTCGGAACCGGCACAGGCACTGGCACAGGCACAAGTACCGGCACAGGAACAGCAAACGTGCACCACCTATTATCGCCGCACAACACGTTCGGGTCTGCCGGTCGCCTACACGACCACCACCACGCCTACGACCAATAACAACAACAGCGGCACCGGCGCTGAGTGCTCTGGCCATGGCATGACAGTGACAACGGCGGCGGCGGCGGCTCAGTCACCAACTGCTAGCAATGCTACTACAATGACGACGACGAGATTAACGCCGACGTTCGCCTGTCCCGAACAGCCAACGTGTGATATACTCAACTACAAATACTATCCGAACGACACGGACAAGACGCGTGCCATTCAGGCGGAGCTGCACACGACCACGCAGAACGTTGACATTGCACAGATGGAGTATAATGTGAAACAGTTTTTGCTCAAGCAGAACGAATGGTCAATGCGCGGTGCCGGTGGCGGTGCCAGCGGTGGTGGCGGCGGCGCCCAGGCGTCTAAAAACGGTAACGGCGCCCCAGCGCCCGGCCGACCTGTTAGGCAGACAAAGCTCTTCGGTCCTGGCATCGGCGAACGTGTGCGCATGGGGCCAGGACGTGATGTAGCTAAGGCGATTTCTATTGATGTGGCCGGTGGTGGTGGAAGTGGCAGCGGCGGCGGTGGTGGTGGTGCCGGTGGTGTCAGCTTAGGTGTTGGGGGAGGCTTGCTGCCGCACAGAACTGAAACGAATTTATAAAGTAAACTCAAATCTGTATTCTAGTTAAGTGAATGAAATGAAATGTAATGGAATGGAACGATTGGAAATTGAATTGAACGAAAGTAGAAGAAGAAGAAGAAAACGCCAGCAGAAAAACGGCTGAATATGAAGAAGAAGAAGAATGAATCGCATATTAGTTTAATTGAACTCTTAACGCAATCGAAACTTATTAATTGATTAAGCTTCGTGGAAATCAAAAATTGGTCGAACAAAATAGCTAAGCAATTGCGTCATCAATTAGTCTGTAAGTTTATGCTGTGCAGCTATGTAATCAGCGCAGCAGTAATGCCTCAGCCGGATACAAAAAATAAAACAAAAACAAATATAAAACCAAAATCAACAATTAAATTAATAATAATAATTGTATTGCTTCAATATACAAGAAAAAAAAACAAAAAAAAAAAAATAATGCGAAATATTTAATAAATGAATTTATTGTGTCTCAATGTCGTTTAACATTAAGAAAAACAAAAAAAAAAACAAAAAAAAGAAAATTTGCTATAAAAACCTATAAGAAGCGTCAATAAAGCTAAGTTGGTAAATCGTGCAATATTAATTGATATTGATAGACTTCTCTCAGCGTGATTGGTCGGCGCAGCGTGGCGTATAATTAACTTCAATGATTTCGGCGCTTCTATGCTCAACTAAGTATACAAACAAACAAACAAACAAACAAGACATTCTTACACAAATACACAAAATCATATAAAGACACTTACATGCTGTACCTTTTTAGCCAAAATTTCAACATTAATCCTGCCCTTCTACTACCTTGCATACATACATATATACATATATTCATAATAATATAACTACATAACTACTTACATACATACGTACATATATATAAACGCTCAATACTATAACTTCGCGAAGCAACTGCTTCAAAGGCAAAATGTACCAATTTATAATTGTATCTGAACGCACATATACATATGAACATATATTTATATATATAATCCCAACAAGAAAAAAACCAAAAACAAAAACAACCAGACATTTCATTTAACGGCTTCAAACAAAAAAACCCCCCAAAAACATTATGATACTTTAGAGAAAAACATATAAAAGATTATATAGTATCGATGTACTCATTTATATATACATGTATACAATATATAGACAGACATACATACATACATACATACTTACATATGCAAATCAATCACACTCGGCAAATGCTTTAACTCTGTTATGTTTGGCTCGTTTCATTCTATAACAATCGGTCGACCGATCACTTTATCAAACTATTTATGTATTATTATGTGTTACAAAGGTATATACGAGTATGAATTAGATACATACATACATATATGTAAAGCAAAAGCAAAAGCAAAAGCAAATACAAAAACGAAACAATCTAAGTTGATGTACCAAAGAAAGACTTGATTAGCTAACTTTAAAAAAGTGTCTCATAAACATGGAAAAACAACCTAAGCATAAATAAATTAAAGTAATCAAAAACAAAACAAATAATAATGAATATTTATAATAATAAAGAATACAAGCGTAAGCGAACGTCGTATATACTCGTATAGTAATCGTCCTAATCCGAAGACAACCCTAATGTCATGCAATTGTATCAATTACCTAAAGATGCCCAAGAAGTCAAGGAGTATTTAACAGATACAAGCGAAGAGCGCGATTTAATTGCTACCAAGCAGCAAAGCTCTCAATACAGACATATTTATATTAAAAGCTTTGCTAATGGCTTGGATTTAATTAAGTATCTGTTAGATACTTCTTGGCCCAGGTAGCTCGTGTTCCATGTCCGCGAATTTTTAGTTACCGCTGAGCCATAAGCATTATAGGATACTTCCTCGTCGTATCGTTTTTTAATGAGTCAAATGTCGATGTGTAAGCAAAAAATATTAGCAATTACCCAAAAAAATTATATAAAAAATAATATTCAGAGAAATGCTGAGTTAAAGGCATCACTCTTTATTATTTCATCGTCTTTCAGTGAAAAAATCATAAATATAAATATTCTACATTTTTATCACTTTAATGCTTTCAAACGTTCTGGCGCTTTTATTCGAGTTCGATTGGTCGTTATGCCCCGAAGTACTGTACCTACTTCCCTCTCAAACACTTCTCCAAGCTTCCGCCATGCTCTCCTCGTATAAAACAAACTCAAAAGTAGAATAATTTGCTAGCGATAAATTCATTTGCGATACGAAAAAAAAAACACGATAAAAAAAAATTACTAGAAAAATCGAAAAAGTCAAACCAATTAAGTCATTTTTAAAGATGTTTTGTAAAGTTTTTGATAAAGTAATTAAGATGAATTTTTGTTTTAGTTTCGCATTTGAAAGTTTGAGTTTGAAATTGTTTGATTAAATTGTTGTTTCAACCTGCTCTTGAACCACCTCAATGTGTACGGAAAAAGTATTGTAATAAAAGAAATTCTAAGAAAGAAAGAAATAAATTTTTTAAGTAATTTTATTTTTATTAAATATATAAATATATATAAATATATATATAAATTCACGCGCAATGAAATAAATAAGTGTTTTTTGTGTTTCTCTTCTTCGGATGCTCTCAATGGAATCTTAGTGACTAAAGACGATTGTTCCAAAACTAAAAATTACCGTTAAAATTAGTGGGCGGAAATGGCGACAAAAATGGCGTCAGTCTCAAAACGTTGAGCGCAATTCTTATGACTCTTATGATGATGCTTAAAACTGCTTGCTGGCTGCCTCAGCGGTTGGCTGGGCTCAGGCTGCGACGACCTGTTGGTCCTTTTTCTGCTGATGCTCCTTTAAGGGCTTGCCAGCTTTGCGCGCCTGCTCTTCGGCATCGTCGTTGACCACAATGACATCATCGGCGGGCGCTATTTCCTCGAAGGAATCCCCAACGATTTCGCCGCTCGTGCGCACTTCATTTGTGGCATCGTCTTGCTCGGGCAGCGGCTGTTCCTCCTCGGCAACGGCAGAGGCAGCGGCATCGAGTTTATCATCGATGGGATTTAGAGCGTTAGCGGGTGCAGCGGTTGCGGGGCTAGCGGCATTGGTATTCTGCGGTCGGTTGCCGCCCAAGAAGCTGAGTATGCCTTGCAGTGGTCCTTGTTGCTGCTGCGGCTGATCGGCGTTAGTGGCCGACGTGGCATTATTGCCGCCAATCAGATTGTTCACGAACGACTGAATCGGACCTGGCGGACGTGCCGTGGTCGGTTCGAGGTTTTGCTGTTGCCCTGTGAGACCGGAGAGTGTGTTTTGAAATTGATTGCCCAGATTGGAGGCAAACTGCTGGAGACCTTGGAATGCCTGAGTCGTTGAGTTGACGACGCTCTGGGCGGCATTTTGTACAGCTTGCTGAGCGGACGTGATGGCGGCTTGTGGATTGAGGAAGCCTGGCACTGTGGGCGCCGGTGTGACGGCTTGGTCGGCCTGTGCCTGTGCCAGTGGCTGTTGCTGCTGTGGCTGATTACCGCTGAATTGGTTGAGGAATTGACCGACGGGCGAGTTTTGTATGAGTTGCTGTATGAAGTTCTGTTGCGTTGTGCTGCCCTGTGTGGGCGTGGCCTGTGTAACTGCTGCCTGACGCACGCTGGGCTGATGCTCCTCGGCATTGGGCTGGATCTCAGCAGCAGCGGCGGAGGCAACGCTGATTGGATCTGGCTTAGCGTCAGCGACAGGTTCTTCTTCGGGTAGCAGCTTCAGACTTTGTGCTGCGTCTGTGTTGACATTGGCCGCTGTCTCAACAGCCGCCAGAGGCGCGCTCAATTCTGCTGGCAAGGGCTTGGCGATCTCTAGTTTTTTGCTTTCGTCTTCTTTGCTCGATGGCTGTGCCAACTGCTCGATCGGTTTTGCAGCCAACTCTTTCGGTTCCGTCTGCTTCGGCGCCGTCTCCAAGCTCTTTGTTGCCGCGAGCTCTTGTTGTTGCTCCTCGGCTATGACTTCTCGTATCTCTTCGGCTATGATCTGTGCATCTTCCTTGGCCACTGGCAACGGCGACTCCTCCTTTGTCGCGGTCTTCACCGCTGGCTCCTTTGGCGCGCTTGGCTGTGCCTCCGGCTCTTGGATAATTGTCACCGGTATGCGATCGGGTAGCGCGCTCGTCTCACGGCGACTTACCACTCGTGCCTGGCTGCCGGCCAACAGTGCCAGCAAAGTCAGCGTTAAAGTAAAAGTTTCGCTGCGCATTTTCACTTGTTTTCGTGCAGTTTACAGACTGAGAGAAAGAGGCGTTAAATGCTTGAGCAAACAGTAGAGATTTGCACCTTTGTCTCGCTTATGTTACGCGCTGCTCACGCGTTCAATTCACTTGCGGCGCACGGCCAAAACTGATTGTAATTTCTTGGGCAGAAGCGCATTTATACTCGGCTCGCAGTTGCTGCTGCTGTTGCTATCGACGTCGACGTCATCGCTGGCGGCAACGTTGGCGGCGACGACGCTTGCTTTGCGCATGCGTGTACTGCTGCAGAAGAAGACTTTTAAGTTAACTTGGCGCGGCTTTGGGTGGCAGCAAGCGCAGAACTTCTGCACAGACGCGACTTGACTCTTTTTCTTCATCGGCTGGGCATGTGTCATTGAACTTGCCACAGTGATTTGATTGCGCTCTTAGCCATTCCCATTCCTTCATTGGTTCGTTCGTTCGTTCTTTGGTTCGTACGCTTCGTTTCACTCTCGATCCGAAGCGCAAAAACTTACAGACATGCAAGTGGCATAAAAATGATTGCATTATGTCCATAAAACAAGTTCTCTCGGTTGACCATAGAACCTGATTAATCGCCATCATCATCACCATCACCAACATCATTATCACCATAACGAACATTGTCATTAGGCTGTTTGTTAGCATTGGCGTCCATCTATTTTTAGACTTAATTGCATGAATATATTCATTTTTAAACATTTTCTTGCTACATTTTTCTGGGTTAATTTTTCATTAGCGATGCAGCGATTTTCACTCACAACGCCGCCGCCGCCGACAATGATGACAAAGAAAAAGTGTCGTCTGCATGTGTCATGCGAGTCGGCAACAGAACAAACAGCTTTGTATGTCTGCGATGCAAATGAGCAGGCGGTTTTCCGATTGCAAGTCAATGTGAAAATAGGTCAGTCGATGCATGGCTTTGTCGCCGTCTGAGTCTTGAGAAAGCTACACATAATTCGAAATGAAACTTGAAATTAATCAACTTCGTCTTCAACTGATAATGAAAAGTGAAATGCGTAGAAAAGCTCAGAAAGTTTCTAATTGAAGAAGTTCTGCATTAATCAAACTAGACTTGTTAAACTGCAAAAAACAAAAGGAAGAAAAATATGCTTTTTTTTCGCTCAGTTAGTTTTTCCTGTCTAACCATTTTCTTGAACTTGACATTGTTTGTGAACATGTTGGAAAATTGCATTTGAGTTGCCAATTTGGACAGCAATTTTGCCACAGACAAGACAAGTACAATTATCATTTGTTGTTGTTATACTTGTTTGTTGTTTTTGTCGCTTGGCTGCAAACAAAGTGGTGTTGCAACGCAAGTTTCTGTTTGGTTACAACACAAATTGCCGGCCGGCATCGAGTGGCAAGTAACACACAGACACGCGCACGCACACTTGGCCAAACTTGAAGTTAATCCGGTTAAATGCAGACAACTTCGATTGCGAAATATTGCAGTAGCTTTGCTTGTATCTGAGGCAACTTTGTATCTGCAGGTAACGCTTGTGACATTACAACAACACCGAATGCACAAGTAGCAGATAAGGCGCGAGTGATAGAGAGCGAGGTGGTGAGAACTCGTTTGTGTACACTTGTGTTGCCCTTTAGCAGAAAGGACATTGACTTCTTGCACAGACTCAGCCGACTTCGCCAATATTTACTTTGGTCAGTTTTATGGCACTGCAAAGACCATTTTTATTTGGTCGTTGCCGTTTTGGCTTTTTGCTTTTTTGCTTTTCTTATCTTTTATTTATTTTATTATTTTGTTTTTATGCTTCTACTTGCTGATTTTTTTTATTGATTTCCGTGTCGCTGAGAACGAGTTTGTCGCTTAAGTCTTTCGTTTAGTCTGCACGTGTGCGTAAGATTTTTTTTATGGCAATTCTAAGTGAATTCAATTTAAGTGAAATTTTAGTTACTTTTTAATGTTTTAGCTTTTAGATTAAAGTTGTTAATTAGCTTTGGGACAGACATGTAACAAATTTGACAGCTGAGCAATAAAAGATAATTAAACAAAAACAATTCACAAGAAATAAGCAACAAATGTACAAGTGAAAAGAAAGAAAAGACGAAAAAAAGTAAGTATTAAATATTATGCAATTGCAGATTGAATTGCGCGCATCGAACGAATACAATTGAATGCCGAAATTAGCATAATTACACACACACACACACATGCACACATGCACTACATAGAAGACGTAAACGATAATTAACACCTTCGTCACATATTTCGGCAAGTGGGCGAACGCAACTGTAAATGGGAGCGTTGTATGGCCGTTGTTGTTGCTCTGGTTGAGCTGTCAAATCGACTGAAAAACGGTGGCAACTTTCACTCACAAAAACCAACATGGCATACAAACTAAGCCGTTGGGGGGAACACGACCGCTTCCATTGGGATTTACGTCGTATGACGTGCGTGAGCTCATTGACAGTTGTCATAATATACTCACGCTGACAAAGCCTTAAACAATGAATTATTTTTATTGTTTTTGTTGGCATTTGTCATATTTGTTTATGTCATTTGTATTTGCTTTATTTTTGCGTATTCGAGTCAAGGTCATAACACGCTTAATTCTTCGGTGAAAAATTGGCACACATCATGTCGTCTTCTAGAAAGCGCTAAACACAAATAATGTGTGATATGGCGAAGGGCGATAGAAAGAGATAGCAGGAGTTCACTGAACGAAGGAAAGCATTGTTGAATAGTTTAAGTAAAAGTCAAATTGAAATGCAATTACATAAGCAAATGTATTTAAAAGAACATAAAACGTGCAAATTACCCTAAAGCAATTCGAACAAAACAAGAAAATTGGAAATAAATGAACAAAAGTGCAATTGCCTTGTTAAAATTCCAATCAGCCGTGAATTGGGCGCCACGTACAGTGTACGTGGTCAACACACTTTAGGTTACAATGCGCTTTGCTCAGTTGTTTACGGCACGGGGCGGGGCTTACAAATTTTGGCCTCACCAAGTCGTCAAACAATCCCGTAAAATTAACAAAGCCACACGGTTATCATACTATACGAAATGTGAGTATTTGACGTTAATAACATAATGTTTCTGCTGCTATAAACCAGAGTAAAACGATATATTGACACCAGAATGCCATTTAATATGTTTAAAATTTAATATGTCTTATGTTTCCATAGACTTCATAAGCACATGCGCCATCTGCTTGCGAATAGTTTAAATATTTATTTTCCTACTAACAGCGCCTGTCATTTGCAACAAGCTTCCTGAATTTTATAAATTTAAATTTCACAAATTTAATGAATTTTCCTTAATTTTTACAGTTTTAGAGTTAATGTGTTTTTAATTTAGATACTGGTGGTTTTACAGTCATTGAGTATTTTTATATATTTAACAGGTATTTTTAACAGTCCTTTTATTTGCCAAAATTTTTTGTAGACGATAAAAATTAGCCCAGACATAAACCGTCTGTTAAAGATTAGGATACCAACAATAGATGTCGCCAGCTGACTCAGTGATGTTGGGCTTGACCTAATTGGATTAATTCATAAATGTTGCTTGCACGCACATGATTGCGCAAGCTTTGCATGCTCACATTTTATTAATGAACACGTTGCTTTTTTGTTTGCGTTACAACAATTTATTTAGTTTCATGCTGACAATTACCATAATTACAATTTAACTCAATTTTCGAAATATTTCGTTGCAAGCCAGTTATTTGGACCAAATGGCACGTTTGAATTCGAGCAGTTGAAAAGTTTTCATTAAGTTCACCCGGCTGCCGCTAGCTGTCAGCTGTACATTACAAAGCAGTCACTAACGGAGGCATCGTGCTAATGACCAAATGCAACTCTGCGACGGTTGCAGAATAGATAAATATAATTTAGCGTATGTTGGGATGAGATGGTTCGTGCCATGAGTCAATTCATTTAAAATGCAAACTGCCTTATGTCTTTGAAAAATTCCGACAAGTTTGTCCAAACGACCAAAAAATATCGAAGTTTGGAGAGGAAGAGATCACTTGGATCCTATTTCAAGTGGAAACCATCTAGGAAAAGCCTCACTTGAAGAACGGCATTTGCGGTATTTTTTGTTCAATTGCCTGTTGTACGGCGTACTAATGGTTAACATGCGACTCTTCAATACTAGAAAGTATACGAGCTGGCAACATATGGCTACTAGATCTGACTCTGGTTTGAAAACGGTGAATCAAAATTGGCTTAGCGTATGTTATCCTACAATCGATTTGAACATGTGAGCAGCCATTATTTTCCCTGCCGCCACTCGCTACTCGTTATTCGAAACTCGCTAACAACTGTTGCAGTTCAATTGTCTGTTGTGGAGGGACACCAGTACTAAACATACATCACAACAAAGCTGAAAGGTGTTGCGGAACGAATGCCAGAGGAATGTGTCGTGACACGGCTGACACGGAATGACATACTAGAGCAAAATTGACTTGTCGCATGTCGCGATGGGCGATTTTCCCGTTCCTCCAATCCTAGGTAGTTCCTGGGGGGTCATTTTTGTCCTCTCTTCCCTTCGCGTCTGCGTCGACACTATTGCGTCTGCGTCGACATTTTTGCATCAAAGACGACGCTTTTGTCTCACTTGTGTTTCAAGCCAAAATAAGCCGTTATTCGAAAATATTTTATATTGTGAATTAATTATCTATTTTTGGAAATTTTGCAATTGATTAATGAAAAATGACTTCAAATACAAATGAATACAGCTGGGCCGTGAGAGACCCTGTAAACAACACAATCACGTGCACAATATGCAACACCCAGATGAAGGGTAAGCGAAAGGATCACCTGCGCGCACACTCCATGTCAATGAAGCACATAGTCAAACAAAGTCAGCTTCAATGTCCGACGTGCCGAGGAAACGTGATCCAGACACCACCCACACCCCCACCCACTTCCACACCCACGCCCACACCCAAGCACAAGCCGGCCGATTAGAAACAACAAAGGCAGGAAGCGGCCTTGTACTTCTTCATGGCGACGCACAATGTGCCAATAGATGCATCAAACGATCTGTCTAAATTATGCAAAGAGCTTTACGACACGCACTCGAATCTGTACCCCGTCAAGACAAAAAACGTCATGGTACATATATTGGGTCGGCACTTTAAAAAAGAATTAAGGACTGATATCGGACACAGTCGGTTTAGTCTGCTGTTGGACGAATCAGTCGATGTCTGCGGCACCAAAGTCCTTGGTAAGTTTCATTGCATTAACAACATAATATAACATCAATTAACTATTTTCTATTTCCAGGCATTTCCATAATGTACTATAGCGAAAAATGGTCAAAAGTCGTCACCACTTGGTTGAGCATAGCGCCAATCAAGTCGGGCAAGGCTGATGACATTGTAGAAGTACTAGCAAGTGAGCTCCTACATTGGACATTAGACATTGGTAATGTCATTGCTATTTGTACAGACAGTGCCAGAACAATGATTGGTGAACACGGCGGTGTATTCACCAAATTAAAAATGAAAGCGCCACATGCCATTTCAATTAGATGCGCCTCACATTGTCTCAACTTGGTGGCACAAATGGCTTGCGAAAAGTTGTTGTCAAAAGACATTAAATTCATTTTATGGCAGACGCCGATGTGGTTCGAAATGAACTCAAGGCAGCCATATCATGAATTTTTAAAGGAACGAAACCCAGCAAACTTAGTAAGTCTTTGCATTCCACCATACATTTGCATACTAAAAACCTTGATTTCTTTTTTTAGACTCCATTAGCGATACCACAAATCGCAAAAACACGATGGCTGTCCGTATCCAAAGTGGCAGAGCGCATAACTGCCCAATGGTTTGATTTGAAATAATTTTTTGGAACGGCAGCGAACATCGAGAACGATACGTTGGGCGAAATGTTTTGCTGACGACGCAAATTATGCGATCATGGTATTTTTACGCCTATTTTAAAAAAAATGGCAAAATTCGCCTTTTCACCTACAACATCAAGTGAAATGGCTAGAAATCAAATAAAGAGGCTAATACCATTCTTGCAACGGCAAATAAGGCTTCAAAACGTCAAAGCCGAAATTATCAACATTGATCTTGTAAGATCAATCAATAATAATTTCGGCTTGACTGACGAATTTGAAGACTTAATTGTCAGACTGCGATTGCCAGACGACCAAAAACTGCATGAGATTCGAGAAAGCTGCATAAATTAGGTCGTAATCCTAATGGAGTTGAAGTGCAGGTAAGCATTTAATACATTTAAATCATCAATTAATTCAACTATTTACATTTGTAATTTTTTATAATTTTCAGACTACCGACCACTACACTAAAGGTAGTGAGCTCAATGTCCGCTAAGTCAGTGTTGGGCGATGAAGTTGACATAGACGATGCGTTAAAGTTCTTCAGCGTTGGGTTTGATTTAGGAAAGTCTATTAAAGACCAAATGAATCAACTGAAGTCCATCGAATAGCAACACGGCGACGACGATATCAAATTTTGGTCTGAAGTGGCCAAATTTGAAGACCTGGAAAGGCAGAAAAAATTTGCGGACTTGGCGCACTTTGGTAAGATGGTGCTCTGCGTACCCTTCTCAAACAACAGTTTGGAGGGTGCGTTCGTCATCATGAGAACTGTGAAGACCAAGTTGCGAAGTCAATTAAAAAATGAAATTTTAAACGCCATAATGCACATCAAGTAAGTAACAATACATAAAGTTAAATATTTATTATATGTATATATCTTTTTCTTACAGATATGGCTTGAAACGCAACGAGGCTAACTGCATCCGCTATTCACCACCAGTAGATGTGTTGCGAAAAATTCAGCGTAATTACCGAGGCGTAGATCGAACCAACGAAGAAGATCTAATTATGATGAATCGTAAGTTGAGTCCTCATTAAAAGCATACATAATACAATTCAATAAAAATTTTTAGGTAACATTGTACCGAGCCAGTGCGATCTGCCAGACGAAGAAAATGTTGATGCATCTGAGCCTACCGGTTACAATAGCGATGACGAGCACTGTCCACCAGCTGAAAAAAAAGCTAAAGTCGTATCCTTGACAGACTGGGAAAGACGAGATAGGCGATTTGCGAAACGCATGCTTGATCTTGGCTATGTGATAAAACCAGTAGCGGGGGATGCTTATTCGACAGAGTGTAATGGGCTACATAGTGAGTTGGTCATTTGGGCTTGAAGAACAAATTAATTACAATTTTGACAATTAAGGAACCAAAGACGCAATATTTTACTCCTTTTGTCACGGAAGACATGGATAGTTACATTCAGCGTAAGCGCCGCCAGGATACGCATGGGAATCACAAATACAAGCAATATCCGAAATATACAACCGAACTGTTGAAGTTTATAGCTATGAAAGTAAGTTACATACATCTATATGCATAACAAGCACTTTATAACAACTTTTCAATTTATAGAATCAATTAACTTATTCAAATCGGGGCCATAGAAAAACAGTACTCCTCCGTTAAGGTTGTCCTATCAGCGCAATCATTTCAATGCCATACTCGTTGCCCCTACCATGCCACCACCAGCACTATAGGCTGATTTAGAACAAATTGGGTAAGCAATCTCTATGGGCACCCCATAACACAACACTATAACACCCTATCGCCAAGCGTGACAACAACCGACGAGCAGGTTCAACGGCGGTATTACAATGAAAAGCCTTGACAAAAAAGAAAAAAAAAAAAAAAAAAAAGTGACTGCCGAATATACATTATTTACATTAAACATTGAGACAGACTTATATTGAACATTTTTTCAGTTCACACGGATGAATCCTTTTTAACCTTTTTCTCGGTCTGTGATCTGCTAATGCCCTGGCAAGTGAATTTGGATGCATTGATAATCTATCAGTGTCACCGACAAAATGGATGTTGAGATCTTTGTGCAAAGACCTATTGCGGATGTACCACGGGGCACCAGTTAGAAGTCGCAGTGTTTTATTTTGAAAGACGGCTTAACAAAAACTTAACTCAAATCGAACCTTATAATACCAACGCCAAAAACATGTGTTCCTTAGATGCAGTGTTGCCAAATGGTGAAGTTTTCTGTCATTTTTCCAAATCGACATCTTAAATTTTGGTCATTTTTAAGAATCTTTTCTGCAATTTTTATTTTGAATATGGCTGACATCCATTTTAATAATCAAAAATAAATTTACGAAAATGCGGAAGTATTTTTAAAAATACCTAATTTGCATCAATCGCATTGCGGCAGCACTGTTCGGAATGTCGACAAGCGAATTAGACGGGGAAAAAGACGGGGGAAATGTTGACAAACTTTTATTTTTTGTTCTCACACACCACACAGTGTGTTTAGTCCGTGCCTGATTGCGTTAGAAATATTTAATAAATACTTTTAATTTGTAAATAAGAAATTAAATAAAACACTGCAAGTGCTAACGACAAATGTCGTGCATCTTAAAATATTGCATATAAACAAAATTAAAAAAAAAAACCTTGCACAAGCAACGTAAAATTAAGAAAGTGAAGAAGAAGCAGCAGCTAAAATACCATTTGTGCCGTTCTTTGTGTCCGCATATTTATCACACTCTTCGTTATTTTTTTGCCGTTTGCTTGCTCAGAGCACGATGTGTTTTTTGAGAGAAACAGTGCCAAAGAGAGTGAGTAATTTCCACAACACAAAAGCAACAGCAACGGCAACGGCAACAACAAAAACAACAAACACACACGCAAGCAAATTTAAATTGGAATTTGAAATAAATTTATTATTAATTAATTAAAATGTGCGCAACACCATAGATAAAATATTTAAATGATTTGTAAAATGTATGGCAGGCAAAGCCTCGTGGAAACGAGCATGATTTTGTGTGAGTGTCGGGTGCACGGGCTGAAGTGAAAGAAGAAGAGAAGCCTACGAGAGACCTAAATCAGCCGCAGCAGTCAGTTTCTGATTGGAATTCGTCGTTAATGCAACCTAAACGGGATTTTTGCGCTAGTAAAACAAAAAAAATAATTTCGTATGAAAAACGCAACGCAAACAAAAACAAAAATAACAATTAACAAGAATATGTCTTACAATTGCATCAAATAAATTACCAATAAATAAAAGAAGTTGAAAGCAAAGCAAAATAAATGAATTTTTAGTGGTTTCGTGTTGTTCGCCAAACGCCATAAAATAAAGTTGAGCGTAAAACGAAGATAAATCCAAACCAAAAGATCAAACAAGCCAGAAGCCAACAAGCCTGCCAATTTAACGCGTCGTGTGTGCATTTATTTCCTGTAGTTTATTTTTGTTTGGTTGCTGTTTTATTTCTTTCTTTTTATTGCTGTCCTTTGTGCATGTGTGTGCGTGCGTGCGTGCGTGTGTGTTCATTGCTTTGTCTTATTCTTTGTACGCTCAGTACTTTCCACGCCACTTCGTACGCGCCGTTATCAATCGCTGTCGACGCTGCCCAAGTTGTTGTTGTTGCTGCTTCGTTTTAATCGTGACTAATGCACTGCTCGCATTCAGCTGGCGGTGCGGACTCATCGACGACACTCTACGCCGTTGCACAACAACATAATCAACACCACCAGCACCAACATTACCAACAACACAATCAACCGCCGCTGCAGCAGCCGCTGAGAACAATGGCCACCACCACAACGACAACAACGACGACAACAACAAATGCTAAAGATGGTAAGTGGCTTTTGGTTTTTCGTAAATTCCTTCTAGTTACTTTGCATGCGAGCAGAAAAGAGCAGAAAAACTATCGCATGTCATTTGCCGCAAATCAAAAAGTTCAAGGTTGCTATTTTTCGCTCTCTTTCGCTCAGGCAACGAAACCGGCAACAGTTGTCATGCCAAATGCTCCAAATGCTTGGCTTATCATGATTTGATGCTAAGCGGCTTATCATTTGCACAGATATTCATGGTTCTTGCCAACGCCAATGACAACAACAACAACAAAAACAACAATAAGTTGCACTTTAGCTATATTTATACAGTTTGAGCAGCACTTGTGCTCTTTAAACTGTTATTTGTTTGTTTTGTTGCTCATTGCTAATGAATTGCAAATTTATAAGAAAATTATAAACAAGTTGCCAAAAATAATTACGTTAAACATTTGCAAAGCAAAACTAACCAACCGAACGAAAGACAGAAAAACTGAAAGAGCAACCAACGCGTTTCAATGCTGACGTAATCAACAAGTTTATGACTTTTATATGCTTTTTGTTTAATAACAGCAATAACAATAATAGCAACAACTACAACTACAACAACAACAACAACAACAACAACAAATACTTATAAATTAATGCTTAGATGAAACAGGCAACAGGCGAGATTCACAGCATGTTGGTTGTTTCACTTTTGTCTGTCGATTCGTCGTTTTTAATAACAATACAGAAATGAATGAAGCACGAAACGCCACAAAACAACAACAACAAAAACAACAACAGAAACCAAAGCCAAAACCAAAAACACTGACTAAGAAATTAATGTTTATAAGCAACATGGGTCGTAAAGCACTAGAGCAAATTTGTAGTGCCAACAGCAACAACAACAACAGCAAAGTACGCCGTAAAAGCTAAGCAGATAACACAAACAAAACACAAAACCCAACAAAACAACAAAACAAGAAAACAAGAAAAAAATATTTATAAGTAATAATAATTTTGCTCTGCAATAGAAAAATACTTAAAAAAATTGTATACGAGTTTATAATGATAGACTTGAAACGTTGGCAGCGACGTCAGCAGCGGCAGCGGCAGCAACATTGAAGGTCATTTATGCTTCAATCTCTTAGCTTGGTTATTAGCACTGTGACGACCTCTGCAATGCACGCCACCGCCCCCCACCCGCACACACACACCGCGCAGGGCATGCCAAGCACCTGGTCGTCGTCGTCGTCGTTGTTGTTGACGCTTGTGCCAATGCTGCATAATGCCTGAGGTCGACTCGACTGCTTCATTTCATCATGGCTGAGCACACCCACAAAATCTGCTTGATGCTTGAGTTATCGATTTTGTATACTTTGCAAACAGTTGACCGCAATCGGCTTGAGCGCATATTATATATATATATATATATATATATAAATATATATACTTTTCTATATAGAAATATTGAAATGGTTTTGTTTTTGGTTTTTGGCTTATATAAGTAAAATTTATTTTTCTTTTCCACTTCAATCAAAACCGTCGCCAACTTGACTAAATACAAGTCACATCTTTTTGCGCTCATCTTAGCGTGGCTTAGAGCAAGAAACAAAACAACAACAACAAAAAAAAAAAAACCAAACTAAAGAAACAAACAAAAAATGAATGCTGCGAGAAAGTAGCGCAAAAACTTACACACACACACACACACAAACTCAAACACACACATACAAAAGCGCGCAAATATTAAATAAATTCTTCTTTTTGCACACAAAAATGAAGCCATAATTTATGTTTGTCGCTGTGTATGTGTGTGCTTGTATGTGTGTGTGTGTGTGCGCTCTTAATTTTGCAATTCTTTGTAAACGCGTTCTGCTTTTGTTGTTGTTGTTGTTGTGCGCATAGATAGAGTGAAGAAAAAAACGTCAGTTAGGCAGAAGTGCGGTGCGGGGCGCAGTGGAAAGAAGAATACGTTGAAGCGTAACCGTTTGATAACTGTTATTTTGAGCACAAATTTGACTGACGTTGCTTTGAATTTTATTATTTTTTTTTTTTTTTTATTTTGATTTATGCACCACACAAACGATGTGCCAAGCAGCGAAAAGAAAGAAGAAGAAGAAGAGTTAATTTAAGACTTGGCAGACTATTTTTTTTAGTTAAGGTTCATAATTTGCAAAGCGCTTCAAAATGTTAATTAACGAATGATAAGATGATGCGATAAGCGCTAATCTCAGCTACTAATCATAGAGCATCATACAAAAGTGAGTGCTTTTTGTTGTTTAGTTGTTGTTGTTGCCGTGCTATTTGACGTCACTTGTTAGTTGAGTTAAGTTAATTTGAGGTGAGTTGAGTTGAATAAAGTTGGTTTGTTGCCGGCCGTCAAATAAGGTGTATTCTTCAGTGACTTCGATTATGTTGTTAGTTGTTGTTGTTGCTTCTTGGCGACGGTCAATGGCATTTGACACATATTTGTGTTGTTGTTGTTGTTGTTGTTTTCTGTAAAACGTTTACTTACACTTTCAATCTTATCAGCGTCGGTTTTGTCTCACCTTTAGTGTTTGATAAGGGGGGCGCCGTATTGTCACCTTTAATTGGGCCAACACGCCTCTTACCCCTAACTTTATCACCTTGGCTCACTCGAGTCAACAGCCAAGCCTCTGTGGTATGCCAAAGCTGTTTATCAGAGACGATTTTGCACTTGTACTTGTGTTCTTTTAAAAACTTGTTAGGTGTTTCTTATTTGCTTTGGCAGACTATCCGAGAATTTATCTTTATAAAGTAAGATAAGTAACAGGCCGAGAGTATTACGCAGTCGTTAACTATAATATGAACTATATTATATATAGGAAGGAGTGTTCATATCACAATGTGTTTTGCATAACTTTTTGTTATTGTTGAATGATATGCATGATGATGATGACGTCGCCAATGACAACACAACACCAAAAATCGATTGTTTATTAGCTGAACGGTTGTTTGGCTTTGCAATGCGTACCATTTTGTTCAAGTCTAATCAGCAACAACAACAACAACAACGTCAACAACTGTGCCACGCACCGCTTTTCAATCGCCATTTTTGAGCAACGCTTCTAAGCCGCTTGTCAGCGCATGTTAATCAATCTCGGTTTATCGCCGTCGTCATCGCTTTGAAACGCGACTTCCTGCAACGTGCAACTTCCTCAACAATTTGCACGAAATATCGAGCGCAGCTGCGAAAGTATCTCGCGCATTGATTGTGTAGTGAAGTGAAGTGAAGTGAAGTGAACATCTGCTTTAGGCGCTTTCTCAACTTGCTGTTCATTTTGTTGGCTGCCTAACTGAAAGTCTTTGTTTCTGGCCGTCCGTCTGTCAGTATGTCCGTCTGTCTATGTGAATATATGCATATGCTTGTGTGCATTTCTTTGCTAATTTCTTCATTAACATCGCTCATTTGGTTGCGTGTGAACTCTGTTTTTGTCTTGTAAGCTGAAAATGCATGCATAATAAGAGTCTTTTTTCACATGCAAAAATTGAATTGTCAAATTTATTAGGCCTTCCTTTCTATAATGCATGATTTCGTATACAAGACCAACTTTGATTTCCGCATTTTACCATAATTGTTTTAATTTTCCAGCACATCATTTTTTTGTTTTGTTTCCTAAGAACTCATTTTTCCACAAATGATTCGCTCTACTTGATTTTCCACTTTATTCGCCCGATTTTCATGAATGGCGCCACTTCATCAAAATGCATGACTGACCGCCTGCCTGCCTTGCCCCATTCACTTCGATTAATGGTTCTTAATTACATGCGGACGATGCCACTTTGTTGTTGTTGTTGTTGCTGTCTCCGCTCTCGCACAAGAAGCCGCACGGTTTGTCTGTCTGTCTGTCTGTCTGTCTGTCTGTCTATAATTTTTTAATGCATGTCCACTCATCGCTTTACGCTTCATTAAAATTTTGATTGCCTTTGCCGTTGAAGGAAAAATAAAATAAAAATTAACGACAAAAAGAAGTTGTTGAAAAGCAGAATTTGTAGCGAAACGAGCCAAAAGATGCTTTCCGTCAATTTCGTGATAAACGTATACGAAACTAATGATGATTTGCTGCCCATAATGATGATGATGCTGATGATGATGATGAAGTTGTGCGCCACGCCTCAATTGCAATATGAACAGCGTTGACAGTTTTTGTTGCTTACGAATTTGTCCGTCCGTAAAACCGTCCTTTGCTACTTCATCGTTGACATCATTAGTTTCCTCTTGAATTCTATTGAATGTACTGTGACGAAATTGGAACTCAAAGCAATGAATTTGATTGGATGGCGACGGCGGCAGCGCTGAATTTCAATTTAAAAATTCTTCAACGAAATCTTACTTTGGTTTTAATTGTCGCCATTTGTATTGCCATCAACTCGACATCAACATCATCATCATCATCATCACCGCCATTGTCATGATTGCTGTCACCAGCGTCATTATCATTATCATTATCATCATTGCCATTTTGTCAGCGTAAAAATGCAAAACGCATGCGAATTGTTTCGCTCGAAAAGGTTCGTTTTTTCTAATGGCTTTTTTTACGAGGCCGCCCAATACTTTGTCCATGTAACGCTTTGCATATGAAATGCCGCATTTGTTAGGACTTCTTCGAGCCTTTTTAAGGTTTCGATTCTTGCCATGAAGTCGTCTGCCATGTGCCAATTAGTTGCCGGCGTGATTTCAAGTGATCTGCGCATATTTTCAGATTTTTCATTACTTCGATCTTTGCATTGACATATTTTATCTTTTATATTTGCTTTTCGAGCACATTTCATACACAAAAAAAATATTATTATTATTCATACGCACCGAAGAACAAGTAAATTCCATTTAAGGTGTCTTGCCTTTTTACGATTTCACTTTAGGTTGCCATACGCTACACTCTTCTACCGCAAAGTTTTTCACTTTTGTCATGCAGTTTGTCTCGAAGGCGTATAACGAAACATCGGTCTTGATGTTTTAAAATTTAAATAAAGGCCGTCTGACAAGTATGAGTAGCTGAATATGTATTTGTGTAGAGCATCAAGTCTTTGCCATGTCTGTAGCAATTTGTCGCATTTGTTATTGTTATTGTTTTGCTTTGTTATTGTTGTATGTTTCCATTTTTATTTCGTTGCTCAACAACTAAAGAAAAATATCTTA
Source organism: Phortica magna (assembly GCA_037044515.1). Classification (NCBI taxonomy): domain Eukaryota; kingdom Metazoa; phylum Arthropoda; class Insecta; order Diptera; family Drosophilidae; genus Phortica; species Phortica magna. The sequence continues at coordinate 57,649 of JBAMBP010001300.1, forward strand.
AAAATAAATTTTTATCACGTCACTAACAAAGATGCGGCAGGCAAACTGTTGTCCTTTCAAGGCACATGTCCTTGTTTTCGTTACTCTTATGAGTGCTGTTACAGCCTCTGTTGCCACTGCCGCTGCCTCTGCTGCCACCCACGCATTACGCTGCTTGCTTAAATGTGCGTAAAGAATTTTACGAGTATTGAATTTTTCTGTTTTGGTTTTTACATTTTCCTTTTTTGCTGTTTGCTTTTCTGCTTTTTGTGTTTTATTTTATTTTTTGCATACAAATTTTAGTGTTCACTTATTTTGCGTAGGCGCACTTTTGCCACTTTTACGCTTCAGCAGAAGAGAAGTGAGCAAAGACAAAAAAAAAAAAGCAAAGAAAAAAAATTTTATCTTGCTCAATTTCAGCATTTTATTGTGCTTGTGCTTGTTCTTGTATTTGTTGTTGTTGTTGTGTTATCACTCGTGTTTATCGTAGTTGTTGTTGTTGTTGTTATTGTTATTGTTAGTTTCTGTGTGTATTTTTAGTTTAGTTTTTGTCTTCTTCTTTTTTTGTTTTGTTTTCGCTCTCGTTGACGTTTTCGTTCTCACTCTCCCGCTCTCGTTCGTTCAGAGTGTAATTGTGCCTGTTTTTCGTTATTGTATTGTAGTGAATTGTTGTTGTAGTTGTCACTACACATGCTATGATGTTTGTTTGCTATTGTTTTTGTAATTTGCAGTTTTAACGCTGTCACTGTCTCACTTGGTGCTTCCTTGTGTTCTCACTGCTGAGTTTTGCTCTTCCTCTTCCTCTTCTTCAGATTCTTGTTGAATTGCTTTGTTCTTTGCTGTCATGTTGACAAATTTCGTTTTTGTTGTATTTCAGCTGCTTTAAAAGTGTCTTCTTTTTGTTGTTGCCCATTCAAGTTGAGTGTTTTTAGTTGTTTAGTGCACGCGTGCTTTCCTACTTTGTAGTCTGAGTTGCGTGGGCGTTGAATGACTGAATGACGGAGCCAAGGTGCGCGCCTATTGCATTCTACACCACATTCGTAGTATATTTTTAAGAATAGACTTAAAACTATTAAATAATGATTATCTACTTAACTAAAATGTTTGTCCGTCAATATGTTTAAGACAAACCGTCTTAGTTCTGTTCAATTATAATTTTTATCTAACAAATTGCCTGAAAAGCAGCAAAGAAATAAAAAAAAAATTAAAAAGTTATAATTGATGAGTTTTAATTGCCTTTCAGAAGACTTAACTTGCTTATCTCTTGTATTGTTTTTTTTTCTTCTTCTTTTGCTTTTGTTTGCCGTTACTTATAGCAACTTAATGCGAATTACAAAAAAAGCAAAAAGTACGCCAATTGTTGGTAATTTTCGCTTTGACAACAGATTTTTAATTAGACATCATTATCTTTGCAAAGTGTTTGAACAAGAAATGAGAAAAAAAAATGCGAATGAAAAAACTTTGTGTAAATTGACACCAAAATTAGCGATAATTTTCGACTTTTTGGCATGTCTTTGCCATTTTCGTCTTTCGTTTCGTTTGGTCAAAACAAATAACGCGAATTGCGGGTAAAATTAGTGTTTATGAGCACAAAAAAATAACGGAAAAGAAGATCCCACGTACGGTTTTCGCAAAAGTTTGGATTTTGTACAAAAGTGCTTTGAAAGAATTTCAAAGAAATTAGTGTTTCTTCTGCTAGTTCTTTTGTGTTATTGTCGTTTGATGTTTTAGTGAGTTGATTTCCCACATATTTTTTGACATTTATGCTTAAATTTAATGTCATTCTTATTAGCATTGTTTTTATTAACAACACTTGTCGCAAAATTATCAAAGAATGAGACAGCGATAGTGAGAAAGTATTTCCTTCGATTGTATCTTATCAGTTGACCATGCAGTGAAGAGTCAATGAAATTGATATTTTTGTAAGTGAAAGGCTTAAATTTTATTTCGTTGATTAAATGCTTGACTTTCTTTCTACTTATCCCAATGAGTCTTCGTTGTTTTCGCGCTTATCGCTTTGTACAATAAGTCTTGTAATCTTATCAATTAAATAAAAAAAAAGAAATTTACGCTTTGAACAAAAAATTATTAATGAATTTTAGATTACATCAACTTTAAAGCGCAAACCATCGTTTTTGTGCTTATCTTCTTATGAGTAAGCTTGACGTCATGAACAACACTCTGACATAACATGATGATGACGTTGCTTGACAGCGCCAATTGTCGTACACACACACACATGTATTTATAGATCGAATTGCCGCTGTCATAGTTCAAGTTTTGCTTTTGTATTTGATTGTTCATAGAAAAGCAATCAAAGTAAAAATCAAATGAAAAAGAAAACGAGATAAAAAAAAGCAAAAGAATCAATGAAAAAAAAAAGAAGGCATTTACTTAATGAATTTGTGCTACTTTCGAAGAGCACTTTTGCACAACAGGCCCTTCCCCCCAAACACACACACATGCCGAGAGTGCTGTTGGTTGGTCGGAACGCTTGTCAGTTGAGATTTGCAGCGACCCTTGTCAAAAGTAATGCGCTCCTCGCTACGCAGCTCATGTAATTTTCATTAGCTTGGTTTGCTTTAAAAATCAAGTTGCAAATTGTGCAAAACAGAGAAAAAAACAACAGAGAAGTTTCGACTGTTTAAAAATTGAAGCTGTCATAGAAATAAAGTAGCGTCAAAGTTCATGCACCTGGCGAGCGACGAACAGGCAAAGTGTCGAGCCCGAAAACTAGACTACACAGAGCATCAGAGCAACGTGCAACGCGACGCAGGATGTCAAGTGCGGCACTGTGGCAAACTAGCAAAAGGAAAAGGAAGGAAAAAGAAGAATAGCCGGATGAGAATGTGGTTGAAGAAGGGAAAGGGGAGGAGGGGCAGAGCAAGAAAACGTCAAGTGGGCGAAGAAAGTAGCGCCACACATTTGTGCCAAAGTCTTAGGAGGCGTTCGTGTGTGGCATAGAGCGTGTGGCATGTGGCATGTGGCATGTTGCACAATGAAGTCACAACCAGCGACCTTTTAGTGCACGTAATGAGTTTGAGGTGCACGCTTTTTAAAGTTGGATTTTCTATGCCTGCCTGTGTCTGTGTGTGTGTGTGTGTGTGCAACAAAACAAAACTTTATATAAAACGGCTACCCCCCGCGCACCCGCCCCACCAGTCCGCACTATTTTTCTTTATATTTTTCATTTTTAACCTCACTTTTTCTCTGTTGCGGTCTGGCACCTTGTTTGAAGCCGACTTCGTTTCCAGCTCGTGGAGCGGGCACAAAGCAACAACTACAACAACAATTGCGGCGTAAAAGCGTGAGGATAAATAAAAGAAGGACCAAAAAAATAAAAATAAAATAAATAAATAAAAGAGTTGGGCAGCAGTGGGGAAGCGGTGAAAAAGGGGAAAGCGAAAAGAACGAATACAAAAGCGGTTTGTGTGCGTTGTTCAGTAGTGGAATATGGCGAGGGGGAGCAGGGGTGCAGGAAAAATAGAGTTTGTCTAAGCAGTTGGTGGGGCAAGTGGTGAGGGGGCGGTGGTTAGAGCGCGGAGTGTGGTTGTACTGCAGTCGGATGTGGCGCTTTAATAGTGCACTTCAGCCTTGAGCGTTGTTCTCGTTGTTGTTGTTAGTGTTATTGTTGTTGTTGCTTTTACTGCCAATGCTGCTGCTGCAACACATGCAAAATAGCAACACTTTAGTTGTTGTAACGCTTGCCAAACCGTCACCCCCCAGCCCCCCAACCGCCACCACTCAAGCCGCTGGCATTTCCGCAAGCAGAATCATTGTTTAAGCAAAAACCGTATTGTTTTGTGCAAAGTGCAAGGACCTGCGCTGTTCCTGCTGTGTGTGCCTTGCAGTTGTTGTTGTTGTATTTTTTACTGGGTTCTTGTTGTTGTTGGTTTGGTTGCCTTAAGATTTAACACAATGCCTCTGTGACACTTCAAAGTCAAACGTTGAACAAAGCGCAATCAAAACTCGTTTCTTAATTGAATTGAATTGAATTAGAATAAATGAGCGAATGCGCATCTGTGTGTGTGTGTGTGTGTCTGTGTGTGTGCGTAGTGATGCCTTTTGCGAGTTGAGTTGATTTGATTTCTGTTGCTTTGCACACACAAACGACTTTTATGCTAATTAAGTTAAGTCTTATGTATATTTGAGTTGAGTAGCCGAGCCGAGCCGAGCGGACGAGACCAGACGCAACTGCTTTGCATATAAATTTGAACAGCAGCACGAGTAGCAGGAGGCGCAGCACGAGTGCTCAGTTGTTGTTGTTGTTGTTGTTGTTGACGACAACATAAAGTTTCGCTAAGCCTTTTGAAAATCTTTTGCCGTGTTATTTATGCGTTTGTCTGCTTAAAAATGTCTGCAATTCTAATGCAACTCTAACAACAACAACAACAAACACATTTTGTGGCGCGTTGTTTTTAAGCTAAGGTGTTATGTGTGTTATGTGTGTGGTGTGTGTGGTGTGTGTGGCATGTGTCGTGTCTTGTCTGATGTGCGGTCAAAGCACTTTTATTGTTGTTGTTGTTGTTGTTGTTGTTGTTTCTTATCAAAAACTCTAATTGCTTATTTCATTTATTGTGAATGCGACTTTTATGCCACAAATAAAATAACATATAAATTGAATTTAGTGCAGGACGAGGACGCTTGCCACTGGCCCGGCATTGGACAGTGGCGTAGTGTGGGGGGCGCCTTGTGCAACCGCTTGTTCAACTTGTGCAGATTTCATGAAGTTGATAGTGTCATGTAAAGCAGCAGCAGCACTGGCGCATGTACAACACGTAACGGTACACGTCGCACAAGGTGCACTCAAAATGGCCGACAGACGGCGCCACATTGACTGACCGACAACTTCTGCCACTGCCACCGCTGCCACCGCTGCTGCTTCTTTTGCCGTGTCGGTGTCGACACTTCAGTTGGCTTGTCTGACTTCTGTCAACCTCAGTCGTTTGCTCTGTGCTCAGTTGTTGTTTACTTTTGCCTTTGCTTTGCTTTGTTGTTTTATTTACAACAACAAATGCTATCAGTGACGGCACGTAACTTTGACGTGTTTTTGTTGCAAGCTGTAAAATGTTGCAAAAGTCAAAGAATTTTTATTACTGCCCCGCGCTCACCCTCACCCTCACCCGCTCTCTTTCTCTCCTTTTGTTATTGTTTTTGTTGCTGCTTAAAAAACAATTTTACAGCTTTTCATGAGATTATGTCGAATGTTGTGTTGTATTGTGTTGTTGTTGTTGGTCCTTTGGTCCTTTCAATTCTGTTAACAATTAAAGTGTTTTTTGTTGTTTATTTGAAACGCTTTTTGAAATGTTACAATTCTGTTTATATTTTGCGGCAAACAAACCGACAGTCGGACGGACAGACAATTGAGTACTTAATCCATGTTCCGCAAAACCGCAAAAAAACACTCTGTTTTATTGAATCCTTTACAGAAAAAGTTTCTAATACATTTTGCAGACTCTACTTTTGTTGCAACAACAACAACAATTGACAACTTTGTTACTTTAAAATGGCGCACAAATATTTTGCTTTTGGCCAACATGCGCGCTTGTCAAGCTTAACGAGCCGGCCAACACCTTCTTTAAGACACACACACACACACGGGCTTGCCTGAAAAGCTACTCGGCGTGAAAAACTCGAAAGCACTCGTTCTAGCATTCGTTACATACAGTGTTGTACTCATAAATGAAATTGATTTTGTTGCTTTGTTTTCGTTGGTTTTTCTGCACATTTTCTCACTTTTGTTTTTTTTTTTGTTTTTTTTTTTTACTTCACTTTGGACCGTAAAATATTTGCTCGAATTTGACAGCAGCAAGCGTGAGTTGCATGTACACTCACACACTCATTGCCTGCTGCGATTCGCCACGGATTTGCCGCACATTTCGTTGGCAAACTTGGGTTTTGGCCAACAAAAATATTTCGTTGCAAACCAAAAAACGAAAAACGGCAAAAAACGCAAAAAGGCCAAAAAATAAAGTCGGGAAAAATGTGTGAAAATAGAAATTTGCACGGAATTGATGCGCTTGCCCTCTCTGGCACTCTCCTGCCTTATCCTGCGTTTTATTCCTGCTGTGCTTCCTGCATGTTTTATGTTATCTGTTTTTTTTTTTCAAAAACTCTCCCGCATATATGAAGTTGTTTTTGTAACATTTCTAAATGGGTTACTTTAACTGTGATGGCATGATTAGTGCGCTGAGCATGATTAACAAGTGTCGCCAGCCGACGTGGCTTTAATTATGTTGTTGTTGCAATGCATTAGATCCTTGCCCAATAACCCACTGCCACTGCAACGGCAACTCGGCAACTCGAGTGTGGCACATTGGCAGGCGCTCGCTCGTTCACTTGTGCCCGTTTTCATAAGCGGCGGCAAATGTGGAGCAGAAGACCAAGTATCTGCCACAGACAGTCAGTCAGACAGACGGACAGACAGACAGACGGACAGCCAATCAGGCATTATTTCGTCTTGCGTACACTTTGCTGTTTAATTTATTACCCTATAATACATGTGTACATGCCGTAGGAGGACGTCAAGTTGCTACGCCACCCCTTGCCCCTCCACGTGCCATGCCGTGCCGTGCCGTGACGCCTTCGATGTTGAGTGCTGGAAAGTGGCTGTGCTTAAAAGTTTTGCTACGTGACTTGTACGTGATACTCATGCCACTCGTGCAAAGACTCCGCTGTCTGTCTGTCTGACTGTCTGTCTGTCTGGTTGGTTGGTTGGTTGGTTCTTCTATATGCGTTGTAATGCCAACTTTGTCAGCTGTTGTGCGTGTGTGTGTGTGGGTGGCTTTTTTTTGGCTTAATTTCCTGATACAGAGAAGACTTCACTTCACTTTGCTTTACTTCGATTTTAGTCGAGTCGAAAATTTGCCAATACTCCTTCTGCTTTCTGCGCCTTCATCTGCCATACACACACACACACACACACACACACACACACATACATGAAAATCAGGTCATGTACGTTGCGCAAAGTAATGGAATTTGTAATGCGTAGTCTGCTACTTACCGACGTCGCTCTCCACCCCGCGCGCCAGCAGTCACCTTCGTCGCTGCAAACGCAAACGCGCTTCTCTGCTGCAAATTAACTTCTTTGTTTTTGTTGCTGTTGTTGTATCGCTGCCACAGTCGTGTGTTGTGTGTTGTGTCTTGTCTCTTGTTGCGGGCACTGCTCTCCTCTGCCGCTGTCTGCGTGTCGCTGCCTGCCATTATTAACAATCTCTGTGCATTTGCCATGTCTTCCTGTGCTGCTTACACCAGTACTCATGGCTTGGCTTGGCTTGACTTGGCTTGGCAAAGTATTCAATTAGCTAACTGTGAAAAATAATGCCATCAGCTGTTTCGGTTGCCACTGCCACTGATGCTGCCACTGCCACTGCTGCTGCAAGTTTATTAAAATTAATGTGTGACATCGTTGTCAGAGGGTTTAAACCTGATTTGCAGTAATTTGGTGACTGAAGTCCAAAAGAATTTACTGTCATTCGTCGTCCTTTGGTTTCTTATTTAATATAGGAAATATAAAACTATCTTTGATGTGTGTTTCAAAGTCGAAGCGAATTCTTCATGGCATACAAAATAAGTGTGCGATATTTAAAGTGTGTTTTACGTTTTAAATATTTTATGAATTGAACGTTGCCACATGTCATGCGAGACATGCATAAATGGACTGACAGACAGACAGAGAGACACGAGCAAATCAAAGTTCAAGGCAACAATGTAAAAATAATTGCTTCTTCTTAATTGCTCTGACTATTATAGTTGTTGTTATTGTTGTTGTTGTTGTTGCTGGCAATGCAATTGCAAAGTTGAAATTTGCATTTCATAATTCATCATCTTTGAGTGATGCTTGCTTGTTTGCTTGTCTAACATGTTCGTTCAAGTTGCTTTGTTGTTGTTGTTGTGGTTGTTGTTGTTGAGCATAGTACATTTTTAATGCGCTCTGTGACACACATGCTCGATTTATTGCATAAGCAGCAAAAAGCAAAGCAAGAAGGCAAAAGTTGTAAGCACCAACGGCAAAATGATGCAGAAAAACAATGGCGAGCGCTTTGTTGTTGTTGTTGTTGTTGGGCGCTTTTGATTAGCTACTCGACGCTTGGTGGCGCTTTAAAAAAGCAAATAAAACCATTTAATACTAGCGAGTTGACTCGAGTTCTGTCATTGTTGTTATTGATTGTTGTTGTTGTTGGGGCTGCTGTTGTTGTTGTTGGCAAGGGTAATGTCAAGGTTGCAACTAGACAGGCTTACTGGCATAAACGATTGCGTTGCATGCATCAGCGTCATCATCATCATCATCATCATCATCATCAACATGAACATCATCTCTTGTGACAGTTTTATAATTGAGTCAATAAATAGTGTACATGAAGTGTCAGACAGGCAGCCAGACAGCCATTGTTGTGTGCTTAGTGGCTGTGCGAAAGAGACAGCAAGCATTCTTATAGGGATTTCTAGCATAATTAAATTGACATTCTCATTTTTTTTATTTTTATTTTTATTTTGTAATTTAAACTTCTTTGTTATGTTTATTTAATTGGTTTTATCTTTCCGTCTGTCGTTTGTCTTCAGTCGTCTGTCGTCTGCATAATGCAGAATTCTGTTTAATAACGGCGACATAACTTGTTAACCTCAATTAGCGTTTGCTGTTGCTTTTATTCTTATTCGATGGCTGGCTGGCTGCTTTTTGGCAGCAAACGAGCCAACAAAGCCAGCCGAACGTTGCACAAACAGTGAAATGCCTCACATGTTAATTAAAACTGAAAATTGCATTCATTTAAGCTTGCATTCACTCATTTACTAAGCCTTGTTGAGTGAAGGGCATATGGCATGGGGGGTGGGTGGTTGGGCGGTGAGACAGGCAACGAGTGAAGTTACTTAGTCATGCACGCAGAGTCGCGCTAAGCTGCATGCATGCCTTGCCACCGACGCCGATGCCGCATGACTTTCTTATCAGAAGAACGTATGAGTTGTTGTTGTTGCCTTTGCCATGCTAAGGCTTATCTTGCCTTTGGTTTGGCTCTTTTTTTATTATTCTTTCTTCTCTTGATTTCATTGCATGGCATGGCTTCGTTCGTCGTTCGCTTGCTTCCTTTTCACTTCAATTAGTGGTTTCATGTTCAAATGCGGCAACAACGCGAGCGGCAAGCAAGCAGCACAACTTAAGATATGTATCAGCACATGTATTTTTGCCCCTTTGCCGCGTGACAAGAGTTGCATGCAATATAAGCTGCTTTTATGCTTTAAGCACAGCAGCGTCGAGTAGAGTAGAGTAGAGTAGAGTAAAGCAGCTGCTGGCTTTTTAGGCCTCACTCCAACACGACTCATCTCAACTCGACTCGATTCGACTCACGGCCTTAACTCAACTGCACAACAACAAGAACAACAAGAACAATGAGCACATAAAACCAACCAAACAATCTGCTTGCTAAAGTTTGCACTTAAGGATTAAATTGTATACGTTGCCTGCCCCTCAACCGCCATGCCTCTGCCTCTCGTCGACACTCGTTCATCAACGTCGAGTTGCTTAAATATTTGCTGCTTGCATGTTTGACGTTCTGGTTTGGTTTCCATATGGTTGAGTTTTGTGCGGTTTGCCTGTGACTCGACTCGGCTCAACTCGACTCGACTCGGCTTGAAGCTGGCTTGAGCCAAGCCAGGTGTTGCACGATGCAGAAGGCAAATTTACCAAAGTGTCAAATGAGCAATGCAAATTCTACAAATTTAACATATTTGTCTGTGTTTTATGGCTCGTTGTTCTCGTTGTTGTTGTTGTTGCCCCTTAGTCATTTCGGTGGCAAATTTATTTTCGGCTGAGTTTTCCAATGCGTCCTCCATGTGAAATGCTGTCAGTTTAGAGGCGCATGCGAAAGTAGGTCGTAAAATACTTGACATGTTAAGTTATAACGACTTGTTTTCCTTAGCACTCCTGCAATTGCTGAGGCATGTGGCATGTGGCAAGTGTCGTTATCACCAAAAAGCCTAATTTGGCTTGCAATGAAAGCAAAACGCATGCTTATCTTATATTTATAAAGCTTTAATTTAGTGTGGCACATAGACATTGGAACAACAACAACAACAGCTGTGGCACAAACTTCATTGACGCGCCCAAATGCCTTGCTAAATTTCCGCCTTTTGCTATGAGTTGACTGCCAAAAAACTTGTATAGCGTATAAAAAGAATAATTCAAGTGTTGAGTTTACTTAAAAGATAAGCGAGACAGAGCGATAAAGCGCGAGAGAGAGAGAGAGAGAGTGCGAGTGGGCGCTTTGCTGTATGCATTTGCCTCAAATGGCACTATGAATGAGTGTGTGAGCGAGAGAGGGAGAGGAATTTCAAATGGCATGCAAGTCTCTGGCATGTGTGTGTGTGTGTGTGTGTGTGTGTGTGTGTGTGTGTGTGAAATGCATACACACACACAGTACTAGTTATAGAGCACTTCCTCGGTCGTTAACACTTGAGGCGATTAAGCAAGAATGGCTTCAAGTGCTGGACGTAGTCAACTGTATATGAAATGCACCAGCATGAGAGAGAGCAAGAGAGAGAGAGCGAGAGCGAGCGAGAAATCATATTAATTGAATTGTAATTGTGCAAGAAGAATGTGAATGTCGTTTCGCCCGTGAGCTAAGAAAAATCTTAAAGCTTTTCAAAAGTCTCCAAACGCCAAACAAACCGATTTGTGTGTGTTTGGCTTTTCTAACTGGTTTTCCTTGCTACTGCTTGCTGCAGGTAACTACTTGCCTCGTACTTGCCGCGTGCCGCATCGATCGCCTGCCAGTTGCTTAAGGACGTTGAAGGTGAACAACTTCGCGGGCACAACTGGTTTTGCAGACGTCTTTTCTTTGCTTCTTTGCTGCTTCTTGGCTGCTGCGGCAAGAACAGAATGAGTGTATAAACTTGTTTCACTGCACGCGGATAATAATAAATGGCGTTGCACAGTCAGCGTGCATAAATTCACATTGTGGCACTCATACGCCACGTGGGTCGCATTGCAAGGCAGTTTTATGGCAAACAGCGAAAAAGCGTAGAAAAAAAAAATATAAATAAAAATGGCAAAAGGATTAAATGTGCTTCCTGTTGATTGCGCATGCATTGTCCTGTCAGTCCCGCTTTTTAATTTGCCGCAATTTGCACGAGCACAACATTCATGCAACAGCGGTGTCCATGTGGCTCTTTGGCCAATTGGACATTACTTACAGCGCTTTATTGGCCTGGCCCGCTTTATTGTTGCAACTCCCCACTTGAAGTTGGCTTGTTTTGTTTTGAGCAACTATTGCTTCATTTATGCGAGCATACAAACATGTACAATAGCGATAATTTTTTATTGTCATGGCGTGGCATGTCATGTCTCATGCTCATACACGAGCCATGAGCCATGCTGATAATTGGTTTAATTTCTAATTGTCGCGTGTGACTTTGCATAATGCGCGTATTAGTCTTGCTAATTAGCGTACAAATAGTAGCTGTCAGAAACAGACAGACAGACAGCCAGACAGACAGAGAGAAGGACAGGCGACAATTGAAAGCATTTGTTTGACTTCAACCCGCAGCATTTTGATTTTGATTTTGATTTGAATGCATGACGAATGCGCTTTGAGTTGCTGCCTGCGTTTGTCAACAAAGCGTTTAAGGCAACGTTTGAAATTGGCTTAGTCATGCCTAAAACACGCTTGTGTGCGAAGCTGCCAAACTTTTGCCTAATGAAATGTAAAATAAAAACTAAAGACTGCGCCAGCTTAAAGTTCTCCTTTGAGCGTTTGTCGAAAGTAGTAAAGAACTAATAATAATTATCGCTGCCATTGTCGGGCATTAAACAAATGAAATGACGGCCATGAATGTGAAAAGTTTTGCCTTTCAACCACAAATGACAGCCAACATGCGGCATGCCACGCCCACACATGGCACAAACTGACAGCTGTGACTGTTGTCGTTTGACGGCAGCGAATGCCAAAGTTTTGTTTTGTTTTGCTATTTGAAAAAACTAATATAGCACTTTGTGCTGTTGGCGGCTAACAACAGACAGACGGTCAGACGGACGAAGGCTCATACGTAAAATAATAGCAACAGGACAGATGAACGTACGAGTGGCGGGTTGAAGCGGCAACTGAATGAATAAACGATGAGGAAACAATAAAAATCAATGCTGATGCGCCGCCATGCTGCCGCTACCGTACACTGGCAGGACATGCTTTCACTCGAATGCCGCTGCGCGACTAAAATAGTTTCGTTGAATGGCGGCTTTTATGGCACAATTGAAACTACAAAAAAAAAGATACAAAATGTTAAGAATCAATCATGTTTTATTGTTATTATTGTGAGTGTGTGTGTGTGTGTGTGTGTGAATTTCTGTGGAAGTTTTCAAATATGCATAAATATTATGTGTTAGATTTGCTGATGCCGCTTTGAGCTCATAAATGCCACAAGTATTTTCTTGGAAATTTGTTTTTATGCGTTCAACACAAACGCGGCTGCTTCACTTAAGTAAACAGTGTCTGTCTGTGTGTGTGTGTGTGTGTGTGTGTGTGTGTGTGTTGTTGTTGCTTGTGGGCAAGGGCAAGGGCGCATTAAACTAATAAATCGCTTATACACAACATGATATATGAACTGTCAGCGATAGCACAGAATTACTTGAAATACGACGACGACGACTAAGACAAACTCATAGTTGAAGGGGGCCTTGTAAGGGTAAGGGTGTGTGTGTGTGTGGGGCGGAGCGTGCTGAGAACTAAATGAAGTTTTAGCTGCGTTTGTTTGATTTGATTTACACATGCGACTGCAAACTATCAAAGTTCATTTATCTGAAGTTGTCTGTAATTTTGAACTTGCTATTGAAACTTATTAAGCGTCGAGTGTCTGTCTGTCTGCCGGTCTGGTCATACTACAAGTTAACCGCACACAACTATTTGCCTTTGGTAATTGTCTAATTATGCAAAATTTGTGCTGAGCAGCAGTTGAAGACGAAGGCAGTAAGTAAGTGAAGTAAGTGAAGTTCATTGCGGCGTGCCGAGAACACCGTGCCTGTGCCAAAGTTTTGCGGCAACTTGAAAGTTGTGGCAAAGATGCTCGAGCAGCAAAAACAACAACTGCAATGTTGCCAAGTTGTGTGTTGCAGTTTGTATTGTGTGAAGTTGTCATTTTTGTAGACGCCGCAAATGCTATGAAATTTTAACAAATTCCAATTGTGCACTAAACCCATTTTAAGTGCGCCCGCAAATCAAGTAACCTCAGACATTTGCCATGCGCTTCACTTAATATACATTCTAAGTTATTTTTTGTGCATTTTTCATTGACCGAAAGCGAATTTTTGTTTTTTGCAATTAAAGCACTTCAGTCTTCAGGCACGTTGAATTGTCATTGAGACGATTGTTGAACTGTTGTGCAAGCGGCGACCAATTCAAATGCGACCATTTCCATACAACTTCCGGTGGTTGCTTCTTTCCTTTTTGTATCTTTTTTTGTTTTGTTTTTGGGTTTTGCATATATCAGCAAACAATCAAAGATTCATTCATGCACGGCCGACACTCATGCTCATGCTCATGCTCGACGCTGTAAATTCATTTCATGCCGTTTAATAGCCTCAACGCAGCGTAGTCCATTAAAATGTAACGGCAACTGCTCCCCACTGCCCCTTGGTTCTTTCGGGTATAAATTTGCGTTTCATTGTGCGCTGTGGGTGCATTCGATTTTGCATACAAGCTGCAAATTGCTTGTTGTACACGTCAGAACTTTGTGCCTTACGCCCGCGCAAGGCGTGGCCGGGGGGGGGGGGGGGGGGCTGTATTTGTTTGATGCTTTTTATGACGCAATTTGGCACAGCTTACCGAATATAAATAAAGCACAGCGTAGCAACTTCATAAAAGCGAAACCGGAAGTGCAATTTTAATGCTGTTGTTGTTCAACTGGGGGTATGAAGGGGGTGGGTAGTAGCGTGAGAAAGTGCAACGAGTGAAGTTCATTCATTGATAACTTATTTTAGTTAATTTATTTGAGCTTATTTGTTGCCTCAAGCGTCGAATTTGCAATATCAAGTAAAAGTACTTGCCGAATTACGATTAAAATTGTGTTCATAAACCACAGACTAATACTAATAGAGGCATTTATTATTTAGTATATGCCGAGCACAAGTTGTGGCAAGAAACTTTTGTAATTGGGTCAGCAACGAGTCAACGAGAAAGTCAATTAAGTCGCTGTTAGGCACCTTTACTTGCCGCAACAACGACGACGACGACAACACCCTCACCCACACCCACACAACACACAACACACACACGTGTATGAATGCCAAGTGTCAATGTCGATAAAGTTGTCTAGAAGGTGGCAGAGGGGTGGGTCGGCAAAATCATAGACGTGTTTAGCCAAAAGGAAAAAATATAAAGCAATCCGAATCGCACCTTTTTTTAGAAGCGAGTTAGGAAGATTCTAAGCATGGCAGTTCCAAGCTAAAGAATTCAGGCAGAAGGCAGTTGGAAGGCATTAAATTTCCGACTGGTTATCTATGCATATTATACATGTGTCTAATCCGTTTCGATTTCATATAAATTCATTTCGTTTATTTCCATTCTATGTGTGTGTGTGTGTGTGTTTGTTTGCGGTTTCGAGTCCTTTTCGATATCAGCACACGTCGATTTCCATTAAATTTGCCTATGAAAAGACACACACACACACAAACACAGGGACAATATTCACACACGAATGGTTAAACAAGCAAACAAGCCAGCAAGCCCAAAGGAAAAGTTTTGCTGTTTTCAAAGTGTTTCTTGGTGTTTCATCTCTTTTTTTATTTTTATTTTTATTTTTTTGTATCTTTGGCAAGTGAAATTTCCACTTTGCTGAGTTGCCATGGCTGAGGCTTTCAACCGAAAACCATACACATACATACGTTTTGCACCGTTATTAGGATGCATGTCCTTGTGCTGCGGCAGCAAACCGTTCGAGAAGAACGCTCAGGCGTATGCGTAATATTGAAAAGGCATGCGTGTTGCCTGCCAAAGAACATGAGGCGGCTGAATTTGTGTGCCAGTCAGAAGTCATCGGCGTCGATAAAAAGGAAAAGTTAAAACCAGTTTTCACGCAATTTTTTGGACACCCCGGGGACGCAACGAACATGCGTGTGCCTGAGCATGAGTTTAGCAGCATTCGCGCAACGCTCGGTTTGTTTATTGAGCGTTCGGAGCAAATTATATGATGAGTTGAATAACAACAAAAACAACAAGAAGAAGAACAACGCATAAATTAACTCAAACCGGTAAATGTGCAAAGTCCACGCTACCTCTCACATCGCCTCCTCTAACACAATCGAAAGCCTCACAGGTGTAAACATGAGCTCTCATAGGCATAAGGTCCTGCATGTGCTGCGCTGCTTTTGCGTATTGTTTTGTTTCGCTCTATGTGTGTGTGTTTGTTTGTTGTTGTTATTCCCAACCTTTTAATAACAGAACAAGTTCGCTCATTAATAATTTAAAGTTGAAATTTGTATGCGAAACTGCAGTAAGTCACCACAGTGAGGGGCATGTGTGCGCGTGGTGAGTTTGTTTGAATTGCGTTCCACATTGGATTGCATTCGTCATGCGTTACAAAGAGATGGCGATGGCGCTCTTTTTTGCTCAAACATGCTCTTACTCTTTATTGCTGTCGCTGTTGCTGTTGCTGTTGCTGTTGTGGCATGTCTTGCTCAATGTGTGTGTGTGTGAATATGAGACGTACGTTGCTGTGTGTGCGTGACTGTGTCTGTTTGCATTGCCGCACGCCAAGTGGCACATTCCTTTGCAGCACACAAACCGACAGACAAACAAACTAATGCTTATTGTATTCTTGCTGCTGCTGCTGCTGGTTGCCTCTTGATGTTGATGATTCATTTTTGACTTCGGCGTTGTTTCTTTCTTTCATTCTTTCTTTCTGCTTTGAGCTTTTTATTTATTTTGTTGTTTTAATAATTCATTTTGACTTGTGTGCATTTCAGCTTCTTGTTTGCTGCTTCATACGTTGCGGCGATGTCTGTGCGTGTGTGTGTGTGTGTGTGTGGTGAATTATTGAAATAGTTTTTTGGTTGTTGTTGTGTTGTTGTTGTTGTTGCATTATATATCAATGACGTAACTTGTGCATTGCTCATGCTTCATATTTGAATGCGCGCTTTACCACTTCCCCGCCCAACACTTCACTTCACCTTAACTTGCCATGAATCCAAACGCCCACGCATATATTTCGGCATTTTCATATCAAATGCTCTCTTTTGCTGCTGCGCTCACTTAACGTTTATCTGTTCTTCCTAATGGCTTTGTAAACAAAACTCCAAACCGTTTTGCTCTTTGCAAACCAGCCGAGCAGCAGTGTGTGTGTGTGTGTGTTGTCTGTTGGCATTTTAAGCTCATTTGCATTGGCACATTGGCACATGGGCAGCCCAACAACTCTTTCGTCATGAAATGTGCACGTTCGTTCTGTCTTTCGTTCGCTCTCTTCGACATCTCTTTGCGTGAGACGAACGCATTGCTCCCACAGCTGCAATTGACTTTTGTTTCTCTTTGCTTCGCCTTACATCGCATCGGTCGTCACGTTTTTTTGCCGTCTGCTTCTTCGCACTTTCGAAACACTCGCTGAGCGTGCACGACACTTCGGTTGATCTTATAATAATTCATTAATTGAGTTCGGCAACCAAACGCGTTCGCACAAAAGCGAATTTCTTCGTTGCGATCGTTTGCAGTTATTCACGGTTTAATTACAAAATAATAAAAGAATAATTAATCTAAAAAAAAAAACGCTAAAATTTAAAAAAAAAATAAATAAATAAATAAAGATTAAATAATTGTGGTTTTCTGCATTTGCATGTGTGTGTTTATTTGTTGATGAAATTGCAAAATATAAGAAATTAAGCTCAAAATACTTCATAAGAAAAGCTTAAAAAAGTGGCTTTGCAGATTATTTGAGTCATAATTTGTTGTTTTGACTTTGCGATTTTATCAAATTGGCGGCTTAAGGCGAAACTGAAAGTGAGCTCATTGACTCAAGTCAAGTAAAATAATATTTCATTGCCGGGTGCTTTGTGCGTGCGTTAAAAAACACAGTAAGAAGAAGAAGTGTGTATCTATCAAATTACTGCCAAGTGTTTGTAAAGTCTTGAATTCAAATTCTATATGATGATCAAAGGCAAACATGATCATTTGTTGACAACTTGTGTTCTCTATTCGTGATTGTCGTCACTGGTGAACAAATAACATGTTATAAAACAAGTAAAGCCATGTCTTACTAGACAATAAAATACGCTACACACATGGTATTTTAAATTTATGACATGCGCTTTTAAATGTTGTACAAAACTTCGACAGAAATTGTCTAAAAAATGTGTAATTTATGACGAATGTTAGTTTGTTGGTTTTTAAGGGGTAACAATGAGTGTGGGGTTGGTCAGGGAAAGCATTTCTACGAAATTGTTAGAAAATTTGCTTACTAATCTATTCAAATCTTT
Source organism: Phortica magna (assembly GCA_037044515.1). Lineage (NCBI taxonomy): Eukaryota > Metazoa > Arthropoda > Insecta > Diptera > Drosophilidae > Phortica > Phortica magna. Next base: position 75,080 of record JBAMBP010001300.1, read on the forward strand.
ACCCTTGCCGCTCAACAATATTAATTATCTTTTAATAACGACATTCTCAGACTCATTTTGTAGTAATTGTGTCCATGACGCAAATAGCTTGTCATATGAAGCATCACTAGCTGTTCAAACCAGTGCCAGAACCCGAAGCCGAACCTGAAACTGAAGCATTCGCCCACTTGAAGTCTACTGTAATATTTGGTGGACACTCATACACTCTCAATCATTTATTTACCCAGTCAGACTATTTGTGTTACTCGCACAGGAGCAGTTGTTCAACTCTGGCTGACTCAGCCAGTCAGCCAGTCAGTTAGGCACTCAGGCAGATAGACAGACAGACAGACAGCCAGTCAATTCAGTTGAGGCACTCGTTCAGTCAGTCACGTGTAACAACTAAATTGCTCTATAATTCAAACATTTGTTGCTTGTTCTACTGCGTGCCTGTTCCCTGCTGCCTGCTCCCTGCTGGCTTCTCCTAGTTTCGCACGAAGGACAATGTCGATGTTGATGTCTTTGTCGATTTTTATGCGTTACAATAGCAAAGACCGAACAGTCAAGCCAACTCAGGTCACACCGGCGCAGTTACGTACATACGTTGAGTACGTCAGGACGAAAAGCCAACAACTTGAAAATTTTATGACCTACTCTGTTGCAGAATGAAGCGCAGGGGTGTAAGTGAGTGAGTGAGTGCTGGCGTTGGTGATGGTAATGGCGAAGGCGATGGCAATAACGATGACGATGTGACCCGAAGCGCGTTGTTAGCCACATCGTCATAGAAGCTGCGGTGCGGCGTATACGTAATAGTTATTTGGTTGTAGCGCAGGCATGAACGAAACGCGTATACGCCACGTTAAACGTTGCGTTACGCCGCAGCGCGTCTCATCTAGACGCGTCGCGCCAAAAGGCAGCAATAGGAGTATGACTCAAGTAGTCGGCGTACCAAATGAAAGCAAAACAACTGAACAAATGTTCAATTTCGTACATTTTGTCCGGGCTCCCTTTTTGTTTTGTTTTTGTTGTATTTGTTGTATTTGTATTTGTTTTTGTGTTTTTCGTGTGTGCGCACTCCCTTAATATTTGCCTGCTGCTCAATAAGCGTGCGCTCTCTTAGTTCTACTTAGTGCGCGCTCTTTGTGACACCCTTTGTTAGTGTGTGAGCGAGCGAGCGAGCGAGTGAGTGACTGTGTTGGCATGTTGTGCGCTCTTTTGCGCCCTTGCGCTACTTTGACTGAACCATTTGCAAGTTCGTGTCCCTTAGTGTGCCTGTCGTAGCCGTTGTCGTTGTCGTTGAAGTTGTTGTTGTTGTTGTTATTGTTGTGCTTTCGTAGTACGTTAACGTAAGGCTTTCGTAGTACGAAGTTGTAACGTATTTCGTTGGCGGCGGCGTCAGCGTCAGCATTCCATTTTTGTCCTCTCTTCCCTTCACCTCTGCGTGGACACTTTTGCGTCAAAGATGCCGCTTTTGGCTCACTTATGTTTCAAGCGAGTAAATTTTCGGTGAAATTGCACTCGCGCGTTAGGAACGTTAAAAAGTGATCTAGCGTATGTTTCGTTGATGCTGTCTGGTGCATGAGTTAGAAGAGAGAAAGAAGAGCGGTATAAAACACAATAAGCGCCTCATTTGAGTGTCATTCGGTCAAATTTCACTCGTGCGTTAGGACGTGCGTTAGGAACGTTAAAAAGTATCGAGCAGATACGGAGATGGTTAACGTGCGAAAATCGTATTCGTAGAAATAGTCATTCGGTCAAATTGCACTCGCGCGTTAGGAACGTTAACATATTCCATCACTTCACGTCGCTGCGTTGGCACAGTCTCCAAACAGCTGTTGACCTCATTTCGTTTGTGAATCTCAACGCGTCAGGTTCAATTCGCTCGCTTGTGCGCTTGTTGTCATATAGCTATCATATAGCGCCGCGTTAAATTCCTTCAAATAGTAAGGCACTCTTTTTGGCAATGCGAACTTTTTGACTTGGTCGCTTAGGCTTAATACGAATTTGTGTTAGCGGTGAAAACAATTTTCCAAATTTATTAAACAATAAAATCGTGACTTATAGTGCAGTGTTGCAATACACGATAAATCGGCCAATTGTCGTCAATTAAACGATAACTTCTTATGTCATATTTTGTTGCGCTCGAAGAGTGTTAAATAATTCGTACTAAAGATAAATCGATTTCTGACAAACAGTTGAACATTTAAGCGAGCAAACCCAACGATATTTTGGTCAAACGTACAACGACAACAAAAAGTGTAAAGCGCATCAACAAACGAAGAAGAAGCGTTACCAATTGAAAGTCCTCTGTCTGTCTGACTGACTGTGAGCGTCGCCTTGCCTACCGTCGAAGTGCCTGCTGCCGTCGGCTTGTGTCCTCAGCTTGTGTGTGCGTGTGTGTGTGTGTGTGTGCGTTGTTGCTAATTTCTGACCTCGTTCACAGACACAACTTTTGCGCAGGCAAGCAAGCGAAGTCAAACCAGCAAAAGGAACTTTTAAATATGCAAATTCCAATTTGAAAATTAGCAAAAAACAAAAAACGCAAACAAATCAAAACAAAAACGGTAAAAAGCAACAAACAATTTGAAGTGCCATAGAAGAGTGTCATACAGTAATTGTCTAATCGTCGCTTTGAAGCCTTGCGTGGGCCAACAAACATTCAAAATTGCCGAGTATATCAATCAAGAAGCAAAAAGCAACAACAATCATATCGGTGCGTATGCAAAAAACAAAGAGTTGTGTTTTATTAACAAGTTTCTTATTTTTATTATTGTTATTGTTATTCATATTTGTTATGTATTTTACGTGCTTTAATTTTTTTCCTCGCTCGATAAAAAATGCGGAAATTGCATAATGAGAATTTTTATATTGTATATTTTTTTTTGAAATTTTTATTATAAAACGTAAAGTTTTATTAGTTTTTCGTTGTTGTTTTAAATGAACTGTTTTGCACGCTTAACTTGTGCAAGCAAATTGATTTGTGCATTTTGCAAACAAAAGAAAAGAAAAAAAAAACACAAAGTATAAAAAAGTTGTTAGCAAATAAAATAATTGTTTTTTGCGCATTCGAAGCGTTGTGAAAAACAAAAACATTGTTTGCTGTTTGAGCGAACGAGCAAGCAAGCAAACACACACAAAGTAAACTTCATTAAATATAATGCAAATATTTTCATACACTTTTTTGTCGCTCAGTTTGCCGTAAGTGCGCCTGCCTCGGCCTGTCCGTCGGTCTGTTTGTCGCCTGAACACGCGCCAACACACAGACCGCTCGACCGACCTTCGTTGCCGGTTTGGTGGGCCGTTGTTGTTGTCACTGGTCTTCGTTTAATTAAAACAATTTCGTATTAATGCACAATTTGCTTAACCAATGTGCGAATGCGCCGAACGATGAGTGGTGAGCTGTGCCCCGAGGCATGTGTGTGTGTGTGTGTGTGTGAGCTTCTGCAAGTTAACCGAAATTGTGTTCAGCTGGCCTGCTTCTGTCTGTCTGTCCAGTCGGTCTGCACGTGTCGTCCTCCGTTGGCTGTAAAGTCCTCGAAGTCCTTCTGCGAGATTTCTGTGCAAAAGTGTGCCAGCAATTTTTGCGCTTCTCAGATTTTCATGCATTGCGTTGCCTCAATTTGCGACTTAACGCACGCAAGCTCAACTATAATGAAAACCTGTCCAATTAAGACTTAACCCAACACACATTACGACACGTCACGTCACCTGTCGTTGCCGTCGTCCTCGTCGTCAGTTTGTGGTCGGCCACCATGGCGCAGCAAACACATGGCTTATTAATCAAACGTGTGTATTTCGTTTGCAGTGATGTATGATTATTTATTTCGCACAAAGACATATATTTTCGGCAGAAATTAGTCAGCAACTCAACAGTTAAATCGGAATTGACATTCAGTCATGTTGAGAGCAGCAAAGAGAGGTTTCGGCACGACATGCTAAACTAAACCGGCGGCAAAACATGCACAAACAACAACAAGACTCAAAGAAAAAGCAAAAGCAAAAGCAAAACAAAACAACGAAAGCAACAAATATTTCACCTGTTTTCCTTTCTGCGTGTTAGTGTGTGTGTGTGTTTGTGTGCGAGAGTGTTATTCTTTCTCTTTCTTTGTTGCTTTGCTAATTTGTTTGGCTTACGTTGAAAAATGTATAGTTTTCGCACACGGAAGCCTTTCGAAACGACGAGAGTCGCGTCGCGTCGCAGTCGCAGTCGCAGTCGCTTTGTGTTGCGTGCGTAAAACAAACTTATCAAAAAGCTAAAAATCATCATAATTAAAATCTTATCGCATACGCGCAAAGTAAACTTTAACAAACTTAATTAAAATTTCAACAATGCGTGTGTGTGTGTGTGTGTGTGTGCGTGTGTGTGGGACAGCGGTTAGGGAAAGCAAAGCTAATTACTTAAATCTAACGTTGATGTCAGGTGACAGTTGACCGGGGGCGGTGAAAGGGGCGTCCAAACTCGGCTTTCAGATTGTTGCCATTTTGCTGATTCGATTCTGATTTTGATTTGTGTTTTGTTTAGCATGAGTTTACAATGCGACATTGAATGTCTGTTAAATGAAACTAATTACGCACGAAATACACAAAACAGCTTCTAACTCTCTGCCTGTCTGACAATTTGATTGTATGTTTCTGTCTGTATTTAGATACATTGTAATTATATTTAAGTATCTATTAATAAATCATATATCATCATCAAACATTGAAACATTGAAACAGCCACGAAGCTGAACGGGAGTCAGTCTGTTGCCGCCATGCCCTCCCGCTGCCTTGGGCATGTCCGTCGCTGCTACGCTGAGTACATTTAATCTGTTTGTTCTCATTGATTGTCTACTAAACAATTCCAATTAGTTTACTGATTGCGTTTTCGATTTACTAATCATTTTTTTGTCTTTGTTTGCTTTTTCGATTTATCTTATTGATATTAATGTTGTTGTTGTTGGTTGACTTAAACGAGCTGATAAGAACGCTTGAGCAGACAGTTTTTTGTTAGCTTATTTTTTGCGTTTTAAAAGTTGTGCTTTATAGTCACGTTTGACTGTAATTGCATTAAATTTTATTCTTTATTATTCAATTAAAAGTTTCAGTTCCGGTCAGACGCTAATTAAAATTGTCATTAAAATTTAATAAAATCAAACAAGACTAAAGTGATAAAAATTTAAGTATATACATACATGCATACGCACAACAACAACAACAACAACAACAACAATCGTTTAATAATAACAAAAAACGCCGGACAGGGTCAATGTTCTTAGAAGTGCAGTGGAAAAAACATGTACAACATTCATTCAGACTGAATTCGGTTTAATTACAAAAGCAAAAGCAAAATCAACAAACACAAACAGCAATAACAACAACAACGATAGTAATAACATAAACAAGTGGCATAAGAGTATTGCCAGCAGCGAATTTATGCGCTGTGCGTTTGTCGTTGTATTGTATTTGTTGTTTGCGCTTTTGTTTTCTTTTCCAACACACATGTTGTTTTTTTTTGTGTTTTCTTCGAATCGTATATTTTTTTTTCTTAATGCACTTTGCATTTGTCGGCTTTAATTGCCATTGAATAAGAGTTGCATGATAATTGATTGCATTTGTATTGTTGTATAATAAAGGCGCTGAAAGTGCTGACAAGCAAAGTACATTTAATAATTTTTCACTTTTATTTATTAACTTCGACGCAACGACAAATAAAATACAAAAATAATGACAATCGACAACGGCATGAACGCAAAGGCATTGCGTTTTAAAAACAGTTATTGCTGTGTATGAGAGCAAGTGCGCGAGTGTAGGCAAGTGAAGAGAGCAAGTGAGTTGAGTGCGCACAGTAGGCAGAGTGTATCAAAGGCAAAGTCAATTGCATGAGTGTGGTGTTCATTTCGGCCTTTCTCTCTCCCGCTCTTCCACAGTGCCTCACACAAAAACTTTCTTTAATTACACGCGGCCCGCTCATTAAGCTCACCATAATCCAGCGTACGGTCACGGCGATCAGAGTGCGATTATTGCAATTAATGAGTTGAAGAGATTAAATTTAAAGTTGTTGTTTTTTTGCTTTCTGCTTTTCACTCTTTTAACGATTTCTCATTTGTGTGCACGCGTGTTATGTGCATACGTACGTGTGTCTGTGTGTGTGTCAGTTATTTTATTGTTTTAATGCATTTTGTATTGCATTTCATGTTTGACATTTTGCGGTTGCCTCATTAAAATTATAATATGCGCCCAACCTTTGCCAAGTGACCACTTGCTGTTGAGCACTTGTCGGGAGTGCCCACTGTACTTAATGCCACATGCACGTGTCACACGCTCGTCTCTTTGTTTGCCTGTCTGTCTGTTTGTGCTTCAGCTATTTTCTGATGCGTTGTCTGTCAGTCAGTCAGTCCAGCGAAAAAAGGTGTTGTCCTTTTTTGCTGTCGGCTTGCCGTTAAGTCAGTCAGGCCAATAACAACAACAACAACGAGCACAAAAGGTGACCAAAGGCAAAGAAAAACATCGAAAATGTTCTCTATTCATTTTCTATTTAATCTTCGGCCGTGTTTTTTTTTCCAACAATTTATTTACATTTTTCTTTCTTCCAAGTTGCCTTTTTTTCTATGAAACGAATTTTTTGACAAAAGAAAAAAAAGAAAATAAAAATAAACTTTACTTTTGCTCTTTTTTTTTCCTGAATTTTGTTTCGTTTCCGCATTAAGAAAGTTGCACAAATTGATGACGTTTCGCCGTCGACATTTTGTCATTGATTGAATGTTCTTTTGCGTTTCTCTTGTGTTTATTTTTGTTGTACCCGAAATGTGCTTTCATGCCTTACGATTTATCTTATCGGCTTTTGGCGTTTGGTTCGTCATACGCCTTCACTCAAATGCTAAGTGGCGTGAAAATTGTCATGCGACAAAAATAAAATGATTTGCAAACAATTTTTCATATTAAAATTTGCAAAAATAAACGAACAAAAAAAAGCACAAGAATTTCTGGCATTCTGCCCACATTTTTATATGCATTGTCGCCGCGGAGGTGCGCTGCTCAAAGTTCTAACGGCGCATATTGCGCATACGCCGTGTCTGCCGTTGGCCACAGTGAAGCCACGAGACGTTTGGCAAGGCAAGTGTCGTGTGCATGTTAATGTGGCTGCACTGTGCTCAGATTTCCATATAATTGTTGTGCTCATTTGTAAAATTGTAATTTGCACCGAATTTGTAACAATTTAATTTTATTCGCAATGTTTTTGCTACGGTTTTCGTGCCTTCGTTCGTTCGTTTGTTGTTAATTATTTGTGCAAATTGTTTTTATTTATAATTTTTTGTTTCGTTTTTCGACTTCAGTCGTTGCGCGTTGAATTGCTAATTAGCTTTGTGGGCATGATGAAGTTCTGAAATTGCGTCGATGACGTTTCGCTTTCACTGCACAGGCACACTTCATCAGCATCATTATCGTCCGCATCATCATCATCATCATCATCGTTGCTCGCATTCACAGCCGATTTTAATGAATTATCTTTTCGCGCATATTTCACGCTTCAATGATTGCTTGAAATTTCTCTGTCGCTCTTCTCTTTGTCTATTTTTTGTTTGCTTTTTCGATTGCAAAATTTTCATGCTTTGATCAACTCAGCTCGTCATGCATCTGCCCTCTCCTCTCCTCACCTCATCCACCGATACACGCGTTTTGGTTAGTTTATTGAACTTTAAGCATTTCTTTCATTTTCATTTGCATTTTCATTTGTATCTTTTGTTTATTTGTCTTCTCGCTCCTTCGCTGCGTGCGACATTGATTTTGATTAAATGTTTAACACGTTCGATAACATGTTCGACATGCCATTCGTTTTGTTGCTTTTTTATGGCTGCCATCATTGTCGTCGACTTTGACTTCAATTTGCCCATTAAACTTTGCATTTGCGGGGCGGAGCGGTGCGGGGCGGTTAGACAAAAGTTTTATGCTTTAATTAAATAAGTTTCTCGTTTGCTTTGCACAAACAGAAAGTCAAAAGACAACTGCAACGCGATGCCAGTTGGAAGTTGTTGTCGTTGTTGTTGTCGTTGTTGTTGTTGTTTTTAATAATAATAAAGCAGGAGTTGACGAAACAGTTTGCGGCTTGTTTGCATTTCATTTACAAGAGCAGCAACAGCAACTTTTTGTGGGGCGTGCATGTGGGCGTGGCACTTGCACTTGCCTCTTCTTGTCACTTTTCATTTATTTACAAAATCGTTTCGTGCGCTGCACAAATCTTGTTCAATGTTTGCAAACAATTTGCGTATAATTAAAGTTTTTTCTTTTTTTTTTAATAATTTAACTTTTGTTGTACATGTCATTGTCGTTGTGTTGTTGTTGTTGTTGGTGTACGTTTTGGCTTCTTTAGTCGTTTCAATGCTTAACCCATTAAAGGCGCCATAAGCATTGCAATTTTAGTTTATGCAAATTTCGCAAATGTTATTGTGCGCAATTTATATGCAATCAAGCGAACGAGTATGGTGACGACGACGACGACGATGTTGATGGTTATGACGACGTCAAAATTGATTGGGCGACGTTTGTTAATAAACATCAAATTGAAGCCATAAAGCCATGTTTGAATATGTCTTATGCATGATGAAGCGCGTGTGGGAAAGGCAATGAAAGGAACGCTGCAGGCTTCGCAATAAAGCTTCCTGCCGCTCCCGCACACTCATGTAGACAACACGACTCATAGGCGACAATCCGTCCGTCCGTCCGTCTGTCTGTCAATGTTGCTTAGTGCAGGCGTCGTCGCACTTTGTATGCCTCACTGGGCACCCTAATAACTGTTAATAGTTTCATTGTCATATTTGTGCATCAATTGAGCGCAATTCAAACTCTGTTTATTTTGGGTGAAGTTGGCAGTGCCATAGCTCGGAGCAACGAGTTAGTTTCATAGAAGTTGTGCCTAACAATATTAAAAGCGCCTATGTTACATAGCGTCATGAAGCACATACAACAGTCTAGCACACAAGCGCGCTTAATAATTGCATGTGCGCCGTATGTAACGTGTTGAACAATGTGACATAGGCGTATATATTGATTTGTGTAAATTAAATGTTTAAAAACGCAGAATTTTCATTCCCACGCTTAGAATTTTTCATTGACATATGACATAGAATTCGTATAGTTGGAACACCCTTTATTTTGAAGTATTTGTGAGAACACAAGAACATTTTAAGGCTCCCCCAAATGTCATGCCAAACAGCGCCCATGTCGCTCATAGCAACTTAATTTTCGATTATTATTTTCAACATCTCCGCACACTCCTCAGGCTCTTCACAACTCATTTACTCATTTGCTACGCCCGACTGATTTATGTTAATTTATGCGTTGTTCGCTTGATTTTATATTTTGTTTTTGGTTTTTCCGCTAATTTTATTTTTAACAAAAACATTTCTTTCTTTTTCCGTCAATACTTTTATTTACACATGTGCTTTTGTTCTCGTGTGTGTGTGTGTGCTTGTGTTGCATGTTGCACGTTGCTGAGTCAACGCTGTAGCTGTAGCGCTATTAACTGATAGTCGAACGGAAGCAGCGTGTGTGGCACGCATTATAGTCAATAAATAGAGGCGCGCGTTGCCATGTGTTTGAAAATATAATATGAAAAGAAAATAAATAAATGTTTTCATTAAAAGCATATAAAAGTCAAATGGTGTGTTTGTTGATACGTCATTAAAATCGCAACACTTAATCAACCGTTTAACAATAAAAACCCAATTTCTTATACAACTTTTAATGTTTGTTTATTTCGGTTTTCTTTTGGCTCTTTCAGGCGTCACGATGCGCGAGAAAAAAGGCGGCGCCCTGCAGAAGCTCAAGAAGAGGCTATCGCACAGTTTTGGCAGACTAAGTAAGTACAAAACCATACATAATTCGTACCGTTCAATCTAATATTCTAACATAATAAAAGCCATCAAATTATCGTACAAAAATAAGTTATAAAACTGCGCAGACAATCGTAAAATATTTCACATTATTTTTAGTATTAGTTTTCAATGTCTTTTGTGTACATAAAAGTTGTTGATTTGAAATGTTTGATTTTTCAGCGCAATGTTGTTGTTTATATATTGAAAGCGCTTAAAACTCGAATTGCTCAATGCAACATACGACATTTTACTTTTACTGCAAACCAACGTTTGTGTCGCACATGAAATTAAGTGCCGCCAACTTCGTTGAGAGTCTTTGTTGTTGTCTTTTGCTTTATTAAAAGGCCCTTTTATAGTTAGCTGAACTTAAACCAGTCTCTATGCAAACAAATACAACAATAACCCGTCTGCAGTTCACTTCATGTCAACAAACACCTACAAATATTGAACAATGCTCATTTCTAAATGAACAACAATAAATAAATCAGACACAAATGCGACCAAATATGGCCAAAGATTTCGTTTGAATAAAACAAAACAAAAGATACAAAAAATGGAGAGTTATACAAAAAGAGCCAAGAGTTTATTTAAAAGTAAATATTTGCCTAAAAGGATTTCATGCTTGAATGCATAAATGCAACTTTTAACTAAAATACAAAACGGTGCGGTCAAAAAAAAAAAGGCTGAGTGCATGTTTTTTCAGCTATGCACTTTGATTTTTACAAAACACTTTTTTTTTTGGCAAACAAATGGTCGGCGAGTTTATCAATATTGCACATGCGATTGCTTCTGTTTGCGGGAAACGGTCAATAAAGTTGTGTTTTGTGCATTTTTTGCGCACATTTATGTCATGTAAAACGTTTAGATTGATTTGCGTGTGCAACTGTTGGCTGCCACACAGAAATCCATGCTCGATGAATGACGGTGATGACGCCCGTGGCGCAATTGAATTTGGCCAACGTAATTTATTTACTAAATCTTAAATTTGCTGGCAGAAATATATTTATTGATTTTTCATGTTGCAAAAAAGTGAAGTTTTTAACGAGTTTTTTGTTTATTTTCAAAGCATAGAAAATTAAATTATTAGTGCCTTAATGCAATATTGAATAGTAGTATGTTACATGTAGCGACAAGCAACATACGACTGACTAGCGTTGAAATTTGTTAATAGTTCGTGTAAATGTATTTTTTTGCTGTGTGAAGTTTTTTATAAATTTTAATTTATAGTTTTTGTAGCGAAAATTTGCTGTTTGACATGAAATGAAGCATAAAATATTAAAAATTTCAACATTTTACGCTTTGCTGAACTGTTTTTGTTTTTGTTTTTTTTTTTGTTGAATTTCAGACATTTTTCGCAAATATATTTGATTTGCTTATTGGCTTAAAAATGTTATGCGTCGTTTGTTGTTTAATATTTTGTAAATTGAGCATTCAATGTTGCTGCAAAAGTTGACTCACCAAACACGTTTTCAATTCGTCTGTCTGTCAGTCGCTTTGCTTGATTGAGTTGAGTCGAGTTTAGTTGAGTTGTGTTTCTGTTTCTGTTTGTGTTTGTGTTGAGACGCCCACAAGTCAAGCCGAATCAAATCAAGTTAAGTCGTGTCATGTCGAGTTGACTCGAGTCAAACCGAATTGCGTAAAACCACTACAGGAAATTGTTAATTTTGTGTGTTTATTTCTCTTCTTCAGCTATTTGGCATTACTGTTCTGAAGCGAGAAATATTTGTTTAGTCAAAGTGCTGCTGGTTGCATAACGAGTTCGAGTTTGGCGCAATTTCAATTCCGAGCAATCAACTCGAGTCAATTGTAAACTTCCAGTGTCGTCACATAATTGTTTCCGTAACATGTTTTACTGTCAAGGCTGTTAAAAAAAAAAAAACAGAAAAGAAAAGAACGAACAGTTTAAACTTCGTTGGTCAAGTTGTTGTCATCATCAGCTTGTGCACATTGAAGACATGCTGATGCTGTTGATGATAATGATGATGATGAACTTAATGACGACAACAGCTTCTCATGTTTTTGCCTTACTTGTTGCGACGCTTCAGCTTACAGCGCTGAAACTGGTTACTCAACTCTTGTTGTTTGCTGCTGACGCGCATTAAAGATAATTAAAACTATAAAAGAAACTTTAAAGCGAAATAAAGTAAATTGCAGTTTACTGCAAAAGAACCTTTCAGCACACAAACAAGTGTCGTTGCTTGGCCACTCAAACGATGATTCATTGCACTCTGTCTTTTGATTATACCATTAGGCAATGCGCTCTTTATCGCTCTATGAAGACCTTCATGATAACCTCTTGCATGCACAATAGACAAAAACTAAGCCGGTCAAGCTTTGTCAAGCTGTTAATGAACTCATTGCCTTGACTGGTCTGCGCACACTGGTTTCGACTAGTCTGTCTGCCTGTCCGCCGCCCTGCATGCATCAAGCTTTGATTTGTTGATAAAAGTATTCAGCTTTAATTTAAACAATTTCACACATTCCATTGTGTCTTAAATATCTTATTGCCCAGTTAGTTTGTGTCTGTGCTCAGTTCGTTCGTCTGTCTGTCTGTCTGCCTGCGCATTGCTTAAGCTGCCTGTGGCCATTTCAACATATATAAATTTGATTTGATTTCATTGACTCTGTGTGTAAGTTGAAGTTCTATTTCGCTCCATTGTGCTGCCTTGCTTTGCCTTGCCTCTGTACTTGATGGCTTTGTGTGCGCTGCGCCTTTTTGCCAGTGATGATACTTGTCATAATCCTTACTGATAACACTTTATGTCACTTTGATATGGCAGACGCACAATTCTAACGCTCGGTTTCTGCTACAGCGGAGGTTAAAGCAGAGGCCAAGTCAAATACTTCTCAAGATTTCGTGCACTGTGCGAATTTTTATCATTTATTTACTATTTTTTCAACCCCCCCCAATTTATGAAATATGCGCAGTGTAGTCAAGTGTACTTGTCACAGCGATAAACTTCAACGCTTTGCTCTTTATATTATATTTCTATCGGTCTTTGCTCTTCAAACGTTTCGCGCCAACAAGTGCAATGCGAGTGATTTCATTCTTCTTTTCTTATATTTTTTTTTATTTTATTAATACTCTGTAGCGAAAGAGCGAGCGAGCGAGCAGTGATAAGCTGCTAATGGCGATCCGGTTCGCCTCGAGTCTAGCACAGTATAGCACTACCCACGCCCCTACGCCCATTACGCTTTGTAGCTGTTCGAGTGACCAGCATCAGACGCAGACTCAGACGCAAACATGGTCTTTTGAAATAAAGTTGAGCGCAACTTCGCCAAAGACTTTTGTGTGTATTTGCAGCACAAATAAAAAGTGAGTTATCAGCGTCAACGCGCCAGCCTTACACGCCTCGCTGCAGACCCAACGTTCTATTGGTCTGGCCTCGCCGTCTGTCGTAGTAAATCCGCTTTGCCTTACATATCTTTGTGTTAAGTGTCATTGATATGAGTGAATGATTTCTTGCTTTTCAGTTCTGTTTATTCTACAGTTTTATTTGTGGCACAACATGTATGAGTAATCTTAAAGCACACACACACAGACACACATATGACCTTTGGGCGCGCCATGTTATAATTCAAAATACTCGCGCACATCATTTTAATGAGTTTGCACCTGTAAAATGAAGCATGAACTATGGCAATGAGGCACGAATGAGCGCAGAACATTTCAATGGCGTAAACGTTCGTGTTAATTTGTTTTTAAATGCCACCGATATGAGCAGATTTCGACGCATTTCTCTTCGCTCAACGCTACTTCATTGTTCTTGCTGCGCTGCGCTGCGCTGCTTTGTACTGTACCGTAGTGTACTGTAGTGTAGTGTAGCGTAGTGTACTGTACGACACACTTGAACGTGCCTTGAATAATATTTGTGTACTTGCACAGACAAGTTTTGTTTGGTTTTGTTTTGTTCTCATGTTTTAGTGATTTTTTTTTTTTTTTTCGTTTTTATAGCCAAGTTAAAATAAATCGTTTCGTTTCTTTCGTCGGTTTTGAGTTTGATGTTGTTGATTTTTTATTTTATTTTTGGTTGTATTTTTTTTTGCCTTCATTGCTCGACATTCATTGTCGACTTACATACATAAAAAAGTTTGTTTTATTACATATCGAAAGACATGTGAAAATTCCGCATGCGAACGCGCTTGGCATAATCATTAAAGGCAGTCTTAGCCTTGGTAGTGGTGGATGTGGTGGGCGGTTGGCATTCAACAAGCTTCTTGTGATTACCTTTCTTACTCTTGAAATGAACTTTGGCGCACACAATTAGAATTGCGCATGGAGTCATGTAGTCTTGTAGTCATGTCATTCACATGGCATATCTTGAAATGTAAATTTTTGGCATTTGAATTTGATTTGCACACACACAGACACACAACAAATGCCAAGTTTGTGTACTTGTCCTTGTATCAAATTTTTATGCGCCACAAGTTCAACAAAATGTGCGATTTTTGCATGTGAATCTAAAAAATTTGATATCTTTGCGTATTTTCAACGGTTTTTCTTACAATTTTCTTGACTTGTTTCGTGCTTTTTCTTTTTCCTTGCTTGCCACGAGTCGCCGCCATTAAGTCTCGTATTGCTGCTTATTGAAAGTCTTGACTTGCCTCACTCGCCTGCCTTGCAGACGTTCAATGACTCTTGTCGTCTTTCACTATTTCACTATTTCAGTACAACGTACTACGTACGTGCCTAGCAGACCTTGAAGGCACCCTTTCTCGCCTTGGCTTCAAATACTTATGCATAAACATATATTATTTGTGTCGATTTTTGTGCGGTTCGCTATATTCAATATGCCACACTCGAATCTTCAACTCTTCCTTTCTTTGCTTTTCTTTTTTTTTGTATTTATTGTTTATTTATGTTTCGAATTTGTTTATTTTCGTTTTGTTGTTGTTTATGTTCACGCCAGTCTTCTGCTGCTTGCACTCTCAGCGCAGGCAAGCCAAAAGCGCCCAATGCAATATCATTGTCTGTACTAAGCGTCATCATCAACATCATCAACAACATCATCATCGTCTTCGTCGTCGTTTTGATTATGTTTTTGCATGCAAAGTGCATGCTCAACAATGCCGATAACCATTTTCCTTACGCCCGCCTTCACGCACTGCAGTCCGCCACCCACAGCCCGCTGCCCTTGCCCCACATGTCTCTCACCTAGACTGCATTGCATTTTAATAGAAATTCTTGTTTATTTGCTGTCGATTTGATGTTGGCTTTGCTCCCATTTCCCATTTCCCATGCTCGTCGTTGCTTATTTTGTTTGCTTGATTGTTGGTTCGTTGGTTTGTTTGTTTGGCTTTGGTCGCTCTTTGATTTGGCTTTAGCTATGGTGTGCTATCTGTGTGTGTACTGTGTGTTGTGTGTGTGCTGAGCTGACTTTGAAAATCGCGTTTCATATTTCGTTTGCCCGCGACTTATGTTGTCAGTTTTTCAATATTGTATATTGTATCGACGACTGGCTTGATTTGCATATGTCTGACGCTACATAGAGAAACAAATGCTTTTGCTACGTGCTGCCACGTCTATTGAATATTCTATGTGCTACATGCGCTCTAATAGTTGTTGCTATTAAGGGGTGAAATGCCATGAAATGCTTTTGAAAATTGATGGCGCGCAAAGCATTCAAGTGACTTGCGGTGTGTGAAGCGTTTCAATGCCAAACGATCTCTTTTGGTATTTGTGCGCTCTGGCAATTAAAAGTCGCTTCTTTATTGCGCCCAAACAACATGCAACAAAAACAAAATAAAATGCTTAACTTCTGTTTCGCTGTCCAAGTGTTTATCTAAAGTAGTTAGCAGCAATGAAATGTTGACAATTTACAACAGTTACAATTGCTGAATTGTTAAGCAACATAAGCTCTGACCAAGGGTGTGTTGGCCGCCCGTCGCCCACCGTCCCCCATTCAGCCGTTGGCATTGCCAAGCAACGACTTTTGAGTCGACGTCGCATTATGCTCGCTGCTGCTTCTTACTTCCTTCTACTGTTTATTGTTTTTATTATTTTCTTAATTTAGCTCAGGTTTATTATGAATGCTGCGCGCATTATGACAAGGCAAAAGTTGTTGCAAGAAAATAACAAAAAATAAGAAATAAAATACAATAAAAGAAATGAAATGAAAAGCGTTGGAAAAATGTAAGCAAACAAATAAGCAGCGACTAACAAGCGAGACAATAGCCAAAGGCGGCATGACGAGCGAGACGACAAGACGAGCTGAGCTGAGATGAGATTAAGATGCTTTGAGAGATGAGCTCAGCCATACAAAATTAGAACAAGCCATGGCGAAAAGCAGTAACTAAGCAGCGGCAAACATATAGCCAACATTATCAACATAGTCGTTATAGTCGTCGTCGTCGTCGTCGTCGTTGTCGTCGTCGTTGTTGTCGTCGTCGTCATCATGTTTCTGCCATAAACATTTGTTGGCGCAGACAAAACAATGAAGCCAGCCGCATAGGGCAAAAACAATAAGTGTCTGAAGCATGTCTGCTCCGCCTGTGGTGCAAAACGAGCGCTCGACTATTAACAAGCCAAATGGACAATAGCCAAGCAGAGCTGAGCAGAGCAGCTCCCAGTCAAGTCAAGCCACAGCCAAAGCCATGGCGAAACCAACCAACAAGCCCAGACATAGACAACGACGACAGCAGAACAACATTAAAGAAAGCAAGGCGTGTGTGTGGTGAGGTGCGGTGAGGCGGCGCGAGCAAGTAACAAAGAAACAACAATGCAAGACACTTTCAAATAGTTTCAGTTTTCAAGTAAAAGTTTTGTGCAAAACAACAACAATAAAACACGCTAATTAAAAGTCATGGATATCAATGTCAAGGTGGCTTCAGCACGCTGGCAAAGGCAAGCAGGAAGAGATTTGGCTTGGCAGCAGGTGTGCTTAAACATATTGAAAGCATGTGTGTGTGTGTGTGTGTGAAACTAAAGTAGGAACTCAAGTCTTTGTCGTCGTCATCGTCGTCATCGTCGGCAAAGGCGATGGTGTCGTCTTCATCTTTGTCGAGTGTCGAGTGAAAAATGGCAAACAAGAAAGAATCTAACGGTGAAAAAGGCGTAAAAAATGCAAAGCAACAAAAGCAAATGAAATATTTGTGCTGAGCGAAAGGCTTGAGTGGGTGGAATGATGATGATGATGACGACGACAACGACGATGAAGAAAAAGACATTATATGACGGAAATAATTTCACGCCAGGACAACAAGACACCAACAACAAGAACGAACGAGACATGAGGCACATGTGTCATAAACTACTGTTTTACGGCAATGATGACTTAAGTGTGCGCTACACACACACACAGCAACATGAAAATAGCGTGCAAAATCCGCCGCAATGGCAAACCGACGTAGTAAAAATAATGTCTGAATGCCACAAGAAGAAATGATGGCAAAGATGATGTTGGCGACAGCGACATGTAACAAGCTGCATTAAGCATGCAGCGAGCTGAGCGTGGGCGGAAGACCGTACTTAGTCAGTGTGTGTGTGTGTGTGTCGGCAGCACCTGAAAGTCGACACCTTGAACCAGTTTGCGACTTGTGGAAGGACATAAAGAAGCATTTACCAGCTCAGCACAGCTCGGCTCAGTTCATGGCTTGTGCCAACTGCAGAAGGCGTTAAGAAATTATAATGAAAAATATTTACAGTTGCTTTTATGAGGAGAAGAACAAGTCAGCGTTAAAACGCCCAACGTTGGCAGAAGTGTCGAGCACGTTGCATGACACTTGAGTTGCTGCTGCTGCAACAGCACTTATGACTGAAGGTCCTGAGCGAACCCAGTGCTGTTCTAATGAAGCAACCCTTTAAAGCGCTAAAGCAAAGTCATTACGCAGATGATGCTGTGGCATGTGTGTGTGTGTTTGTGCTACAGGAAGTTGCAAGTATCAGTCTGCTTCGACGGGCTTCTACACTATACACTTTTGTCAAAATTGCAAGTGTCAAAGCTGAAGAAGAAGCAGCAGCAGAATTATGTGTTGCTTGCATAACAAATATTTAACATTTGCCGGTTTGTTTGTTTGCTTGTGTGCGCAAATTAAATGTTTACACTTTTGTTAGCACTTTTGCGGCATAAACAAAGTTCAAGTGTGACTCGACGCCGCTCTGCATTGATCTTTCTTTTATGTATTATAAATAACTACAAACAATATTTCATTTCGTCGATAACTCATTATCAGCACATGCCCAACGACGCTCATTACATTTTAAGCCAAGCAGAGATTCATCAACTTGATTGCCGCTGTCCATTGAATGTGCTCCCAACTAAGCAGAAAGCATCCCTAAAGGCAACCAACTCAATGCCGCAATATCAATAAAAATGCGACTACTTAAGCATTGCCAACGCGCATTTCCATTAGCAGGCAGGCCAGCCAGCAAGCAAGTGAAACAAGACGACTCGAATTTAATGACAAAGTCATCGAAAAATGATTGAAATGCGACGAGTGGCATGTTCATAATGAACCGATGTCTTCGACTGTGGCGTTGTTGAGTCGACTTGATGATGATGATGTGGTGGGCGGTGGGGCAGTGGCAAATGGCGCATGTAAGACGGCAATCTCAGCATGATTGCGTTTGCTTGCGTGCATATTGATAAATTTGTTGTCTCAGTCCAGATCAAGACTCAGGAAAGGAGTTTTCTTCTATACTTCTTACCACGTTTTTTGATTGCATTCTTTTCATTATTATTATTATTATTATTTTGGCTTCAACTTTGGTTTTTACTACGTCGAAATTTGCATGTTGCTGCGCCTCGCAGGAGTTGTGCAGGCAAGTCAGGCAACGGTCATGCACAAGTTGCAGCAGCAGCAGGTTGAAGTCATGACTGTCGGTACGTGGGCGGCGACGGCAGAACAAGTGTTGCATTTCAATGATACAACCGCGATTTCCGGCTCATGTTACAGGCAGCAGCAGCGGCAGTAGGTACCTGTCCTAGTCCGTCTCGTCTGCCAGTGGCAACTTCGGAGCAGTTGATTCTCAATGCCGACTTGACGAATGACAATTCGCCATTTTTATTTGATTACGTTGGCCGTCTTGGCGTTCTTACCTTACCTATGCCAGCCAGCCAGCAAACTAAACAGTTCTTCTTGACTTAAGTTTGTCTTTGCTGTTATTTTCTCAAGTGCGGATTTAGTTGACTCAGTTTGCTTACCTGTTTTTATTTGCTTGGTTTTTTAATGTTAAAAGTTTTTCTTACAAAAAAAAAAACACAAAAAGAAACTTTGTATTTCTAGCTTGTTTGAGTTATTTTGTGCTTATTGCGCCATGTTCCATGTTCCATGTAGTTTTTGCTCCTCCAAGCCATCGGTCTGTCGGTCTGTGGCACAGCACAGCGTACGAGTCTCGTTTTCAGTTCTTTTTCATTTGCGCGAAATTTGCAAGTCATAAACAAGTTTGCAACTTTGCCTCATCATTTTTATGCGATTTTGTTTTTTTTCTTGCTTGTTTTTGTGTGTTTTTGATTCTTGCTTGTTTTGTATGCAATGAAGTCATAAATTTTGATTTCTTTCGTTGTGTTTTATATTTTGTTTCTTGTTTTTTGTTTTTGAGAGTTTCAATTGAAGTGGTTTCTATAAAGTTACTTCAATAAATAAATTTTCTGATTGCTCCGACGCGTACATCATTAAAAGAGACAGGGACTTACAGACAGACAGACGGACAGACAACGTTTACGACAAACGCAATAAAAAATCAATACATTTTTAATGTCATTAGCGTCAGCGTGGAGCAACAATTCATTTTGTTGAGTGATTTTCGATGTTCTTCTGTAGCACGCTTAGTGTTTCTACGACCATGTTGAATTGTCATTTAAATCATGCTAAAAAAGAAGCAGAATAATGAAAGACAAAAAAAATTTCATTGTAAAAGTCATCAATCAAGCTTCAGCTACCTTGAGCTGTCAAGCAACGCCTAAAACTATGCTTAGACTAAAGCCAGCGCAAGCCACAGGAAACAGCTTGAAACTGGGTTGGTCAGCTACAGAACAGGCAATGACTCAACGCAATATTTGTGTTTGTAAGCTAATTAAAGTTGTAAGCAACGTAAAAAGCTAATGCAGAAAAAGTGTAGCATACCATAGGGCGTCATAATGATACTGAAACCGAATGATGACAAACCGTAACGGTTTTTGTGCTGTTTTCGAAATGTTTTTACCTTGTTAGTCTTTTATGTGTGTGTGTGTGTGTGTGTGTGTATGGTGCAATTAGTTTAAGTTGCACTTGCAATTCCAATTAGACTATTTTTTTTTTTTTTGTTAAATCTTCTTTTGCCATTACTCAAACCAAATGCTGAGATTATTTACAAACCGGGTTTGGTCTTTTCGCGGCGTACACGTTTGCCTGTTGACAATCTACATGCAAGGACAGATTTAGAGAATGCGGCAACCATGCTGCCGCTTATGCAACAAACTTCTCTTTTATGCAACAGCATAGTTTTTTTTTTTTTTGCTGCATTGCAACGACTTTGCCACAGCGTCGGTTTGTTTGCGTCATGAGTTTTATTTTTAGTTGTCTTGTCGTTTTTGTTGTGCTGTTCTGTACTGTTCTTTGCTGTTCCTTTTGGTATTTTGTCATGCTCTTGGCATTTCTAAGCTCTTCCATATGCAAGCGCATATTTGCCCTTTTCACGACTCTATGTGTGTGTGTGTGCGTGTGTGTGTACACGCTTAAGCTCAACATTGCGCTAAAAATAGCATGCATTATATTCAACTGCTCATATTTTTCTGTATGTGTTTTATTTTTCATTTTATTTTCCATGTGTTTTTTTTTGTTGTTTCACTTCTTCTTAATGCGATTTCGCAATGTTTGTGTTTCTAAATCAAGTTCTCCAACAATGTCACTGGGAATCTTGACTTCCTCCGCTGCGTTTCAGCTACAGTTTTTGCGCTGGCTTTTGTTGTCCTGTTGTCTTATTGTCTGTTTTGTCTCGCTCACTTGCATGTTGCATAACTGCTTAAAGTACTTTGCATTGTTCGGCGAACGAATATTTCGCAAGAAATGTATAATAATTGCATACTTGTAGGCGCATAAGCAGTGCGACTTTTTCGACTTTAGATTTATTTAACTTTAGCTATAAAAAATGCGTCCGTCGAATAACATTTTGAAAATCTGTTGGACAAGTTTCGTGTTGCCGTGTTTTGCTTGCTTGTGCTTTAAAACAAATTATAAACTAACTAAATCCGCCTTGGAACTTTTGTCGCCTGACAATGAATTTTTAATACGAAGGCCAACACATGCCAAGAGTAAAATACACACAGAGACACCAGAGGCATGCGAAGGCGAAGAAGCAGCAGCGGAAAAAAGACAAGTCGCCTTTCACAACACGAAACTTTGTGTTAACTTTTATAGAACGAGGCACAATTGTGTACGGCAATCTAGCGACCAGCCCCAGCCCCGGTCCCAACCCCAGCCCCAAATTCAGGCGTGGTCCGGCCGTCGTGCACATGTCAAAGCGCAAAAAAGGCGCTGACTGTGTGGAAATGAGTTTAGTTTAGTTTCGCTTTGTTCAAGCTCCTTGTACAAACAAAATGGCAGTCGAGGGGTAGGGGCAGGGGCTGAAAAACGAAAAAAACGAACGTAAGGCAAACAACTTAGAAAAGTAACAAAAGCGTAAAACGGAAGTTGGCAGGCAATGCGACAAATTTTATACAAAACACCCAAAAATAAAAAGGGACAATCAAAATACAAGGAAAAAAAAGAAGAAGAAGAAGAAAAAAATGGGTGGCCTCGAATTAAATTACATTTGACGTTGCATACGAGAATATAATCGTTTCCGCTCGACTTTACGCCAATTACGCAAATCAGAATTTTGTCGGCAAAAAAATGAGCGCCGAGCGTGAAAGAGAGAGAGAGAGAGAGTGTGTGAGAGAGAGAGAGAGAAAAAAAAAACATAAAATGGCAACTAAATCAAATCAAATGAGGCCCGAAAAAGGCAGCGGCGAAATCAAAAGTTAACCCTTCATTGATTCGCATCAAATCAAGTAAAAATCAACTTATCCAAAAAGCGAAAAGGATATTTACGTTGGCACGTTTTGCATGCTGAAGCAGTTGTGCTTGTTGTTGTTGTTGGTGTTATTGTTGGTGAAATAAAGCCTAAGCGAAGTGAAGCCGCTCCCAGTGGGACGCCGAGCAGCAGCACAAGTGTCGGCTGTCAGTTGTGCTGTGCGCATTGTAGGAGCACAAGAAGTGTTATAAGAATCAGAATCAGAAGAATGAAAATGTCTTTTGTCTGTCTCATATTGAGCTGAAGCGAATTAGGCATTTGAACGTAAGCGTATGAAAAGGCAGGCGGCGTTGGTGGCGGCGCAGGAAGTCCCTGCTGAACGAACGCTTTAACTAATTGCATGGGGAAGAGAAGATGTATGACAAGCTTGAATGGTAAATACACATATGACACTCACACACACTCAGTCACACACACACACACGCGCACGCTTAATTGAAACATTAACTTTGACAGTCGGCAAAGCGAAGCGAAGCGTAAACATTTTTTCTTTGCGCCTTTTGCATTTTTAAAAACCTAAAAAGATTTAAATTCATTACTTTGATGCTGCAAGGCATGACAAGGCAAGGCAAGGCACGGCAATAACAATGCCAACAACAACAACGACAACAACAACAATAAGATATGACAATGGAGATACATGAAGAGCGACATGAGCGTTAATAATGTCACATAACACGCAGCTACTTAAATGTAGCAGCAAATACTCGAATGTGCTCAAAAGGAAACACTCAATTTATGCAAATGGCATGTAAATCTGTTGAGGCTGTGAGATTTTGATGCCACTGACAGGCCAATGGAGCCGTCGAAGGACTACAAGCAGAACAGCAGTAGGATGAAGCAAACGCAGAAGGAGAAAGAAGCAGAAAAGACAAGTGAAATTGCAATTTGTGTGCGCCGTGACATGAGGAAAAGGCAGCAGGGCAGCGGGTAAGAGCGGCAAATCTCGAGGGCGTGCATTTGAAGTTGTCGAGATGAGATGAAACGCGCGTTTATTGAGCGGAAATGAGCAGTTTACAGTTTGAGATGCACTGCTCGTATCCGCTGTGTATATTATATGTAGCGACGGCGGTAGGTGGCGCTTTATGTAATAAAAAATTATGAACTGGAAACATTTTTCGCTCAAGATTAAAGTTTAAAGCATTTGAAATTAATTTATGCAAAAATAGAAAAAAAACAACAACAACAACAAAAGATGTCCGTGACATTTGCAATGAGAGGAGCGCAGTTCGGTTGGGAATTGTTGTTGTTGTTAGCCTCAAAACTCGAGAACGAAAATATTTCGCAAGCGTGGCGCGTGTGCAATGTGCCACGAAGCACTTGCAGTCAGGTGGCAGGAGGCAGGAGGCAGCTTGGCATGCCTGGCTTATTGCGCGCTCTTTAAATGCCACAACAGGCACGTCTAAATGAACGAACCTGAGCTGTGTTGATGTATGAATGCACAGGTTTATTTTTGGGGTTGCTACATACAGGGGGGTGGTGGCGGTGGCGGCGGTGGTTGCTAATGGCAGCGCCACTGCTGCTTCGTTAGCGCTTGAAGTGCAGACACGTGCAGCTTGAAGCGTTTCATTTACAAATGCCTACGAAAATGGCAAATAAAAAGTTGTATAAGCGCAACAGTCGTGGCGAAAATATTGTACCAACATAAGCAAAAATCAATACAATGAAGATTTTTATTTATTCCTTTTGCCATTTTTTGAGTACATTTGAGCTGAGCGTGGTGTAGGACAGTGTGGCATGACGTGCACGTAGTCACCACTAAATGCAGTCAGCCAAGCAAAAGGCGCCCTTCACAGGCCGACCGAGCGAGCGCCCATTGTGCGTTATCAGTGACGTCAAATAAGGGTCGTTGTATCCCACGCAATGTCTCAGTGGTTGAGCTGGGGGGAGGGAGATGAGGAGCGATGGTACACTTTGCATGTTGCCACAGTTTCGTGGCTTTAAGTTGTGTTGCGGCACATTGCGTTGCCTTGTGTTGCTTCGCTTGTGCTGGCATGTGGCAACAACATGCAACAACAACAACACTTTGCTCATTCGTTTGTCGTCATTGTCGCACATTCATCACGTGTGTCGCTGGCGTGTTGCGGAATTATGAACCTAAGCGCGCTTCTGCAACCTGAGCGCTTACGCCTGACTGACTGAGCGAGCGAGTGAGCGAGTGACTGTCATGGAATGACTTGGCGCTGCTATCGCGTACGACTGCTATCGCAAGATGCCACACGTTTGATAATACAGCAACGGCAACAACAACAACAGCAGCAACATTTGGGGAGTAAAATTCATGTTTAAAGCGCCACCCTTGACTTGAATATTTTAGGGGTTGTTGTTGTACATGTACGTGTTCGTATCGGTCCAGAGACTGTCCAGAACGGCTGCTGCCTCTGCCACTCCCACTGTCTCTATCTCTGCGTCACTACATAAAAGTTAAGCACTTGATAAGCACATTTGCTTGTTTTATTTCACTTTTAGTATTATTTTTGTCGTTAGGTGTGTCACCGCGCCTCACCGCTCCCCACATCGACAGTCTGTTGTTGACAGCTATTGATGTTTGTCGGCAGGTTTTTCATTTCAGACTCGGAACTTCCTTTTTTTTTTTCTGCCTTTTATTTAAATTTTTTTTTTGTTTTTCTATTTGAATTTTGGGTTCAAGCATGTTTGCTTTGGGCTTTGAATTAATTTACATAAATTTTTTGATACGTTTATATTGATATACAGACAGAGAGACAAACAGTCGGTGAGCTAGACAATCAGACAGACATGAATACATACATTCAGTGAGTATTTGAGCGCGTTTTGATGTGTTTGCACACAAATTAAAACTGTCAATTTCCACTTCAAAGCGTCGTTTCCATTTGGAACCTGCTGTTGCTGCTGTCCCCCCCATTTGTTGGGGCATACAGTTTGAAATTCATTAAAAAAGTTTTCAAATTCAATTTTAAGTAATAATTCTGTTTAATTTTTTTTTTCCATTGCTGACGAGCTTCCGCAGTACTTGAAGAAGAATATCTGCTGAAGTTGAAGTTTTGGCAAATTCGGTTTTCGTTTGAAATTCAATTTGCCTTGAAAAGTTTATCAGTTGACATTTTGTATTTGGCTGTTTTTGAGCGTTACCTTTGCAACCACTGTGCTCGACTTACTAAGTCGGTTGCTACTGTGGCATTGCTGGCTTCAAAGGCCAGTCAGTTATTTTGCATGCCATTCACTTTTACTGAATTTTGTTGAAATTGAACAAAATTGAATTTCATTCATAATCAGCAACAACAACGGAAAGTAGCAACACGTCACGTGATGATGTATGCGCACATGAGCTGATCAGCGAGCTAAGCTGTTTGTAACATTTCGAAGTTGAATGGCAGCGGAAGGGACGGAGGGACGGCCGGCGGTAGAGACAGACAATTGTCTGCTGTGATTTTCACACAAATCAGTATGCAAAAATGAAAACGACATGCGCAAATAAAAAAATTCTCATTCAATTTAGCTATTAACACATTTATTTTCATGACAATTGCGGTGGCGAAGTAGGGCGGGAGGCTCTCTGCTCTTACTGTTGCTGCAGATGATAATCATGAATGATGGTGATGCTGATCACTGTAATAATGATGATGATGGCAACAATGATTTTGTTAAAAATTGTCACGACAATTGACAACACCAACAAAAACAACAATAACAAAGACATTGTTGTTCTTTCGAATTTACGTAAATCAAATTTTGTGCGGTTTCTCTTCCAAACCAAAATGTGAAATGTGAAAAGCGAATGAAATTCATTCAATCACGCAATTGTCTTCGTTGACAACGAGCGTCACGAACATTGTGAGACAGACCGACAGACAGACAGACAGTCAACAGTTAGCGTTACTCTAACGCACGTGCCTACACCATTGCACTCGCTATCTCTATCTCACTCTAGCAACAACATCATCATTCAACGCGTCGCGTAATGTGATGACAACTTTGATTTGATTGAAATTTTGCCTTTGTTAACATGTGCTGATGTGTGTGTGTGTTTGTTTGTTTGTTGGTGTGTGTGTGTGTGTGTGTTAGAAAATTGCATGTGAAAATTTGCAAATTGCTGTTAAATGATTTCCGGCGAGCGTTTATTTTACCCCTAGTGTCATTAAGGTGAGTTGTGGCATGCTTGGCCAGCCACTAAACGATTATTCCCCAATGAGCAAACAGCGAAAATATGCCGAAAGTTGACCAAGAGTGCATTAACAGCCGTAAGCGTTGATTATCGAAGCAGATTTCGGAAGTGCTTCAAGCGAAATCAAATGAGTTGTAACAATGATGATGATGATGATGATGATGTTGTTGGGGTGCAGATAATTATGCATGGACTAGTGTCTGCATTGTATACATAATCAACTGAGCCAAAGGCAAAGTGTGCTAGACCGTCAGTGTGCTTGTATGTGTGTGTGTGTGTGTGTGTGTGTGTGGCAAATGTAATCAAAAAGCATTAAACTGCATTTTGTAATCAACGTATCCCACACACACACACAGACACATGCACAAACTGCCGCAAAACGATTTTCAAACACATTTCTGGCAACTTGTCTGTGTGTGTGTGTGTGTGTGTGTGTCTTGCTTAGTTGTATACAATATAAAAGAAAAGTGCAAACTCAGGTGTCGAATAATGCAATTCATGCACACACACACACACACACACACACACACGCCCACCATACGTATCTCATAGCCATTATAGATGCCATGCACAGCACTTTAACCCATTAATGCCTCAGCGCCACAGCTTCTCCTCAAGTCCCTCAACGTGCGCAAGTTACATGTATTATATTTTACATATGTACGTATATTTTTAAATTCTTCATCATTGCCGTCGCTTGATGTTTTAGTGCACGTCATGTCGTTGCGTGTGGGCGTGGGCGTGTGCAGGAGCAAGGAGCTGACGCGTTGTAGTTTATAAAAAGAAAATAGTGTCAGGTTGCGTTGTTGGCATTTTAATGTGCGCCAAGTAGACTCAACCCAAAGCCATTAACGCCTTGACTTCACACACACACACACACACACACAGACAGACAGACTATTGTCTATTGTTATCCTTGCGCTTTTTTCGCTCCTTTGCCCTCTCGCCCTCACACTCGCTCATTGTGTTTGACTATTTCATTTTATTTGATGTGTTGTGGCAGCAATATTAATACAAAACGTTTTATCGGCTGAACATAATAAGTTCTTTTTCCCAGCTCGCTATTATGCTGCTTCTTCCGCAATTTGTTCACTCTTGCTCTTGCTCTTTTTTTCTTTAGTATAAATATTCGATAATGACATATGTGCATGTGGGCAAAGTTGTTTTTGTTGTACGTTCATTCAAAGCGTGCTGCGCCGCTCATGCCAACGACAGGACAATCGAGAACTTTTCGCCGCCTGATGCAATATTTTTTCGCATTCGCACATGGTTTTTGCTTTTGTCTTCATTTATGCCGCGTGCTGCTGCTGCTGCCTTCCAGCAGTTTGAACTGAACGCATTAGCAACACTCGACTAACTTCAACTTGATGTCATTATGTCTTCTGCTGTTGTTGCAATATGCTGGTTGGTCTGTGGCACTCAACTCAACTCAACTGAACTGAACTCTGCAAGCCATGCCGCTGCCGCTGCCACTGTCTATTGCTCTAATAGAGTAAGAACAGCTGCCTTTGAGAGCGTCAAGTGGAATTTTGATAGCATTTGCTTACGCGCATGTGTGTGTGTGTGTGTGTGTGTGTGTGTGCGTTTGTTTGGCTATGAGTTTCAGTTCAAAGAAGTTTCTAGTTTATGCACAAAGTTGCATAAAGCGATTACATTACGACAGCTTGAATGTGCAGAGATATTGCCAAAGAGCATAGCAAACACACTCTTGTGGTAGTGGGAGAGAGAGGAGAGAGAAAGCGAGTTAGATGGTTGGAAGTTCGCGTTTAAGTGTTGTGCACATGCTTGTCAATAGACATGCAAGTTTTTGGACATGTTTTTGGGCTTTCTTCGTTTTCTTTTTTTTTGTAATTACTTGGCAAGTACATAAACAATTTTCACAAAAGCCGCCGCCGCGTAAAAAGCAAATATATTTGCAGTGTGCAACTCAACTGCTTTGCAAAAGTTCTACAACATTAAAAACACTGCCAAAAAAACTTTGCCTGCCGTCAATTGTGAGAACTCTGTTTGTTTGGCTTGCCTTGGCCACACTGGCAAAACAATGTTTTTTAGTTGATTTGGCAGCACTTGAGACTTAAAGACAAAGAACTTTAGTTTGATGTCTTTTCTTTCTTACAAAACAACAATAAAAAAAAAAAAATTGACTACACTGAAAATATTAATGAGCAGCAAACGTTCATAATGATGATGATGTTGCTGATATGCCTGTTAATTATTATGCAGGAGGCAAGCAATCGGCAATGCAGGAAGCGCGACAACCAGGCAGGCGTTTTGGCATACTCATTGGCAAAATAGCTGCATTTAAATAGGAACGCATGGCAGAAGTCGTCGTCGTTTTTGTTGTTGGTGTTGTTGTTGTTGTCGTTGAGACGTGGGCACCCTCATTTGAGGGAAATAGTCAGGCGTCGTCGTCGTCGTTGTTGTCGAAGAAAGCCGTTTAGACACTTGAACCGCTTGCACACTTGGCTGGCGCCGACGTGGCTGTTCAAGTTGTCTGTCTGGCTGCGAGTGTTCGTTGGTAAGGGATGCAAAGGGGTGCCGCCCCTGGTGTGTACTTCAATTAAACGATTTTCACATTAATATGCGTAAATGAAAATACTTTTACTCAGCTTTCTCAGTTGAAAGCTGTTTGCACTTGACGCCCTGAAGTGCAATTTCGTTCGCATGTTGAGGAGTTTGAAAATAGGGAAGAGGCGAGAGGAGTGTAGAGTGTGGAGATCAAAGTGTAAACATTTGGCAGCTTGTTAAATCATTTTGCACATAAATCACGCGCCAAGGCGGACTTTAAATTTCCTTTTCTTTTGCGCAAACCATCGCTCTTTGACACACACACACACACACACACACACACGCACACTCACTGAACTGCTAAACTTGAAATACTTCTTGCAAATGCTCATTATTGTATTCGCATCAAGTTGTGCAGACATGGTTATGCGTTGCGCGATTTCGACAGTTTGTCTTCAACAAGTCCTGTGCCCTCAAGCTTCAAGCTCAAAAGTTGAACTTTCACGTTCGAAGCATAAACTTTGACATTTAAGCAGTTTTGACAAGTTTACGACAATTACAAGTACTTAGTCTTGTCTACTTTCAATTAGTTTTGCGTTTGCTCCTTTTGAGCTTGCAACGTGTGCCAGCCGCAGTTGTTGCTTCAACACGCCTTCACCTTTAGCCCCCCCCCCTGACTGTTTGTTTCCTTGCTAAATATTGCATAAAATGATAATATTTTCTTAGTAGTTATACGAAAGCGACTTGAATGACTCGTTGCCGCTTCGTATGTGCTGCCCCGCACCTATCAATACAAGTTGACGTCGCCTTCATCGGACATTTCAAAACCAGTCGACGCTCAATTGCACTTCAGAATTCGTCTAAGAGTTTGCTGAGTTGTCATTGTCACTGTCACTGTTGTTGTTGTTGTTGTTGTATTTGTCACTTTTGAAAAGTGTTGTCGCTTTTATTTACTTTTGACTTTTATTGTCATCTTCAGCAACTCATAACCAAAATCGTTTTGTTAAATTGTTTATGTCTGTTGAAGTTGAAGTTGCTGCAACAAAGCAAGCCAGGCAGCAGGAGCAGTTGAAGCATTTTGAAGCATTTTGCATAAACGTATAAAAAAGCCATTTTGTACACAGTGCAGTTATTTGCGCTTGGTTGCGCGCTTGTATCCTGTTGACAAGTCCTTCCTGCGCACAACTTCCTTTGGCGCCAAAGCGCTCATCATTATTAAAGACGCAATTTCATTTCATTTTCTTGGAAAGCTCATTTGCAATTTGTCTTTGCCGTTGTACACATTTTCCTACATGCCGCTTACCCGCTGCTCCTCGATGTCCTTAACACATCAGTAAGCAAGGCGAAAAAAAAAAACAGTAGAATTTATTATGATTATCACATTTTGTATTTATGAGTTTTAAATTATATACGATTTGCGCACCTCAGTTGAAACTGTATACACTCGCACACAAGCCTATATGTCTTGTCCTGCCGAGTTGCCATATTTCGCACAACTCCTTTTCGTTATTTACTTAAGCTTTCTTTGCCTGTTCTTCGAGCCTGTTCAAATATTTATTGATTTTGAACGACGCTGCGCCCTCAAAAAAGATGAAACATGAAAAGTTTTTGCGCAAATATTTCTACATTGTTTGCATATCCTTTTTTTGTATAGTTTATCCTTTTTGCCTTCTTTCTCTTGCTATTTGGCATGTTTGGCTCATTTGATTATTGACAATTGCTATTGCTACTAAACAACTTAGTGGCATGCAGACTTTTAGGCGCACTGAATTAGACGCACTTCACCACCACTGCCCAAACCAACGGCTAAAGGACATTCAAGCTTATCCAGCGTTCCAGCAATCGTTAAATATTTAATTTATAACTCACTTAAGTTGTACAAACTTCCTGTTTTTCCTTTTTTTTTTATTCTCTCTTTCTTGGGGTACACATCCGTGTCTTGTCACAGGCAAACATGTTCGCTGTTTCCTGTTTAGACTCGCAAGCCAAAGCGTGGGCGACGCAGCCAAGGGCAGGCAGTGAAACGCAGACTAAAAGCCTTTGGCTTCGGCTACGGCTTCAAAAGCGCCAAAAGCAGCCGGCGCTTGTTTGTGTTGCGACAGAGTTGCCACGCTGTTCGAAGCAGCAGAAGAAGAAGATAGCAGAAAAAAGGGCTACAAATAAAAAAGTAAGGCAGGCGAAATCTGTCTGCCTACAGGGGATTGCAGTTGTCTTTTTGCCTAAATGTCTGTCGGTCTTTCTGTTCGTCCGTCCGTCCGCGTGCGTCTGTGTGTCACTCAAACGCATTTAGTTGTGAAGTTGTGTGAAGACTATGATGTCTGTCTGTCGGTCTGTCAGTCATTGCTGTGTTAACTTGTTTGCAAGATTTACAATTGTCAATGCTTCGTTGTCGTCGTCGTCGTTGCTCAAATTCAGCTCTGCTTTTACTTTTCTTTTTGCCCCATGTAAGTTTTTTTTGGGCCTGTGGCGGTTTTCTTACTGATTGTAACCAAGCCAAAGACGTGGACAAACGGCAATAGACTTAAATCGAAGCGCATTAAGCTCATCTTAAATGGAGTTGTGTGCGGCAAAGTGAGTTGTGATTTAGATTGTCGGTAGAGACCGAGTATTGTGCCGTGAGTCGGTCGGAATCGGAGTCGGAATCAAGTGACATGACAAAACATAAAGTAATTGTGTGTATCGCACAAAATGGCGACAAATGACACCTTGCGGCACTTTATATGCTTACACATACATACATATTACATACATATAAAAATGTGTCGCATTTCCGTTGCCGCTTCGCTTTCGTTTTACTCGAAATTTCCTCGTTTTGCAGTTATTAAAGTTAATTGATTTTGAGTTTCGTACGTTTTTCGCAGTTGTGCAAAGAAAAAACATATAAAGTAATGACGCCATTGCGCATTGCAACACATCCATGTCCTTCTATTGCAACAGCATATTGCTACAATTTTTCATTTGACACTTTTTCAATAAAAGCAATCGATTGCTATCGATTAATGAGCGTGTATTTTGGCGCACCTGGCACAGCAGCACGGCAAGCCAAACGTACAATTTTTGTATTTTAATAAATGTACAACAGTTTTCTACTTATGATTAAGTGCCTGTGTGCTTCTATGTGTGTGTGTGTGTGTGTGTGTGTAATACAACAACTACCGCGCATAGTGTTAATTATTTATAAAGTATCAAAAGCGCTGTCATTTGAAAACCTTGCATGCTTTTATGCGTTACCGCTTACACTCCTCACTTCATTTCGCAGAAATTCGATGCTTTTTGCAAAGGCATCTATTAATTAAATTAAAAACTTGCTATAGTAACTGTCTATCTATCTCTCTGTCTGTCTGTCTGTCTGTCTGCCTGCCTGTTTGCTAACAACAACTCAATGCTTGTAGTTAGTTAAACAACTCGTTCGTTCGTTCGAGTTTTACGCTCCCATTCGCCGCCAAGGCTTAATCAGGAAAATTGAAGTAACCTGATATGCATGGTAAAGCATTGGCTTTGAATATGTTCTATGTTGTCTGTCCCCAGTCTCTCTGTCTGGCTTGCTAACTGTCCGTCTGCCACGAAGGGTGCTTGTATTTAACAAGGCGTGTGTATATTTTGCTTATTAAATTAAAATAGTCCATGTTTTTTCACTTAAAAATATGGTTTTACTGTTATTGAAATTAAACGCGATTTGTTTTAAAGTTCACCAAAGTATTTTCTGTTTTGCGTGCAACAAAGTGTACGTATGCAAATTACTTAACAATTAAGCCTGGCGGTCA
Source organism: Phortica magna (assembly GCA_037044515.1). Classification (NCBI taxonomy): domain Eukaryota; kingdom Metazoa; phylum Arthropoda; class Insecta; order Diptera; family Drosophilidae; genus Phortica; species Phortica magna. The sequence continues at coordinate 107,321 of JBAMBP010001300.1, forward strand.
GCTTTTACAACAATTATGCATATTTAAAAAAAAGTTAATTGCCGCCAACGCCAACGCAGCATACTTTCAGGCAGCGTTCGCGCGCGTGCACAGTGAGTCAGTGTTGCCAATTAACAGCATTATTGACTCAGACGCAGACACCCTCGTTGGTCGTCGTTCGTCGTTGGTCGCTTTAAAATGCTAATGAATTGGCTTGTTACCGTAGAGTCAAAAAAAAAAAAGAAAAATAAATAAATGCCCAACCAAAAAGTATGCTATAAAAATGTGTATGTACAAACGCTTCATTGGCTTGACTTGAAGCTTCACTTTACTTCACTTCAGTTGACTCATGCCTGCCCGCTCGTCTTGTCGCCGCCGTGTCCTGTCACATGCTTTGTTCGTTCGCTGCTTAATTGTTAAATTGATTAAATTTTGTACTTTAATTGCGCGTCAGCGTTCGTTGTCCTTTGATCATTGTGGTCTACGTTCATTTAATTTTAACATTTTTCTGCTAGATTTGCAAAGTTTCGTTGTCCTTTCGTTGACACGGACGACATTTTAAGCGCTTATTTGTTGAAATTACGAGCACTTAATGGCAAATCATCACTGTCAGCTCATCAGCTCGTCGCAATTCGATTTCGCATACATCAACTGTGTACGTCTGTCAGTCATTGTCTTTGTCTTCAATTGGCAAAACGGACGTGCGGTTTTAATGCTTCAGGCGTTTGTTGTCGTTGCTATTGCTGCGAGTTTAATCAACGTCGTCTTTGTGCTGTGCTTCAACACTCTTCACTTGCCACCGCACGCGTCCATTTGCCGGTATTGTGTCTGCTGAACGCCAATCGGTATGCTTTGATTTAATTTATTTTCGGCTTTTACACGCTTCGCTCACTCACACTCACACACACTGCCTCTGCTCGTAGTCTAAGTGCTCATTGCTAGTGAGCGCTTTTGTCGTCTGTCAATTCCCGGTCACACACAATCGTCGTCACTCAACTGCTCTTTGTTCTTTGTTGTTTATTGTGCTGTTTTTGTGGCTTAAGCCGAAAACACTAAATCAATTTCCATTAATGCGCTTAGAAGTATGCAACACTCACCAAATTAAACGGTCAAATACATTTACAGCAACGTGCATGTAATCGAATGAATTCTTTATTTTAAAGCTGCCGCCATAAAAATGTTTGTAACAATTCAACTTAAAGCTTTTCCATTGCATAATGTAAGGCGTTGCCAACAATATACTCAGCCAGAATTTGTAACAAAAATGTTTTATGGCTTACACACATACACTTATTTTATTGATTATGCAATACAACATTTGATGATTGCCGATTGGCAAGCTGCAGCATCATCTGCGTGCCGCAGCACAATTTTATGTTGTTTTCATCAACTTATTTGTGTTCTATTCCTGTGGGGGCGGCAAGGCAACCACTACTGCCGCTGCATACAATTTTGTGTAGCATACTTTTGTGCGCAGCTTATGCGTGTGTGTATGTGCTTTGTGTACGTAATACATGTGAAGCAAATAAATTGCTTATTTGTTGCGACAATTTGCGGTAATTTGTGATTTACTTTGTCGTCCGTCGTTTGATTTTTTTTTTTTTCGCAAATTTGAGGGTTGCTGGCTGGCTTGCTGGCCGCACTTAGTTCTAAGCTGTTTGTCACAACCCCTCATGGCATTGCTGCCCACTATTAATTAAACATATTTTTCTTGCTTAGTGGCATTTATTTCACTCAGATTTGCTTTCTTCATTTAAGCGTATGACATCACTCAAACAAGCTTCCATTGCCAACTTTAAGGCTTTAAGTCCTTTCAAGGGGTTTGTTTTTGTGTTTGTCTTTGTGCTTTTGCTTGCAATTTTTTCCGAATGTTAATCTTTACATTTATCCTTTTGTGCCCCATTTATAGTGTTTTAGTCGCGTTCGCGCCAATCATTGGCAGCGTCTCAATTTGCATATCGTCGCTGTTGGTTTTTCGAGGCACTTAGTTCTGCATATCGTTAACAAATTGTTGCTGTTGGGTTTTTTCACTTTGCTATATTTTTTTTCGCCAAAAGAAAACAAGCGAAATAGTGAAACGCCCCAAAAAATCGGTTTAGATCCTTGCGATTTTGATAGTCTGTTTGGCCTTTGTTGCATGTAGCAATTTGCTTTGCTGTGCTACCTGATGGGCGTTGTTGCAGGTAAACATCGTCTGCGTTTACTTTGCCACGACTGCAAATTTCCGGTCGCAATCGCTTTGCTTATTCGGATGTTCGTCCCCTTTTAGTGCGGGTTTTTTTTTTTTGCCCTGCGTTTTCAGTTAACCCTTTTAGCGTTTCTTTTGTGGCAAAGCATATAAATTTGTTTAAAAGCTTAACGCGACTCTTGCAAATTCGATACGGTGGCGCAGCGATTTGCATATTGTGTGGTCCCAGAAACTCTATAAAAACATAGACTAAAAATGATAACGGAACCTATGCCTTTATCGCACATTGTAGCATACTTTTTGGCTTGTCTCTATTTTAAGCAGTACAGCAAAGCATCACTGCGGTCAGACCACACAGTTTTTGACATTAACTCTTAGTAATTAAAATTCATTGTTTAGCACGATTGCCTGCTGGCCGGAAGTCGGGACATCAGTTGATTGTTTCATGCACCCAGCGACACCCAATAACTTGCAAAAGGTGCCTTTACTGTGCTTGTCTCACCATTGCCTCTAAGCCAGTTGGCTTGACTTGTGCCAAAGTCAACTTGGCTTACAAATTTTATGTGCTATTTTAAAGAATCATTTTCTAACAACTTTCAATTTTCCAATCTTTGCAGCAATTTCCCGCGAAGATGGCGACGAGAGTGTACATCATACGCATCATCATCATCACCATCATCATCATCGTGGCGGTCATGGCGGTCATCATAATCACGGTAACAAAGTTCCATACAATGGCTACAATTCCGAGGAGTATCTGGATCGGCTAGAGCCGAACGGCAATATACCAGCGGATAAATCCAATTGCAGATATGGCGGTGAGTAACTCCACTAAATTATACAACTCATTAACGCAATCAGCCGTAAAAGCGAAGCTCTTAAACGCGTAACGCACGTACGCGTCTCGTTGATGTCTTCGTGCAACTTTGTGCGAAACTCACACATAAATTCATGTCAACATTTCTACTGCTTTGAAGCGCCCTTGGCAATTTATCACTGAAATACGCTGCTAATCTACGCTTTAATCGCAAAACTAATTTAATGCAAGCAATAATTTATGCGTCGGCGGCGTCGAAAAACCGTTACTAATTATTACTCCGCTGGCTGTATTTACTTTGGCTAGAGTTCTGTTCAGTTTGTTCTGCTGCTGTCAAGCATATGCCGAACTGTGCGCTTGAAATCTTCATTTTTGTGCACGATTTACTCAAATTCATTGCCTTGTTTTTCTTGCACTAAATCGCAATTAATCAAAGTGTGTCAAAATCCCGAGGCGCCACCGCTTGCTCAGGCTTGCAACGACCGATCTCTCCTCTAAATGCCATTTTTTTTTTTGTGTTTGCTTATTTGTTGTGCACAATTAAATTGATAATGTTTTGTGTATAATGCGTAGTGATGATGATATATTCTGGTGTTGTACAACACATATACATAATTTCCCCTTGTGTGCTCATCATAATTCCTTCTTTGTCATAATTGTAAATTGCAATTTAATGCAAACAATGCTCGTGTTTCGTTGACATGCTAACGACGAGGATGCTTCTGACGACGACGACGATGACGACGATGCTGCTGATAAGAAAACAAGCAAGCGGGCCACCCAACCGACTCGAACCGCACCAAGTCACATTCATGCCTGTTATTGTCCTTGTACTGGAGCCTCACACATCGGCTGCCCTGCCCGGGCGTAACAAATGCCATAAAACAACGGAAATGAAAATATTAACAAGCAAATGCACAACAACGAGTATGAATGAGCAGCCGAACAGGCGAGCAGGAGCGCAGGAGCGCAAGCAAACGAATGACAACCATATTCATAACCAAATGGTATCTGTAACAGAGTCATGGCCGCAGAGTTGCCATATAACTTGTCGTTGTCTCTGTGTCGTTGAGTCAAACAATGTCGGCGTTGCCCCGCTTGCTCTGCCCTACTATGTATCTGCTGCGCTCAGTGCTCGGCTAAGTTTAATAGCGCTTTCACATTTACTGTTTTATGAGATACAATAAATTACTCATTTTCCATGCGAGTCGGTCGAGTGTGTCTGCTCCATTACACGTCCTATGAAAATCCCAACATTGGTATGCCGTCGTGGTAACATTTGTTTGTTCTTTGTTGTATTTTTTTGTTTTTTGTTTTTTGTTTTTGCTTTTCATTTCGGAAAGTTGATTTTCTTTAGCAAAATTGTTTTAGTTTTCACGGTGTTTGCGTCTGTTTGGTGTACTCAGTCTAGCTGCTGTGAATAAACACGTTTGTTGTTGTGGGTGCTTGAATGAACATGTTTACTTTAATCGCTTCTTAACTCACGTTAGGACTTCATAGCCTGGGCTGTAAATGTTAGATTTAACAACTAAGCAAAGCACTAAAAAAAAGTAACAAGCTGTACTTCTTGGATGTGTAATATTTTCAGTTTAAAGTTATACCTTCAACTTTTGTTAATAATTCTTTACATTTTATACGAGTCTCTTTGAGTCGCGTGTTGGCGTACTATAAAGTTAAATATTTTCGGCACACTTTCCTTTAGCATTTTGCGCTTTATTTATTTATATATTCTACCATCCATGCTCATTTTAGGATCTCACCGCACATAAATTCTCGTAGACAGTCGTAAAAATCCCACAATAGAATTGTAAATCATGTCAACAATTACGCGTGTCAAACACAGATGAAAATAAAAAATTTAATTTGCCACAAAATTGCGCTTTACACACCGAGTAATAAACTGTTTGACTTTAGGCTTTTGCGAGCGAGCGAGCGACCGAATGAGGTTTTCATTGACTGCCATAAAATGCGTACAAATGTCAAGAAGGCATTTATGATGAGACCTCTTAAGTTGGTTGTGGCCCAGGCTTTGGTAGTAGCATTAGCATTTAGTCCATTTCTATATGCCCTGTAAACATTTCGGCATATTAGCATTGTAATATTGTATATAGCACAGGCATATTGGTTGACAGACATTCAGCAAAAAATAGATAAAATTTATTAAATCGAAGAATAAACGCGAAAGTCTTCTACTTTTACTAAAGAAAATTTATTCGGCTTTAGAAAAGTTTAAATAGATTGCGTGAAGTGTTCATGCGAGTGTTCATGTCTTGGCGCCCCCCAAAAATAACAAAAAAAAACCCTTAACGAAGTGCGCATTTCTTGGCGACCCTTTGCCTTTGATTGGAGTTCGTCGAAGCTTGCATTAAATGCGTTGCTTTGTTTTTTTATGCACAAATAAATCCTTTTAACGCTTTATTTAAATTTTGACGTTCGTCTTTTGCTCCTTGAAGCTCCATTTTATAGTCGCTAAGCATCACAACCCACGCCTTCGACTAGTGGTGACTATGCCCACACACGACCCGTGTCGTAAGTCTTCCCCCGTTCTGAAGAACCAACACTAGAGCCCCCCAGACTCTTAAACAGTCACGCGGATTTCCTTTGTTTTTTATGCTGTACTTAACTTTTTTTTCCACTCACACCCCTTTTGTACTCTTCATATAGGGAATGGTGTTGCAGCTTTGTCACATAGTTTGTAACACGCGCAAAGCTGGTATGGAAGACACAATTCTGTGGGAGAACGTAACCTTAGTTGGGTTGGAAAATTTTCGTCAAAATTTTATATTTAACTTCCTGGCTCCTGACGGTACCTAAAATAATGTTGCATAGAAGAGTTGAAAATGATTGTTCCTTGGAGGGCATCGAATTTTCGGCAAAGCTGAGTTTGTTTTTTACGCAATAAACAAACTTGTGACACTTTTTTTCGCTATTGTTTTTTCGCTCTCCAATTTTTTCCACCCTCCGTTGCCTTTTGTCACGGTTAAGGGCGCCAGTATTGTCTTCTAAACTTGCTGTTCTCGTACTTGTTTCTTGTCTTTTACTTCATGATAATGTCGTGATTTAAATTTATTGGCAAAATACTTAAAGTGATTTTTTCATTCTTTTCTTTTTGTGAGCATTCCCGCTTCTTCCTGTATCCTGTTCGTTTTATTGGGCGTTGGTTGGCGTTGGCAACCCTTTTGGCAGTTACTTGGTTTACGGTAATTTAGCTGCTTTTACCCCATGAGCTTCTTGCTCATTGTTGCAGCTTGTCGCATGCTCTTGCGGTTGTTGTGGTTTCTCACGTACTAATCAACAAAGAAAAGAGTGGAAATAGGTAAAATAGATAAAAGGAAAGTAGAAAAGACAACTAGCAGTTCATTAAACAAGGAAACCATTTTGTTTTCAACCTTTTTCTGCTTTCTGTTTATTACTGGTATGCTTTTTTCAGTAAGCTTTCTTAATGAATAACTTTATAATTTTTTTGTTTTTCTTTTTTAGCTTTTGCTTTTTCAATTGAGTTAAAAGTTTTTTTTAAATGAAGCGAAATTTTCTGCTTTGCAAATAATTTTTAAGGCTTTCATGCGGTCAGATAATAAAGTTATGTCAGGAATGATTTACGGATTTTGTTGTTGGTTTGTTGCTTTAAGATTTGTTATAAGTTTGGCGAGCATAAAAACAACGACTGATTTTAACTTTCTAAGCCATAACTCAGTCCAGCCACTCTGACCTCGCCTTACTCTTTGTTTTCCCCCAATATATTTTCCGTAAAGTTTACCCCGGCTTACATACATTTTACGACCTAAAAAAAAACGAGGAAATGGCTTGACAAGTAGCTAGACTAAGCTCATTATTGCCAACATAAAGTTGGTCATCAAAAGTGAAATAAAAAAAAAACGGTCAAAAATTTTCAAAAATTGTCTTCAAAGTTTTATAGAATTTTATGAATTTTTATTCCATTGCTGTCTGCTACCATTATGTTGAACTCCCCCCGGCCATGCCATGCCTGTCTACCACTGCTCAGACTCGCAAAGTGTACAGTATTTCAACCCCAAAATGATTTTCGACATATAAACTGGGGGAGTTGAAAAGAGAAAATAAAAACCAAATTGGAGTAGAAAAAAACTTCTTGCTTGTCATTATAAATTTTTGTCGGCATTGTTGACCAGGTTTTTTTTTTTTGTATTGTACGCCAATAAAGTTTCAGCGGTAAAAAACCCCCCCCCCCCCGCTTAGTCAAATAACAGAAAGTTCGCTTTAAACTCTTTAAGCGCTTTTGTTGCATGCAATTGTACTTGAATTGAGTGGTTGGCAGTTTGAATAACAGCTGAGGCTACAACGACCTCAACTAAGGCACATTTACCGAATTAACATTCATAATGGGCCGACAAGCAGGGTCCAATACACGATTGCTAACGCCACCACCCGCACACATACATGCACACTGAATGGCGCAAAGGAAGAGCATAGCAGCGTCATTGCTTGTCGTTGCAGCTGCTACGGTCGCCTCATCTCAGCTCAGCTCAGCTTGACTCGACTTTGTAATGTGCGCTGTATCTATTTTGGCCTGACAGTGACTGCGTCAGATAAGCAAGCACAAAATATGCAAGGCAGGCAGGCAAGCCACGCTGACAGCCTTGTAACATATTATGTAAGTGAGAATGTTGTGGGCACAAGAGCGAGGGGCAGGAGTGCGTTTGCCTTGTTGTGTTGTGTTGTGTTGGGGGCGTTGTTCTGTTACGATATGCGATATGACATAAGGACATGCTGACATGCTGCGAAACCGAAACAGATAACAACACACACACACACACACGCGCGAACACACGCGCGAACACACGCATTGTGCATGTCTGAGTGCCGTACGGCGGTCAATTTTGGGTGTTTTCTTCATTTGTTACTGACTGATTGAAGCGGCATTCTGCCTGATGGTCTCCAGTGGTTGCTTGGTGGTCAATGTGCTCGATGTCAGTCGTCATCGTCATCATCATCATCATCGTCGTCGTCTGAAATGCTGCAAATTATTCCCATTACAATTCCGTTTTTGAGTACTGATTGTCGTTTCGCAAAAGACACGAAATTGCGTTTGTCGTTTGTGGCATGATACGCTGCGCGCTGCTGCAGATTGCTCCCGGCCGGTTGTGGTGTGCTGTGCGCTGCTATTGATGGCTTTGAATTGTTGGTTGGAGTGTCTCATTGATTGAGTGAGTGAGCATGTTAAATGGAATGAATCGTTTTGGTTTTGCGTGTATAGGCAGAGTATTTGCAAACATGGCTGGCATTTGTCTTCAGAGTAATCCAATACAGTATTCCTTTGATGAGTTCAAAGTGCAACTCAGCCTGCCACAATTCATAGACACATTGAATACGGAAACAAATTTAAGCAGCGCATTTTGTTTGGCAAGTCAGTCATAGTCACTTTTCACTGTACCTGCAAAGCATTGTGTTGCCTCAGAAACATCACTCGTCGTTAATCCCATGAAATTGCTTACATTTCAACGAAGTTGTTGCTTTTGCACACTTAATGAGCGCATGAATGAATGAATGAATGAGTGAACGAAGCGCAACAGAGGAAAAAACTGTTTCAAACTCCGTCAGGAGCTTAGCAACCTCTTTTACGGCACGTCTATTCATGCAGCGTTGCAATGAAATTTTTCATTATAATTATGTCAACTTCATTTTTCTCTGTTTGCTGCTTTTGATACATTATGACATGCCTTGAAAAAAGAAAAATGCTTTTGCAGTTAATTTGAAATCAATGCAGTCCTTTTGGGCTTTCATTTCCGTACAACGTAATTTTCTATTGTTGCAGCTAATGTTTGCCACAAGCAATAACAATAATCGTATTCCACCAGCGCTTTGCACAATGCTTTCAACTAACATAGAAGACACGTAGCATGACGTAACGAAATGTGAGCAGACCGACAGAAAACAACGTGTGTTTGGTTTTTATTATTTACTAATTTATTGTATTGTTATTTGCCGCTATTGTCACAGTAAACACAACACAAGACAACAAAACACACATCGTCCGTGCGGCCAAGGACATTTTTTAGTTGTCACCATGACATTTTTCTGCTGATTTTGTGCTTTTGTCAATGCAATTTTTATTTTGGCATATTTTTTTTTTATTTTTTTAAACAAATAAATTGATTTTGTAGCAATGCTATGTTGCTCCTACCTTGGCTGCGAGTTTTGTCGATTGAATTGTGGCAAAGCCAATGAAGAAGGCGACGCCAGGAAGCCAGGAAGCATGAAATGATTGCTTTTGTGCAATTTCCGTGTCATAGAGCACACACACACACACTGAAGCCTTAATATGATTTGCGTTGTCAATAGCATAGTTGATTGTTGATTGTCGACGAGAACTTGTGCACAGAGAGTTGAGCCGTGCTAAGATGAATACTTGCAGGCACTTGTCGTGGCTTTCGGGCACTTAAAAGTGCTACTAAATGCCGCACTAATTGCGTTTTATTAAAGTGCACTAAAACAAAATGGCAACAGAGAATAAAAACCAGTAAGGGAGCTATTTTCGGCTATGCCGAAACTTATATACTCTTGCAAACGTTTTCTTCTCTTCTTTTGATAAGTGAAAACAATTAACTTTTTAAGTCATATATACAACAATGTACCAGTTTTGGTACAAATGTACCATTTTTGTACCAAATGTACCATTTTTGTACCAAATGTACCAGTTTTGATACAAATGTACCAAATGTACCATTTTTGGTACAAATGTACCATTTTTGTGACAAATGTACCATTTTTGTACCAAATGTACCATTTTTGGTACAAATGTACTAAATGTACCATTTTTGTACCAAATGTACAAATTTCGTACCATTTGTACCATTTTTGTACCAAATGTACCATTTTTGTACCAAATGTACCATTTTTGTACCAAATGTACCATTTTTGTACCAAATGTACCATTTTTGTACCAAATGTAGATCTGGTACGTTTGTATCATTTTTGTACCATTTTTGTACCAAATGTACCATTTATGTACCAAATGTACCATTTATGTACCAAATGTACCATTTATGTACCAAATGTACCAAATGTACAATTTATGTACCAAATATACCATTTTTGTACCAAATGTACCTTTTTTGTACCAAATATACCATTTTTGTACCAAATGTACCATTTTTGTACCAAATGTATTATTTTTGTACCAAATGTACCATTTTGGTACAAATGTACCAAATGTACCATATTTGTACCAAATGTACCATTTTTGTACCAAATGTTTGGTACAAATGTACCATTTTTGTACCAAATGTACCAGTTGCTTTGCTAACTTTAAAACTCTGGCTGGAAATCGCATTGAAACAGATAGACAGACAGACGGACATCGTTATTCGAACTTGTCTCGTCGTGCTGATCAAGAATATATATACTTTATACAGTCGGAGATGTCTCCTTCTCTGCGTTGCAAACTTCATGACAAAGTTAATATACTCTCTTTGCAAGAGTATAAAAAGTGCCAGCGAGAATTTGAAAAATGACATAAAGTGTCGCTGCAAAATGCTGAACAAAGCTTGTGCAAAATGGCGAGCAGCAGCAAAAAGTGTGCCAAGCGGAAATTGCGCATACGCCACCATGTGTGCACGGCAAGTGAGCAGTGCAGGGGTGGGGTGTCATGTGTGCTATACATGTGCTTGTCTGCAACAATTACATAGTTTATGGCGCCGCCATCTTGCACACGTTAATTTTCCGTTAGTAATTTAATTTGGTCGTTAAGTTGAGTTGAGTACTCGTTGCCGTTGCCGCTCATTTTATTTAATTTTGTTGCGTGTCGTTTTTGTTCTTGTTTTTTTTTATAGTTGTTGTGCCTTTGCTTTGTTGCCGTGACACGTTTTGCATACGCATTCGCTTAGTTTGGCACGCAAGTGCCGTGCCGTGCCACACAACTGCGAACTCGCAGAAAAAGCGCAATTTGTGCACTGCCATGTGTCCTCTGTCCCGTGTCCTGTGTCCTGACCGCTTTGCACAGTTGTTGCATATGCATTTTTGGCATTGTCGCTGTCAAAAGCAACACACCTACACACGCACACACACACACACACGCACACTTTTAACACTGCCGCCCACAACACATGCCACTTTTGTTTTGGTTTCCGCTCTCTTTCGACTTTAGTTAACTTTGTGAAATTTCATTTTAAAATGATTAAATGTAACAGGATATCTTTCAAACACACACACACACACACACACACATGCATGTTTTTGACATTTAACCCGTCGACAGTCTGAGCGCTCTCGCACGCGGCTAATAAAAGCAGACGCGCCGCTGCTAATTAGCATCAAAGTCATTTGTTTGAATGCTTCTCGCTTTGGCATATAATTTTTCATGCCTAACACAAAATATGTGCTCATATCTAATATCATGTCTGTCCGTCCGTCTGTCTGTGTGTCCAACCCTCTGTCTGTCGTTGTGTTTCGTTTGCTTTTTGTTTATGTTGCTGCCTCAAGTGAGTTGAGTTGAGTTGAAGTTGCAGAAAGTTGATTTCATTGAAAATGAGCATGAGCATGATGATGATGATGATGATGTTGATGATGATGATGAGCTTGATTGTTTCTTTGTTTGTCAGCGATAAACAACAGAAATGCCTAAAGTAAGAAGTTCTTGTATAAGCAAACACTTTGACATGAAGTAGCTGTCAGAACGCACGAAGGATATTCGACTTATCTGCCTGTCTGTCTGTCTGTCTGCCTTTTGTTTGCTGATTAAAGTTTTGTATGTTAAGCAGCGAAAGCAAATTTATGTAATTTGTTAAGTAATTTCGCTTTACGTCTTCCTGCTTCAAGGGGTGTGTTTGTGTTGCTTCCTGTTTGGCGTGTTGAAGGTCCTTTGTGTGTTGTGGTTTTTGTTTTTTTTTTTTTATGCACGTTTCTTCTTCGTGCTTGTTGCTAATACACAACTTAATCAATAACGTCGCCGCTGGTGACGCATAAAAGTAATTTTCACTTGCAAGTTGCCATTTTAAAGCATAGAAGAAGGCTCCCCGAAGCCCTTAAGCGGCCACGCCCCAACCTTATTGTTATTTGCTTTAGCTGTGAGTGTGTGTGTGTGTTTGCTTGCATGGCATGAGTAATTACTTAGCAAGGACACGAGCGAGCGAAAGTGTCCTCAATGCACGTTTGTCGCAATTAATAATTTTTCAACAAGTTTGCTTACTCTCCGCCATTTTGCACATTTCGCCATTTTGCCATTTTCATTTACAATATTTCTTTGCACATATTTTTTACTGCTGCTGCCACTCGAACAAGCGACTGCATTGCCACAAATCGTTAAAACGTGTCTCTGTTGTTGTTCTTGTAGCTGTTACTTTTTTTCCAATTAGAATTGCGACTGCGAGCACATCAATGAAATTAAAATGGCGACCGCTGCTGGCCAACTCCATTTTGTTTTGTATTTTTCTAACCAGCTTGATAATCAAAAGGCCATTAACTCACACCTCGCGCCATAAATTTTCCGCATGTGTGTTGGTTTGTGGTAATTGCAAAAGGCTCCTGCTGCTGCTTTGCTTCTTCTCCTACTCCTACTCCGCTTTCTCCTTCTTCGTCTTCTGTACACAAGTCGATAATAAATCCTTAAAACACACGCGAACAAATCAATTTGTTGCCTGATTTTCGCTGTTAACGTGGCTAAGCGGAAAGCTTTCAGCTCGGACACGTCCTGCGCAAAACAATGCTATAAATAAAGGCGATAATTGGTAGTGATGAACGTAAGGATATTGACGTTGCTTACTGCTGCTACCTTATGCTTCAACGTATTACCTTATCACTTGTTGGCTAAAACACATTTTGGCAACATAAATGCGCTGAAGCATAGCCCAAGCAGAGCGCACCGACAGTCTTGTAGATTGTTTTGGATTTGTGTATCCTTTTGCCAGCAGCCAAGTAGTGAGCATAATCAAATGTCAATGCATCATTTACTGTGTGTGTGTAAACAGTTGTTTGTGCGTGCGTGGAAAGGAAAAATCTTTTTATGAGCTTTCTTGCACAGTTGTCCTTTATCCTGTTCCTTTTGCCACCTACCTAAGCTGAAGCACATATAATATAGAAGTTCGTGCGTGGGTGTGTGCCTGCAAGAGCGCTTGTGTTGAGCTTGTGTTGCGTAGTCTTTAGTTCAATTGAGCTGAGTTGCCAATTATAACGCGCGATTTGTTGCATTATTTGGTAATCGTTATGTAATTGGATTGCCAACTTACACAACATATCGCATACTTGCATCGTTGCTTGTTACATGTATATAAGTATAAAAATGCTTCAAGTGTAGTTTTGAAACAAGTCATGGGCAAATAATGCTAATGATCTGCAACAAAGCTTGCGCCCGAAATTGTTGGCATTTTCGCACTCATAGCCAGACAAGCGCCTAATAACATGTTCTTATAGTTAAGTGTATTTACTATTAGGCGCAAACATACAAATGCCTGAACAAGCACGAAATCTTTTATTGTTAAACGCCGTCGGAGTTATTCTGTTGTCCAGACGGCCTTTAATAGTTGAGCAATGAAACAGAAATGAAATCTCATGAAATCATGCGAATTTTTTGAATTCATACATCTTATAAACAGAACAAATTATATAAACTTTCCTTATACAAAATCATTGAACAATTTCAATTGCATTTGAAATGTGTAATATTTTATTATTAAAAATTTGCTTTTGCTTACTTACTTTCCTTACTTTAGTTTGCTGCTCACTGCTTTGCTTAACCGAACACGCTCCGTCCCAGCCAACCGCATTTCCATTACAATCCTTTCATTGCCAAAGAAATTTATTTGTTTTCAATTCGTTTTAATTTGTTATTTTTTCCAATTCTCTTTTATTTTTAGCACAAGAAACTGCGAAACATGAAAATAATAAACCTCAAGGTATTGAAACAATTATTCTTTTTTTTTTTTGTTGTTTGTCTCTTAGTGATTTATTTAGAAAAATGTTTACTTTAAGTAAAAACCCAAAAAAAAAAAAATTAAAGCAAACCAAAGCACAAAAAATGGAGGATCGTTTATCAAAGCTGTAATTGTACGAATTATTTGAAAATGTTATTTCCTTTCTTTGTGTGTGTGTGTGTGTGTTTGTTTGTAATACAAAGAACCTTCATGCAACGAAGAAGCAATAATGTTATTAAAATTAAAGTCGATGCTTGTGATTGTCTGGTCATCCGACGTTGGTCCGATTTTTTATGTTTGTTGTTTCAGTTAACGTAAAATAGATTGGACATTGGCCATTTCCTTGGACCGCTTGACAAACGTCGTCTCATCGCCGGCTCAGCTTATCAAGTGCAGAGACCGGCGGCAGAGACTTGTCGTTGTCATCGTTGCTGTCGTTGTCGTTGTTGTGTTTGTTGTCCTTGTCATTATCCTTGTTGAAGTTAAGTAAAAGCTAAACAAATCAGCAGACCAACATTTTATATTGAGACATTCTACACAAAAGAAAATCTGAACGCAAACGCAGAAGATGCGCCGCAGCAGCAACAACAACAACAACAGCAACAACAGCGAGAAAGACATTTTAAAATATTTGCCAATGCAAGTTGAATAGAACCTTACGCCAGGCCGTGCTCCTGCTGCCGATCGAGCTTGCTGCTGCTGCTGCTGCTGGCCGACGGAAGCAAGGCTCGCTACGCTTCGATTTTTGTGTGTGTTATCATTTTCGTAATTGAATTTTACAACAACACAATAAATTTTACTGCCAGGCAGGCAAACAGGCAGGCGTAGTAGAAGAAGTGCTCCAACTGTGCGGCAGGACCGGCAATAAGTGACAGCGTGCGGCGCGGCGAGCGGCAAGGAGAGTTGCAATTGAAATGAGAAATTTAATTTCTTGCTTGAATAATAAATCACATACACAAATACAAACACAAACAAATATAAAATGTAAGCAAATGGCGGACCAAAGTCACCGACAGACAACAGACAACGTGTATGGGCATAGTAGTTGGGGCATAGTAGTTGGGGCAAAGTGGTTGGGGCGGTTGAGGCATAAAACTGCAGCCGTCTGTTTTAGTGAAGTTTACCAAATTGCATAACTCAAAAGGATGCCGGCATTAGATCCTTTTAGCGCCGCAAACTAAGGCACTAAGCGAAGAAAAAAAAAGAAAGGCAAAGAAAAGGCGCTCACTTGAAGCCAAAGCGGCGACAAAGTTTTGCATAAAATTTCAATATGTGGAAACACGGTTTTTACGCGATTTTTATGGCCACTTTGGCGCGCATGGTTCTTCGAAAGGATTTCAGTGGGCGGCGGGAGGGGTGTGAGTGCACAAAACCCAAGTTTATTAAATTTTTACGCAAATGTTTGACGCTGCGTGACAGTTTTTTCTTCTTCTTGGCACGCTCCTTACGCAGCAGAATGAATGAAAGCAAACGCGTTGCAGTTCCTTTTTGAGGCCACTGAGCTTTTTTCCTGCTGTCGTGCTCATAATTTGTGCTTATTATGCAACATTTCCGCGCTCATATCCTGTTGTCATTTCATAGTATTTGCTTTTGTTTCGACTCTTTTTGTGTATGAGTGCGTGTGTGTGTGTGTGTCTGTTTGTTTATGTGTGTCAGCTTAAATGAAGGCGGGCACAGTTTTTTTGCCGTACTTCGATTCATGTTGGCTTTTGTTTCTGTTTTATTTGGAAGGAAGCTCAAAAACAAATAGCAGAAATTACAATAATAATAATCATACAACGACAACAGCGGCGGTGAAAGCAATTTTCCGGCATTATATGCGAAAAATTTTTGCGCGCATCATGGACCTTTAAATGGGCACAAGCGTGTCCTGCGGTGTAGCGGCATGTAGTGGGTGCGACGCACACACATGTGTGAGGCACTTTCGTCTCTTATTTGCATGCTGCATAAGCGACACACACACATACACACACACAGTGGGACATTCACAGACACATGTGCACAACAGCGGGACGTGACATCATTACATAAATTTGCATAACTGTATCAACAACAATAACAGCCTCCAACGGTCGGTTTTTTTTTATTTCTTTTGTATTTTTTTGTTGTTATTTTTTCCTTCATTTTCCAACACTGTTTGTGTCTCTTTCTCACTTTTATTGTTTTTTATTTGACATTTCTTTTGGTTTTTTGAATGCATTTGCTTTTTGCCCAACCCGCTTTGCCAAATTGTCGCCAGCACGCCCACAAATGTGCTGAAAGCCGTAGCGAAGAAGAAAAAGTTGCTTCAAATTTTCATACAAAATTGTTTTTGAAAACTTTTCTTGTGCAATTCAATTCATGCATACTTTAAGCTCTGTGTGTGTGTGTGTTGGCCCATGCATGGCATATCAATGCTAATGCTGAAGATGATGATGAGCTCTCGGTTAAAATTTATTTGCCACAAAAGTGATTTTTGCGTTGACTGCTTTTAGCCCAATCTCTGTGTGTGTGTGAAAATCTGCAAAGTTTCGTTGTGAAAGTTGAAAAAAAAAACAAAAAACAAGTAAGTCGGAAACGAAATGAAATGCGAACTAAGAAGTTTCAAATGTGCTTTTCCAATTTCCTTGCGCCAATAAACACATTTTCCATTACCACAGACATGAATGCATATCGAGTGAAAGAACGATCCAATGGCATGGCAAAGTAATATTCTTAGCGTTGAGTTCTTCTTTTAGCTATAACAACGACAACAACACAGTTTCTGCTGCTCAGTCAATTTCACAAATCAGATATTGCTTATTGCTGATGCCAACTGTTGAAGCGTAACCAAACTGCCGTCTCTCTCTCTCTCTCGCTCTCTCATGCATCTCTTTGCCACATCAACAGCCCACGCTCAACGCACTTCTTCAAGTCCTTACAGATTTTTCTGCGCGTTGCACGTCTTGCTTCTCGTGTAAGCTTTTACTTGTGCTCATTTATTGAGCATTTCCCAAATTTAATCGCAGATATTTTCATATTAACAACGATTTCATATGCACGCTTTCAACATTTTATCCTTCGTAATGGCTGAAATAAAGGATATGCTTCAAAGCAACGTCATGTTCATGTTGCTCCGTTGTCTCTGCCGACACAGCACCATCATGGCTCCAAGTGTTGTCAGTCTGTCTGTTTGCCTGACTTTGGTTCGTTGATGTTTGTCTGATATGTTCGCTCATTTGTTTGTGCGCTCAAAACTTTCACATAAAGTTTTTCATTTCGCTGTTGTTGTTGTTTTTGTTATTATTGTTGTTGTTGTTGTTGCTGTTGAATTTTTAATTTTTATGTTAGCAATTTTTCGTCATTTTTTGTTTTTTATTTTTGTATTTTCTGTTGCTTTCGTTTTACGACTCTCCGGCTGAAGATATTATTAAGACAGCGCCGAACGTCCAAATTTACAAATACAAATACAAATACAAACACAAGCTCAACTCAAAGTCTCGTTGCTGTAGAAAGAGCAGAGCAGAACATGTGTGTTGAACATGTTGTTTGGCATATTAAATTTTATTATTTTGTTTTATTTTATTTTCGAGGCGGCGTGGCAAAGCAAGCATGAAATGTTGATGGCCCAAGCTGGCATGAATGACGGGCCAATGGTTCTGTGTGTGTGTGTGTGTGTTATTTGGTCTGCTGCTGCTTCTTCGTTTTGATTTTCGTATCGTATACATTAGGAAACATGTACACAAAATTTGTTGCCAATAGGAAATCTGCATTTGCTCTGAGTTGCTCAGAATTGAAAAACAAGCAAGCAGAAAGTTATTTGTGTGTTTTACATTGATTTGATTTTGACCTTTTTTTCATATACAAACACAAAAAACCTTTTCTATTTTTAACTTGTGCCAATTTGGGTTACTCAGTAGTTAACTTTGCTGCTGCCTGCCTGTCAAGTGCACACACATTTTGCCTAAGCTTCTATATTTTGTAGTCGGCTTAGAGCGTTTATTTTGAACGAACAGAGGCATCAGCCAGCAAACTAACATGTGTGCGCACCTGTCGCCGAGGGTGCCTTCATGCGAGCATCCAAATTGCAACTGATGCATCACTTGTAACTCAACTCGACTCAACTCAACTTGAGTCGACTCGACTCAACATCGTTCAACCGAAAAGTTGCTAACAAAACCAATTTTAGTCTCTTGTGTTCATTCAAGAGCCGTATGAGTGAACAACTGCAAATGCTGCAACTTTATTATATGAATATTTCAATATCAACAAGCAGCAAAGTCGAACGCACACACACACACACATACATTCATACACTCGCACCGAAACACTCGGAAGTGCAACTTTGCACTTGAGCGCTCTGTGCAAAATCATACAGACTGAGCAAGGAGTGTGCAGAGTGGAGTCGAATGACGTGGGTGGTTGGGTTGGGTTGGTTTGGGCTTTGTTGGTTGAAGTGAACGTTTGTTAAAAGCAAACATAATTTAAAATGTAATTAGTGCTCAAATAGAAAACCAAATACAAACAGCGCAAAAGCGAATGCAATCCAATTGTGGCCAACGGCAGCATCACCTCACCAGCAGCTGCAGCTAGAGCATCATCAGGTGCTGCACTGCGTAGCCTCGCATTGAATCGCGTTGTGGATTTCAGAACTTATGTAAACATATTGCAAATGACGTTGGAATTGCAAAGCGCACAAAGTCAACGAATGTCTTCAGGTTACTAGGTGACCCACTACTGAACGCAGAGGCACCCACACACACACACACACACACATACACATACGTTGACTTTATAACATTAAATCCGGCCCCGGGATAACGAATGTTGTACGAACACAAGTGAACCACAACTCGTTGTCCTAGACCAACTTTCCGCAGCTGCCACAACACACACACCACACACCGCTGCCGCCCCTCTTGTCGTGGTGCACCGTTTGTTCATTCGTATTTGTACTTCTTTTCAAAGATTGTTTTATTTTTTTCCACATTTCGGTATCGCATTTAGCTTTAGTTTCGACGCTTCAAGGTTGTGCTGCCTGCCGTACTGCGCGAAAACCCGTGTGCCGTGCGCCGTGTGCCGGGACGTGTGCGACGCAACGCCTTTTTTATTTGACTTCCTTTACAAATTTTATTTTATTTTATTTAGTTTCGTTGCGTTCGCAAAAACTTTTCGCTTCAATGTTGTGGAAAAAAAATTTTGATTTTTGCCACAACTTCTTCTTCTTCTTGTGCGCCGTCGTCATTCTTGATTTTATAAAATATAATGAGGTTGACCTGAACCGCGATCTATCTTCATGCTTCAACATCATGACCAGCGCAAGTGAAGACTTTGGCTTCATTATTTATTATTATTATATATATGTATATATGTATGTGTGTATATTTTCTTATAAGCACAAAAAATGCCAAACAAGCAAACTTTAACCATCACTGACCCATTTTTTCATTACTTCATCGTTATTTTTAATGAATATTTATGCATACAGAAGCTGCTGAAGTTTTCGCAATGAAAACTCAAGAAAATATCATATTTTAGTTGTTGTTGTTGTTGTTGCTGCACTACTTATACAACTGGCTGCTGTGTGCCGTTCCTTCTTGCCTTTGTTTTTCATTTTTTTCTATTATTTTTATTTTTTTTTTTTTAATAAGACTTCAAGTGGCATTTGCAGAAAAAAATTGCTGAAAAATGGCAGAGTTATAAATAAAAGAAAAGAAGGCAAAGGAGTGAAAAATGCTACTTGTGCTGTCATGAACTCAACGCTCTCAGACGCTCAACAAGCGCAGCTCTTTTGTATTGCCGCCGCCTGGCACACTAATTCTGTATTATTCTACTTCTTCTTTCTAGCATTGCTAGTGATTTCATTTCTTCGCTGCCACTGTTGCTCATTATATTTGCACTGTGTACTTATGTCAAGAATTATAACTCAATTCGCTTCGCTTCACTTCTTATTTTACAGACTGGCGCAGCACGGACAGCACCGACCATCATGATCGCGTACAGCGGCAATTGTCCGTTTCATCTGATAGCAAACTGCTCGATGAGGATATACGCGAAGAGATGAAGTATCATTCGCACGTTGTGATGCGACCCAAGAAACCGCCCAGACCCAAGTCGGAAGTGTTCCTGAACAAAGAGGATCCGCATCCGCGTCGGAAACGTTTTAGTGCATTTGGTGTAAGTACGCCTTGTTGAACATTTATGTCTTCATTTATTTTTTTTTTACTTTTTTATTACTCAAAACTAAGTTGCATTCATTTTATTTAATTGTTTTGTTTTGTTTGCAAAAGAAGAACTCTGCCAAATGCATATTTTTTTTGCAGCCACTGTACTTTGCTGTCTGTTTCGTGCAAAAGAAAATAGAAAATAACTGTTGCATATGCGCGGGCTCGTTTTTCGTTTGGCGCTTTATAATTCACAACCACTTTATGGTGTTGTGCAAGTAGAGTGAAAAAGTTTGCATGGAGAAATTTGAAAATTACAAAATCTCTTTGAAATTTATCTTGTTGGGACCCTTTTGGTAAAACAACTGAGTGTCCCTATAATTAATACATCTAAAGATTAAATTGAAGAAGTGTACCAAGAGTTTGAAAAGTTATATGATAATTTAAGATTTTAAGCATCATACAGGGTGCTATGTACAGGGTGTAACGTAGTCGAAAACTCTCGACTATTAATGCCTGACAGGTTTTATTTTCAAATAGTAAACTATTTTGACAAGATTTATTATTTATGTAAATGTTGTGATTTAAAGATTTTTATTTTTAGTTAAATTCAAAGTTAGTTATTGCTGAACCTCTCAACATAATGCCTTAAGCCAATTTGTTTATCCCAACTAATCTTAAAATTGTTTGTGTCTTCACAGGGCGACTCACCCTTTGGCAAACAGGACGCCTACGTCAAACTGGAACCGCTCGGTGAAGGATCCTATGCGACAGTCTACAAAGGATTTAGCAAGTAAGTTAACACCATCATCAACTCACCCAACCTTAACTTGACCATTTTATATTACATATGTATGTATGTGTGCATGTATGTGAATTTGTTTATATGCCGTGGCCATAAAAGAACCCAAAGGACGAAAATGAATAAAAACCGGTTTGTGGTTGATTGCCGCCCATTGTCCAGGCAATTTATCATCACAGCGTATCAAGCTTCATGCTTGTCAGAAAGTTTTACGTAACATTTTTTAAGCCTTTCGTTTTTTTTGTTATTTAAAATTGTGACAGGGCAAACCAACGCACCAAAGGCGTTGCACAGGACCTTTCTTGCCTGCGTGCTTTTATTTCTGTGCCACTCGTGTCAACGCCCACACGCGTTTCGGTGTTGAGTTAAAAATTTTGTGCATGCTGATTTATTTAGATCAAAATTCAACGCAGTTTCTTTGGTTGCTTTTGGTTAGCCTTGTTGTCGGTTCTCCTCGCAGTCGTACAACCGACCAGCCGTACGCTCATTACTGTCGCATGCAAATGTGGCAATCAATCACGCACGAAGCAGGACGCGGGCTTAAATAGGACAAACGCAAATAAGAACGGAAACAAATAGCAGAGAAAGAAAGAAAGTAAAACAGGACACAGATCCTGGCAGCACTTGGCAACAATGGCAAAACAAATCGCTGCGTCCTTTTTTTTTTTTCATAACATTACTTGCTTTGTGCTGGCTTGTCTATGTAGAAGCGGGGGGAGGGAAACGACAATGGAAACGGAAATGAGCGCAAAGTAAAAAAAAAATAATTCTAAACTTATTTTTTTTGTTTTTTCTTCTTTGTGTTTATATTTATTTTTATATGCCTTCCGTCAACCCGTGACACATTTTGGCTTGAATGCTGCATAGAAATGGGCACAAAACAAAGACGCAGGCAGGACTTTGCTCAAAGATAACCCAAAAATTGAGAAATGTTATGTCGTTTTCGCTGTCTGTCTGCCTCGTCTAACTACCTTTGATTTAGGCCTGTTATTGTTGTCGCTGCCTGTCTGCTTCCTTGCTGGTTGCCGGCATAGCCAACTCGATTTTGTAGCCTGTCGCTTTGCTCAAACGATATGCCCCACCGTTCAGACTGCGCCTCGTTGACAAATGACAAGTGTTGCTTTCATTCATGTCGTTGAGTGTCGGCGCAACATTATCGTCAGCGATGCTGTCGCTGCCGTCACCTTTTGTCCGCTAGGATCAACTCGTAAGTGGCGGCGACGGCAGTCTTATGATTGATGTAGCCTAGGGCGAATCTCTGCTTATATGACTGCCTCCAACACCACCACCACCCGTCTGTCATGTCGCCGCCGTTGTTGTTGTTTAGTCTTTTGTTTTCTTGCCGCTTGCCGCAATCATCATGTTCACAATGTGATTTTCTCACTTGTATTATTATTGCTGTGATTTATTTGACAATCATTTGCAGACATGTTCTCGCAGTGCGCCCAACACCTTATTTGGAAACGCATTAAGTCAAAATTGAAGTCAAAAATATCTTCGCTTTAGTTCGGTTCGGTCTTCTACTGATTTCGTATGCGAATCGCGTTGGAGTCGCGTTTGAATCGCGTTGGAATCGCACAACGCACAGTTTCCAATTAGCTTTTCTTTGCATTACTTAACTTTACTTTGCGCTGTTGTGTCTGTCTTGTCTGTCTGTCTTGTCACTCGTGTTCTCATTTGGCATGCAATTAATTTCGCTCTAATTTATGTGCAAATTAATGTCGAAGGCTTCACAAGCTGAAGGACTCTGCAGCGAAACTTTGCCTTCGCCCTCCTCGCAGTTTAATTGTTTAGGTTTTTATCTTGCATTTGTCAAACAAAGTTTTAATAGGCGCATGTCGTCGTCGGTTTCTCTCGTTTGAATGCTCGCAATCGCTGAATAATGGCCCAGAGTTCATGGCATCATTTTGCCAACAATTTGGGTCAATTTTTTTATTTTGCATTTCTTGTTTGGGTTTTTTTTTGTATTAGGAGGAAATCTTAGTCATTCTAATTTATTTTCCCCCAAAAATGTGCTTTGAGATTTTCTGCTTTGTCAATTGTAAAATTTTCATGAATGATTTCATTGCTTTTTTGTGTTTCATTTGCAAAATCTTTTTCCTTTGCTCTCGCTCTCTAATTTTGCTGTTATCTTTGGTTATTTGAGCGTTTGCTCGTGCAAATACTTTCACGTATTCTTCGCTGATTGAAATCTGGCAAACAAAAAGTTTCTGCTCCGAGCGCACTTGAACTTTATTGTTCAGTGTTGTTGTTGTTGTTGCTGTTAGTCGAAATTAGCATTTAGTAGGTCAGCTGTCACAGTTCATTGGTCATGTTTTAAAAATTTAAAGTCCTTTTATTTAGTAACAGAAGGTTAGCAGCCAAGCGGAGGGCGGGCGTCCGGTGAAAGTGCCACTTGTGCAAACGAAAAAAAAAAACATGTTATTTTTACATTAGCATGAACGATGCGGCAAAACTGAGAGGAGGGCACCCATTAAAGCTAAAGCAGCAGCAAAGTCAAAGCGTTTGACTTGAGAAAGCGTCGGCGGCATGCCTGCGGTGCTCTTCTGTCACAGGCTTAATGTTATCAGTATGTGTGTGTGGCATGTGCCCCACTTTGATCGACTGCTATTGCGCTATAATGACGCTGGCTGGCGTTGCGCTCCTGCGGGCGTTTGCTTTGCTATTCATACATTTTTCATGGCGGCAGCGGCAGCTCATCAGCTTCATATCCTTTCGTCACTAAGCTATTAAACGACTTTTGCTTTGATTGCGCTCTCATGTATAACTAGCACATTTTCTTTGCTTTGCTAGCTGATATTGGTATGACGCAGCTTATTGCCTACTTTTAGGTGCTTGCTTTTGACTTTGTCAGTACGTTAAAACTTTAATTGCTTCGACACTCGCTTCGGCCAACAAGTTTGGTCAACGATAACCAATTAGTTAATATGCATAAAAAAGTTATCTAATTTGCTTTTGCCCTTACACACACACACACACACGCACATACACTTGCACACTTGATGGCGCAGTTTGAGGCTTTGGCCAAGTTAATAAAATCTTGTTTGAATTGCAGCCACAAAATGCTTCGTTTTGTGTGCTCGCTGGCAAACGTGGATTTCCTCTTAGTACGTGACACTTTCACATGCCTTTTTGCCTGCCCTTTTGCCTGCCTGGGTGGCCATAATTTTTCGAGCTGCTGTCAAATAATTTAACCTAATTTGACACTTCAAATGCCGAGTGTCATCCTGTCTGAATCTTTCCTGCTTGACTGTCGCCTTCGCATATCCCCTAATTTAGGTGCCGCATATTTTTGGCTGCCAGCTCTTTGTGCGCCGTGCCCCGTGTCGTGCTTGAGTAAAGGCACTTTCGTTCTTTGTTGTTGTTGCTGTGCGCCCATTATGCTACTTTAATAAACATTTACTTGTGGAGAGTTTATGGCTCAAGACGAAGACGACGACGCATGCCCCTGACATTGAGCGCAAGGACACAGCTGCCTACTGCTACTGCTGCTGGTGCTGCTGTCGACTATGTGGGCGTGTATATTTAAGTGTCGCATGCGGCAAGGCGAGTTGCCTAATTACGTTGGTAGCGCCGTGCCTTAGAGTTGCCTAAGAAAACGTCTGTTGCTAAGGGCTCAATGTCCTTGTAGCTAGTTGAAGCCGTTGTGTTTATTTATAAAGCATTCAAAGCGAACTACTCATGCCATGTCTCAAACAACAAAACATTATCACTTCACAGATTAACATACCAGCGTGTTGCACTCAAGGAGATACGCCTGCAGGAGGAGGAGGGCGCGCCCTTTACAGCGATACGCGAAGCCTCGCTACTGAAAGAACTGAAACACACAAATATCGTCACGTTGCACGACATCGTGCACACGCGTGAAACACTCACCTTTGTGTTTGAGTATGTGGTGAGTATCACGCCAGCTTTTGTTGTTGCTGTTCTTGTTGTTGTTGTTGTCGTTGCATTAATGTTATTAATCGTTTGTCTGTCTCTCTCTCTCTCTCTGTTACTACGACGCTTAGAACACGGATCTGTCACAGTACATGGAAAAGCATCCCGGCGGCCTGGACCATCGCAACGTGCGCCTGTTCCTCTTCCAGTTGCTGCGCGGTCTCTCATACTGCCACAAGCGACGCGTTCTGCATCGCGATGTCAAACCGCAGAATCTGCTCATCAGCGACTGCGGTGAACTGAAACTTGCCGATTTCGGACTGGCGCGCGCCAAGAGCGTGCCCAGTCACACATATTCGCACGAGGTCGTTACGTTATGGTACCGACCACCAGGTAGGTTCACACACCGCTGCGGTGGCCGCTTCTACGTGCCTAATGTGCAATTAGACTGCGGCTTGTTGCCATATCGTTGGCCTCTCATACACACTGGCCTCTTGACGCCTCTCTAACTCCTCATTAATCAGTTGGCCTTGTTAGGCTCTTGTTGGCGGTTTCAATTGGGATTTTCGTTAGTAGTGAGATGGATTGTTTACACACATTACCGAAATTATAGCAAAGATTTTGTACAATGGTTAAGTATTTAAGCGCTGATTGCTCATCAACTCAACGGCCATTAAATGTTTCCAATTCAATGCTTCGAAGTGCAGCTAAGCAAGTTATGTGCGCCATTAGCAAAGCTTGTTTAATCCTTGGAAGTTTACACTTAAACGGCTTAAAAACATTGCTGAAACTCACGCTAAGAACTTCTAACCAGACACAAAAGATTTCCTGTTGCAGCTTAGCAAACTGCATTAACTTATTAGTTCTGCCGTCTCAACTCGACTCTGCTTCCTAATTGATTTTCACAAAAGCTTTTATCAAAATACAAAAATAAAAACTCATGTTTTTTTTTATACATTTTGTAACACTTTTTTAAATTTTTATTAGTAGCAAAATCAAAAAGAAAAAAAAACCAAGTCAAGAGAAACCTTTGTAGCAAAACTAATAAGAGCAGCAAAGTTAATTTTTTAATATGCAATTCCGACGAAGTAAATAAAATTTCGTCCGGCTGCTGTTACAGCTCCTTATGCCCTTCAGTTATGGGCTAACAAGTGCAAATGCAAAACAGAATTTAAAAATGAACAGAAAATGGCAAAGAATAAAAAAAAAATGCTGAGAGTTAAGCAGGAAGTGGCATTTGGAGTCGAGACGAGACGAGTCGAGTCGAGTCGAGCTGAGTTCAGTTGAGTTTGTACACAGACACGCAAAGCATGTTAAACAAATTTAATCTGCACTTCTTGGCTTGGCTAACAACACGTTGGACAATACCGATGACGACGACGACGACGATGATGCTGATGATGATGCTGATGATGATGCGATGCCTTCGTGTGTTTGCTTCGAAAGCCGGAAATGAGTAAAGCAGCAAGCAACGAGTTAAGCGAAGAGTAAGCCAAGCAACTTGACCACATTTTGCATATTCTGAACAGAGCGTTGAAGAGCGAGGCGAGTGAGTTGTTCCGTCGCCGGCGGGTGACAATGAGCGGGCGGCGGTATGTCGGCAAGCATGTGGAAAACAAACAAGCGTTCCATTCAGCAAGCGTAACCGGTACCGTACCGTCATACCGTCAACGCCTGTGCTGCTGACGTTGCTGAGGTCGGGCTGACTTGCAAATCCGCATAGACTTTGGTTAACCTGGACGCTCATCGTTGTTGTTGTCGTTGTTGTTGTTGTCGGTGGCCACGTAGTTGCCTGTGCTTGAAAAGTTAGCCAGCATTGAATTGATGACGAGTCCATGATGCGATGAAGCTCATTCGTTCGTGTCAACTCATGACAAACTTTGCACGAACTTTTGCACTTTGCCACTTGACGCGAACCAAACTGAACTCGACTGCCACACGGACTCGGACTGGGACTAGGACACAACTCGACCACAGCGTTGATGAGTTGAGCTACCTGCCAGCCAAGTTTGAGTAATGTCGGCTCCTTTTTTCATTTTCATTTTCTCTTTTTCTTTTTGTGTTGTTTATCAAATGCGCTTTTATTTTCAATTGCAATTTATTTAACTTAACTAATGCGTTCACCTTCGTCCTTGTCGTAGATGTTCTGCTCGGCAGCACCGACTATTCAACGTCGCTGGACATGTGGGGTGTCGGTTGCATATTTGTTGAAATGGTTACCGGCATGCCAACATTCCCCGGCATACGTGATACGTACGATCAGCTGGATAAAATATTCAAATTGCTGGGCACGCCAACCGAGGAAACATGGGCGGGCGTGACACATTTTCCGGGCTACAAACCGCACAAGTTGGGTAAGTCACAACGCCAGGTGATTGCTGATTGCTGACTGACTGCTTGGTTGGCAAAAAGAGTATTGATTTCAAAGAGCAGAAAGTATTAATGGAAGGCTTATTGCATTTTCAGGTTTCTATCGACCACGCAAATTGGGTCACAACTTTCCACGGCTCTATGACATAAATGAGGGCGAAACGATAGCAAACGCGTTCCTGCAATTGAATCCGGAGCAACGGATAGGCGCAGAGGAGGCGTTACATCATACATACTTTGCGCAGCTGCCGAAGAAACTCTACGAATTGCCAGATGGTAAGTGACGACAAGAATTGAACTAAGCATGATATACATAAAGGGGACATCTGATTGTAGAAGTCGAAAATTAGCAAATTAAAACAGAAGGACAAAGTCGCGAAGCACTTTTTTAATTTCTTGTTTAAATATTGCAACGCTGAAGCTGAAGTTGCAGTTGAGTGGAAGAAAGGCAAAAGTTTTCATTCAATGAGCATAAACGAAACTTTAATGAATAACAAGCACGAACAAGGACGCAAGTCGAACAGGATACTTACGACAACGACGCACACACAAATTAAAATGAGTTTTGTCAGCGCAAATATTGTCAGCGAAAAGGAAAACTTCTGCTGCCGCCAAATGAAACGCGATCCAATTAAAACCCAAAAAACGAAACGTTTATGGCAACTTTGTTGAGCGGGCGCGGTGGGCAGTGGGCGGGGCTGCTTTGTTGCAGATTTTTGCACGCTTGCAAGTTTAAGACTTGTGACAGTTTGCGACAAGCAAACAAACAGAACTGAGCACAGCAAGTCGAACGCCGATGCGAAGGAAGGAAGGACACAAAGGAACTGCGACTGTGAGCAAAGTGGCGGAAGAAAGGCAGCAAGACGGACCGTAGCCAATTGACTGAGAACTGAAATGCATTTCTGATATTAAAGTCTTAAATTGCCTGAGAAGTCTTCATGAGTCGCCTTGCATTAAGCAAATATGAAGCATTTTTGTCATGTTGCCTCAATGAATGAATCGCCGGCCAAATGAACATCAGCAAAAAACCGTAGGCGTAACCAAAAGCAAATTCACATGCATTAATTAGACAAAAAGCAATACTGACATGCTGTGCGCACATGTGTGTGTGTGTGTGTGTGTGCATTGTCATTGTTGGTGGCCGCCTGACCCGGCTTACTGCGAAGGTGCCTTCCGCTTCCGCTTTCACTCTGTTTCCGCACATTCACTCACTAACTCACTCACTCACCCACTTTGTGTTTAATTTTGCAAATGTATGCATTGGAGGCGACATCGAATCGGTTTTGCTGCAAGGACAATGCTTGCTTACGGCACAACTCAGCAAGCAACTCAGGCGCTATTGAAAAGCCAAGTCAAAGTGCAAAGTCAACGAAAATTTTCCAACCACGACAGACGCACGAAAATTGCATTGGCCAACAAATGAAGTTGGACAAAAGCGCATGAAGTCCTTTAGTGTTTTTTTTTTTTATACTTTTTGCCGGCAAGAGGCACAAATGCTGATGTAGAACACACAGTACTGTTGTTGTATTTGCTATTATAGTCACACATATGCAACACACACATTCATGCATGCCTGCTGGCTGGTTGTGGCTCTGGTTGCATGCCCCAATTGGCATTGCATGGCATGGCATGTCTTCGTTGTCAGCAGCACTTCTTTGTGTATGCATGTGCATGAGTGTGTTGTGTGTGTGTGCGTGTGTGTTTGAAAGGCGTTTCCGCTTTGATTGCAAGACTAAATTAGAATTAGAAGTGTTCCTGCGTGCTTGCAACCGAAATGAGTGCAACTTTGCCACCGAAGTGACAAGAACAAGTACAAAGCGCTGAAATGGAGATTTATGCGTCTTGTATGTGTGTGTGTGCTGCGACTGCGACACACACCCACAAGACACGTTGAAAGTATGACGCCGCCCTGCGAGATCAAGTAGCGGCAACTGTTGTGCGACTTTGATTGCTTGTTTTGTGCAAATGTGATTTATTACACCAAAAAATTAAAAATGCTAATTTTGCAACATTTGCCGGCAAATTAAAATTTCGTTGAGCTTTGCTTTGGACTCATTAGTATTAGATTTGGCTGCGTGGGCTGACCTCATACCACACTCGCACTTT
Organism: Phortica magna; assembly: GCA_037044515.1. Taxonomy (NCBI): domain Eukaryota; kingdom Metazoa; phylum Arthropoda; class Insecta; order Diptera; family Drosophilidae; genus Phortica; species Phortica magna. The sequence continues at coordinate 136,467 of JBAMBP010001300.1, forward strand.
CCTGCCGCCAGCAACACCTGAGCTTAGCTGTCACTACGATTATGTGCGTGTGAGTGTGTGTGTGTTGTAAATCAATTAAAAAGTAACTAATGCGCGCCATTTATCATAAGCGGTCAGCGGCGGCATTAAGCTGATGATGAGTGGCCTGAAGTGTGCGCATGGGACAGCTTTAAAATTGTGTATGGTCAGCATGAAATTTGGTTTTAGATACGCAGTCATATTGAAAAGGTCAACGTTCAAAATGCTCGCACAGCCGGAGGCTGAGTGAGGTGAAGCTGTTGACGTCAGCGTCAGGCAACGTTTGCGGTTGGCAAAGTGCGACATTATAAGCATCGAGTGTCCTTGTGCGCTTGAGCTGTGTCTGTGTGGGTGTTCGGCGTTGGCGGATGTACAATTTACATTTTAATTATCAACTAAATGACGCACTGCAAATAATGCAATTAAAAATTCCAATTCAATTGGGAAAAACGGTTTCGGTTTCGCTGCCGTTCCGGCAAGCTGAACGAACATGTGTGTTTGATTTCGTTTTTAATTACAAATATTTTCAATTTCTTGAATTTGTTATTAATATTTATTTTATCACTCCCTCCCACTCTTGCAGAGACATCGATATTTACGGTCGAAGGCGTGCATTTGTATCCGGAGCCGAATCGGCAGAATAAATGAAAATTAAAGCAAGTCCTCTCCGTGGATGGCGTTCGTTTCTATTGTTAGTAAATGGTGGTAATGTTACGCCCCCCCAAAATCCGATCCGACGCCCACAAACTGTGTGCCGAAATTTCTCGTGAAAACGGCAAAAGAAATAACAGAAGAGCAGCCATAAATTACAACAACAACAAACACTATAAAATAAAACAAACCCCTATTTTAAGTTTTAGTTATAAAACAAACAAAAACAAACAAAACAAAAACAGAAGACAAAAGTAACAAAACACAAAAAAAAAAATGTTTAGTAAATATGAGTAAACAAAAAAGGAGCAAGAAAAAGCAAAAACAATTGTAATAAAATTGATAAACACCTCACCCACATTTAAAGGGTGCAAGGGCATTAAGAAGGCTTAGAAAGGATAACAAAAAACAAAAAAAAAAAAAAAAAAAGGCAAAAGAACGAGCACACAGCGAAAGAAAGAGACGGTGAGACATTCAATGTGTGTCTGTGTGTGTTTTGAAAAGTTGTCAGCGAGCAATAAATTGAAATTGTTTAAATAAATTAAGTAAGTAAAAAGTTGAATTAAAATTTGCAAAAACAAAACAAAAACAAAAAGTCAAACAAACAAACAAGAAACACGTGCCTCGAAGGTCCTCAGGGTCCGCAAAGAGCGTGGAGCATAGCGAAAAGTTGCACCAACAATACTAATTAACTAATGAAAATAATAATTATAAAAAATATAAAAAAACAGTAACAATAACAAAACACCAGTTAAAAATAGAGAACAACAACATTAACATCGATATAAATTTATGAAAATTAGCAATAATTTTGTAATAGAAAACTTAAAGACGATTAAGCAAATTCAAACAATTTAATAAAGTGAAGACGTAAAAGAAAACACTCAATGAAACAAACGCATTGAATAAGTTTAAGGATACTCAACTTAGTCAAATTTTTTATCATTTTCATTTCATTTGCGAAATTTCTTTTGCTATTTTGGATTTCTTCGCTTACCTCAATGCAAATGCGTTGCAATTTTGTTTTTTTATGCGATTATTGAATTATTTCATTTAATTATTACTTAAATATAATAAAAAAATAACTTAATGCTTTCTTTGTTCGTTTGAATTTAATAATTCTGTAATTTTCACTCTGTGTATAATAATTTGTATAATTTTTAATTATTTGTAATGTGTGAAATTTTATGCAATATTTGTTTCCTATACGATAAACAACTAAAAAACACATTTAAAAAAACAAAAAAAAATAAAAGAAAAAATCTTATGATGTAACAACACACACACACACACACACACAAATACATGTATGCCGAACCCATAAGGCAACATTGAAAATGTCACAGCATAGCGTCAGGCGCGCCTTCCGCTCACAGTTGCGCAGCTCCTGCCCTGCGTGGGTAAGCGAAGCTAGCTCGATGTGTTATTGCTTTGTGTGTTTGTGTGTATTTTTTGCTATTGTTAAATAAGTGATAATATTTTTTATTGATTATGAATTTATTATACAAAATAATTAAAGCAAACAAACAAGCAAGAAAAAAAACAACAACTACAAAAATAAAACCATATTAAGTAAAATAATACAAAATAAAATTTATTTTCAATTTAATTTGTTTACTTTTTATTTTTATTGTATATTTTATGTTCTGCAATTGTTCTGCAATAGAGTATCAAACCCCCCATTCACGTGCAACGAAACGAAACGCAATACTTTAATAAACAAGTTGCTCATAACTCACTAAGAGTTGATTAGTCAAGACAACTATAATAACATCAAAAACAACAAAGACAACAACAACGCATGCCATTATCCTAAGCATAGAATTAAATAATAAAATAATAAATACATAAATAAGCAAAGAACCACCAATGCGATGATCGTTCGTGAGACTCGCACCAAATGCGCATAGATTACAATTACACATCGTCAAACTTATAAGCCGAAAGCAAAAATAGCAGTTTAACACTAAAAACATATTAAAACTAAACTAACAACAATTTTGAAAAACAAAAAAAAACCAAGTAGTTTAAAGTCCGTAAATTTAAAATATGATAACAAAACCGTAGCAACAAATTTTTAGCATTGCGTAAACGCAATTTATCAAAAACAAACATAAGGAAAAATACATCATTTATGTCATTTATCGACCGGAAACGTGAAAGAAAACGAAGTCTAATTAGCAGTTAGAGCACACGATGAGGACTTGTGCAGCAGCAGCAGCAGCAGCAGGAGAACAAATACTTAAAGAAAGCCAGAATCAAAGTTCAGAACGGAATCAAAATCATGAGTAGAAAACAAAAAAACGTAGTTGAGCGAAAGGCAGAACGGAAAAAGTTCGATACATTTTGTAGGGAAATACGTAACAAAAAATTATAAATTAAAAACAAAAAAACGAAAAAAAGATTATACTTATATAGAATAGCATAAAATATAACAAGTAAATGTGTTTTTGTTGTCGTCTTTTAGGCATATAAAATAAATCAAAATGAAAATAAAAAAATATGCAATGCAGTGAAAGTAAAATGAAACGAAACGAAGCGTTTTTGCAGCCGCAATGGAAACGCGCCAAAATCGCTTCGAAAACTGTTTGGTTGTTGTGAACAAGAAGAAACAATGGAAAATTTATGAAATAAACAAGTTTAAAAAATTAGCATAAATTAATAGAGACTCAAAGCGGCAGCAACTGAACTATTAAACCACAGTAAAAATTATTACTTAAAGTAAGTGATTTTAATCGCGCGCGTTTTTCGAGCGTTTTAAAACGCGCAACCTCTATTTTAGCATGGAATGACGCATAAAGCGTAAATAATGAATAAATTAATAAAAAACAAAACAAAATATAAATAAACATTAACTTTTTCTGTGATTTATGAAAAAATTAAAAAAAAAAACACACACACACAAAATTTACGCGAAAATTGAAAAAAAAAGCAGTAAATTAGATTGGCATTTGATTTGAAGAGCACATTTGGCTAAGAAAACAAAATCAAATAAATAAATAAATGCAAAAAAAAAAAAAAACAATTTTATATAGAAATATACAAGTAGCGCGAGTTTTTTATTCTGTTTTCAACGCACATTCGAAGGAGAACATAAAAATTAGCAATTCAAACAGAAAACGAATAAAAACATTTTTGAATTTTTTATAAACAATTCACAGAAAACGAAAAAAAAAAAGACCACACAAAAAAATTGCCAGCCAATAAACGCGAACAGTTTTGATATTATTGGTACAAGTTGTTATCAAAACGCTTGAACAAAGTCAACGAACGCAAAACAAAACAAAAACCAAAAAAAGATGAACAATTTTAACGAAAAGCACTTTTGCACTTTCCCATCCCGGAGTTACGTCCATAGGTTTAAGCCAACATCGATGCGACCTTTTTTGCAAGCATTGCAAGCGCTATTTTTTGTATGATTTGTCTATTTTAGCATAAACACTTCTCTTCATTTGCCGCGAAATACGCAAATGACGTCATTGGCCATTGAAAATGAATCATGCCTTCATTGAAAAACGAAATCAAAAATATTTGAAAAAGTTTTAAAAAAATATGAAGGAAAAATATAAAACGAAGAAATTTACGTATTAATAAACAAAAGTAAAGTCAGGCTAAAAAAATAAAAAACAAAAAAAAAGCAGTTGCGTAAGAAGAAGATACAAAAAATATCAAAAAAAGATACTTTTGTTGCGATAATTAACTTCGTAAAAATGTATTAAGTGTATTGTACCTTTGTTATAAACAAATAAAACAAACAATGAAAATCGTATTAGTTTTTAAAAATTTTAAATAAAATAAAAAGAAAAAATAGCAGAAAAACAAAAAAAAAAGAAGGGTAAAGATGCGCGGCACAGTCGTCGACTTCATACAAGTCAAATTAAAAACACAAACTTCGAATCACAAATGACGCAAAGATTTTCCGACACAAACTCAAGAATTTCAGTGTTCTTTCTTATGATTTCAACTAAATATCATTGACATTAATTCTAATACTTGTTTTGTGCTCTTTTTGTGCTATGAAACATTCTAAGCGCTTTGAAGTTGCTTGAAAGTGAAGTCGATAAAATAGCCAAGCAAACTTGAATAGTCTCATTTATTATTTAATTATTATTAAAACAAATTTTGTATAGTTCAACAAAAAAACAAAAACAAAAACAAAAGTAAGAATATAAATGTATTAAAAAAGAAAAAAAATAATTAAATTTTTGTAAATATTTGTAGATTATTTCTAATAGCGAAAAGTAACAAAACAAAAAACAAATAAAAGTCTTGTTTATAATTTAAAAAAGAATGTTTAGGAAGAAAAAAAACTAAGTTCGAATTGTACAATAATTTATACATTATATGATTGTAAAAGACACAAAATAAATCTACTAGCGACGTTTAATGTTGAATTGAAACTAAATTAATTAATACATGAATTAATTAATTAGCAAAAACACAACAAAAACAAATCCCAGAGAATAACAAAAACAAATATTTATAATTAGCAACTAGCGAGAATTAACAATGTAATAAATAATAAAATTAGTTTAAATAAGAAATTGCAGCAGCCAAGAAAAAAAAATGAGAAAAAACAAGCCGATAACAAGAAATAAGTATTTGAAAAAGCGATAAGAAAAAGTATGGAAGAACTTTGGGTGAGTGTATTTTAAAAAAGTATTGTTTAAACAAATGGCAAATGAAATAAAATACAATTTCGGCAAATAAGTTCAAACTGATATGCAAAGTTAAAATATATAAATAAAAATAATGTCAGAATAAAAAATAAAAAAGCGAAAAATTTCAATAAAAATTACAAAAATTTGAGCATTTTCATTGCGATTTCTTTTCCTATTGGCAGAAACCGCTGGAGCAAAGCAAAAAAGCACAAAGCTGCAAAATCAGAAATTTGCGCGCACGGATTATTGCCACTTCACGTTCTTGTGCCGCACCGTATGTTGCTGCTAATATTTTAATTATTTCTATTTTTTCTTTAATCATTTTTATTTAAATTGAAATTCTTTGAAATACAACAATGCATGAGGTACAGGCGTTCCGCTTAGCATTGTTTGATATCGCGTCATCAGTTATAGCTAAAAATAGTCTTTGCATTGCTAACAATTGATTGACTTGCGTCGTTGGAATCAAGGTCGTCGTGCGACTGGGCGGGGAGATGCGACAAAGGCGCACGTTTCAGTTACATTTAAGGCAACAAAGACATGCTGCTTTGAAAAGCAAACTGAGCTGAGCTCTGAGCTCCGTTGTAATTTCGTATGCCGGCCGCAAAATTTCTACTGTCAACGACTAATATGCCCGCTTTTGATGAACGACTTGACTTGCCTGCTCGAGCATAAATTATGGCATTTTAGTCTGACAAGAACGAAATTGCACTCAATACTTGAAGTAACGACTGTGAAAAATTCAGTTCGATGTTTGTTTGCCGTCTTAATTGTTGACACAAAAGTGGCGCCAAAAAAGAACATTTTAATTGTCACAAATTGCAATTTATGCGCCTTGGCAAATTTCCTCAAACCATTCTCATTTTTTAATTTAACAGATATTCTGAAATTCGCAAAGGCTTTCATGCTTCGAAGTATTGTCGCTTCTTTGTCATTGTACTTTTTAACTTATGTAAACGTTGTGTTTGTTCATTTAAAGATGCTGTCATCGTCGTCTCTCGAGGCATGCGGCAAGGGCTCACGTCTGCTTCGCCGCGAACAACTTGCAAAATTTGTTTTATAAAAAATGTATTTTTTTTACGACCTTTTGTTGTGGTTTTTTTTTTCAGCTACAGACAGTATCAACTGCCTGAATCTGCACGATGTTTGCCGTTGTCTCACGTTGTAGTTTCATGAGCGTAAGGCAACCATCGATTTGATGACGACGAAGCACCCGAAATACCAAAAGTCGAATCCATACAAATAGCGAAGACTATTATTCGCTTTGACAGTAATTGAGCCGCAATTTGAAACGAATGACAAAACAATATAAAATTTATGAAACAAAATAAAGCTTGGTCATGCTTATGGCGAAATGCTCTTCTGAGAGACATGTACAACTGTACACATTTGATTCTCAAGAATATCAATTATGAAACGTTGCCTTTTGTAAGATACCACGACATAAGGGAGCCACTGATAAGTCAGAGAGTGTTCTGTCTATAGAGTGGAAAACGAACTCTTAAAAAAACTCTTAATTTCAAGCGAGTTCAAATGTCAAAATTTCGCCAAAATTGTCCGTCCATTTAAGAGTCCGTTTTCCACTCTATGTATACGATACTCTTTGCTGATAAGACGCCTTGAAATATATACAAATGTTCGTTCAACGAGTATTGGAAGTTTGCCTTGAGACATGTGCCCGACAATTACGAGACCTGCGACAAGAATATTTTCAAGAAGTCTTGTACCATCTGGAGCAAGGAATTGCGCTTACAAGTGTCGGCCACAGATTACTGAGGAAGCTGATAAGGTTTGCGTACCACCCATGGATTCGTCATTCTGTTTTTTTGTTTATAAGTCACTTAGTCAGAGTGATATAAGACAGACAGTGAAAAATACATTTATAAATCAACCGCTGAATTGATAGCAATTAATTGAATCCACCAAACAAACGGATACAGCGCTGAAAATTCGCTCAATCAACAAAGAACATTTTGCAAAATAAAATATCTTTATAAAAATTATTTTATTTCCAAGAAATGAATCCACTCGCATTTTTGTTGCCTTATTTTTAACGAACTACAACCGATAAGGTTTCTAAAATGCTAACTGTTAAAAATCGTTCGAGAAAATATGGCAGCACTTGCGGTTTGCTCATTGAATTTTCTTATCAACACACTAGCTTTAATAATTAAAAAAAAAAATATAATTAACGAACAAAAACAAAGTTCAACTGCTCAGCGTGTGTAAGCGAACGCAAAACCATTTCTTGACGGCCTTAAATGTGTTGGGGATTTCGGAACGATGTTTTGAATTTGAAACAAAACACGCCAAACCAAACAAACGCTAGCGTCATCGTTTGCTCACAGATACAAGCATGTATGTGTGTGTTTATGTGTAAGTTGGAGCAATGGCAGCCAACTGAGCGCCAAATAATTACTCCGAGCGTGGGGAGCTCGGCAGCAGATCTGCCTGCCAACAACTTTTTCGCGCGAGAGATCGGTCAGTTTCATTTCGTCTGTCGTGCATAGCGGTTGTCGTAGTCGAAATTTCTCGGTTGGACTTCAAATTCATTCATTCAAGTTAAAGAGACGCGCGCGCTTCTGCGGTGCTTATTCAAGGCTACTGAGACCAATCAGCAGCCAATGGCAAGCAAGACAGTTCGGGAATTAAATCAAATCGATACTCATTTTTGAAATTGTAACAAAACAGCCGAGCCATGAGACCTCATTTTTCGATATTCATGATCTATTGCGTGCTCTACGCACTTGTCATCGATGTATCGTTTGCATCGAGAACAGACAAGGAACATAATAGACGCCGTGATACCCAAGGGCGCCCCTCAATTCAAAGAACCGACTACAAGAACGTAAGCCAAGTTCAAAATTCTTATAAGTCACTTGCACAAGTTCAATGTTCGCGACACGTACGAATACGAATACAAGTGACTGCAGCATCTGGTTTTTTTGAACAAGTATCTTCAAAGTGTGTTTAATTCTCGTTTTTGTTAATACATTCGTATAGAACTCAACGTCGTCGGCTGCGTGCGACGCCATGATGAGCAAAATTTACGACCGTGTCTCTATGTTGGCAAGCTTGGACGAGGTCCTGCGCGAAGGTTTGGCGGCCGTTAACAATAAGTGAGTAAAACAAGATTCGAATCGATTCGAATCAAATTCATTGTCATTCGCGTGCAAAATTTGTCTGAAGCCAAAGCCAAGGCTGAACTGGTTTTCGTGCAATCTTTAAGCACACATAACTCAAACACGCAAAGAGGAACCCAACCGACTGCGCTCAAGTTCCCATCCAGTTGAGCGATCTGCGCTGTCAGCTTCTGCTCAGCTCAGCTGTTGTACAATCGAATGCGACTTATTTGGTCGTCGGGTTATTTTGTGTGGGAAACCGGTAAAAAACGACACTACTTGTTTTTTTTTTTTTATTAATTTATTTATTTGTGTTTCTGTATTTTGAATGTGCTAAGATATTTGCTGCTTTAACGCTAAAGCAATAACAACAAAAGTCGTCATTCCTCTTCACACAATGTATGTATTATAACTTTGCTCAGATGTCTGTAATACCCAGAACAGATACAATCTATATATACTTCGTTCGAAGAGCAAGACACATTGATTGGCGCATGTCCATCTGTCTGTCAGTTCACAGTTTTGAAGCCTTGAAGATTTAGTACTACCAAAGGCCCAAGAAAAATAAATTGCCGTAGAGTGTTTGATTGTCAGCAAAGCCGAAAATGCGCTTCTTACTGTTTGCCTTAGCTTACATCTTCTGAGCAGTATTTTTGCTGCTGCGTTGGTTAATTGCAGGCAATTTGTATCGAATTAAGGAAATCGTTGCCATTTTTGCGTATAAACATTAGTCACTTTTTGCAGAACGCGGCAATAAAAGTTCTCAGAAAATTTTTAGTTTATCATATCTTGTTTAAATTTTCGTTTATTGCTGTGCAAATTTCGACTCTGCTATATTTGTTAATGAGATTATCTGTGTGCGTGCGTGCGTGTGTGAGTTTTTTCTAAGAATTCTGTTTATTATTGTATATTGTGAATGTAGAGCAAGCAAGCAGGTTCAAATGTATATAGCTTTGGGTGGCGGAGAGCGTACGAAGTACTCGGAACGACTGTCGGCTAACACACATGTGCAAATATATAAATGACGTGGGTAAGGTGAGAAGGTGAAGACAAACAGACTTGAGATACTAAACATTATTTTATGCCAAAATTAGATCGAAGTGCCCACAATGTGCTTGCATTGGCAATACATGCCCAACAAAGACCTTTTAATCTCTTTATCATTTTAAGATTATAAACTAAGCAATTATTGATAACCTTCTTCCTTTCATTTGCTCTATGAACAAAGAATGACACACTTTGAGAACTCGAATCTGGCAAGCTTGAAGTCGATTTCTGCTAAGCAACTTGATATGCAACAAAAACTGGACTCGATGGACTTAATGCAGCGTCTTGTGCGTGACACCGTGGATGAGCTAAAAGGTGACTCAGAGGAAATATTTAAAGCGATTACGGCAGGGAACGGGAACGCGGGCTTGGTGAACAAACAGCGCCGCCGAAGATTTGGTAAAGCGACACTGTATCATTTGTTGGTATTGTTGGTGTTGTTGCTATTGCCCCTGCACTGCCCCTCCGAAAAATCACACACTCTTTATTATTACTTAAGCTCTTGCTATGCTAATTGGTGGTCTCTTATTACTTGATATAAATTGAAAATTTGTGCCTTTACTAAAGTCATTAATTTCTTAGCCAATGTAGCACGCAGACAAGTGTCACCCAGCGGTGGCGCAACAAACGATGAACAAGTGCGTCAAGAACGGATGAAGGATATTTTCCAAACCAATAGTAATGGTGAACTCACTCCCGATAAGAAATTAGACGCCTTGGCTTTCTTGCTTAGTTCGACGGCATTTTCTCTGAGGCAACTTCGCACAGAACTGGAAGCGAACGTTACCCAATTGACGCACTCCAACAGGTGAGTTAAACTAAGATAGTGGCTTATATTTTAAGGCGTCAACTCATAATCGACTTTTGTATCAATTTTAGATATATTAAACGAACTCTCAGGCGAAAACTCGTCGGCTCGCAAAGCATCGCGCCGAAAAGAGTCGCAGACAACCACGATCTCATCCGGAACTGCTGGGATGCCGAAGCCAGCACACACAACGGCATTGCTAAGCTTCAGCTGACGGAGCATTCGGAGCCATTCTATGCGCGCTGCGAAGACGATGGTTGGCTCGTCATACTCAATCGTTTCAGTGATGATTTGAACTTTGAGCGCGGCTGGCGCGACTATAAGGATGGCTTCGGCAACATTGCCGGTGAATTCTTTATTGGACTTGATAAGTTGCACGCACTGACGACCGCCAATTTGCATGAGTTGCGCGTTCGGCTCGAAGATCACTCGGGCAATGTGGCACAGGCCGGCTATAGTCTCTTTGGCATCGGCAACGAAGAAGAGCAGTACGTGCTCAATCTGCTCGGCAAGTTCGACAATGGCAACGCTGGTGACTCGCTCTCCTATCATGCCGGCCAACGGTTTTCCACCGTCGATAACGACAATGACGGCTGCATAGAATGCAACTGCGCCTCGAAGCATAAGGGCGGCGGCTGGTTCGGCGCGTGTGCTACCACCAATCTGATGGGCAATTACTTTGTGCTCAACAGCAACAATGAGCCCAACGATGAAGGCTTGTTCTGGCGCACTTTCCCTGGCGCGAATAACAATTTCGCGCTCAAGCGCGTCGAGTTGCTCATACGCCCCGTTGCCGGTGACGTTGATGAATATTGAGTTGTCCCGGAACGCTCGTTGGAACGCTCCACACTTCTCTATTCTACAACGCTCTTATCAGGGATTTGCATGTTTGCGCTGTATTTATCGATGTTTGTGGCCTCAGAGTTCCTTACTCGATACGCATTCATGTCTCTTTCAATGTGTTCATTACTTTGTGCTCGTCGTTAGCTTATTGTGTACATTTATCAAACTTTTATAACTATTTATGTAAACTTGAAAACAAAAAAAAAAAACAAAACGAAAACAAAAACAAAAACGCTAATAAATGTGTTGTTGCCATATTTGCAAAGAGTATTAGCGACTTTAGAGCTTCATTAAATCGGCTGTACGTCAGTCGAATTTTCAATTACAGCGCGTAATGAGCCAATTAAGCATTCATCGTACACGCAATTACTTTTTCGTATAAAAGTCAATTTCGACGAAAGATCGGTTCTGAGTCTGTCCGAGCATCTGTTTGTCATAAAATGTTGTACACAATCTGCTTGCTGCCGCTGTCGTCACTTGTCTGCTGTTCAGCCTATGCGCTAAGCAACATTGACAGCTTGATTGCCAAGGCGAATATTTACTATGAACGGCCGTAAGTATTTGAAAGGCTCTGCCGTGAGTGTCGTTGAACGTGTCTTGCACTTCTTAGTCTGCATTATGGCGAGCCACGTGAGTTGCCGCTCTCCCAAATCGTTGCACCAGACTCATCGGACGAGATCAAGTTGATCGTGCATGGCTTTCTGGGCTCACGCAACCACAGCTCCATCAAACCATTGGCCAATGGCAAGCAATACAAAACGCGCTTCTGTTGCTCCGCTTACTATTTTGAGTGCGCTCTTCTCTCCCTTCTTAGCTTACTTGGCAAAGGGCGCCGAAAACGTGTTTCTCGCGGACTGGTCCGATGCCGCCGGTCTGGCGTATCACACATCACGCTTTGCGGTCGGCGAGGTGTCGCTGCGGCTGGCACAACGCTTACAGTCTTACCTCGATAGGCACAACATCTCAACTAGCTCGGTGCATGTGCTCGGCCACAGTCTCGGCGCTCACATCGCCGGCGGCATTGGTCGGTATTTCGGTGGCAAGTTGGCTCGCGTCACGGGTCTCGATCCCGCGCTGCCGCTCTTCACGTCACGCTCCAAGGACGGCTTGCATGCAAGCGCAGCACAGTTTGTCGATGTCTTGCACACGGATTTCCCAATCTTCGGTGATCTGACGCCACGTGGCACGGTCGACTTCTATCCAGGCTTTGGCCACGCGCCACAGGTTGGCTGCGACGATGTCGATTTTCTGGTGGCGAGTAAGTTGATCTTCCAGGCGTGTAAGTCTCCCCTGACCAGTTGGCTACCGTGCTCTATGTTCTCGCTCTTTAGACAGCTGCAGTCACAATCGGGCCGTTCTGCTTTACGCCGAGTCCGTTCTTTTGCCTACGCAATTTCCATCATTGCCCTGCAGCTTTGGTGGCATCGAAGCGAGAAGCGTTGACGGCTGTCTGCAGCAAATGCACAGGTATGGTTTGAACAGCACAGTTTTGGCCACGGCGATTTTGGCAATGGATAGCACGCAGGTCGTTTATATGGGCGAGCAGGTCTCGCTTAGGTTTGTATAATGAGCAATTAAATCAGGGAAATTTTCGTTTTAAACGTATTTTCATTGTGGTTATTCCAGTGCCAAGGGAAATTTCTATTTGGACACCAATGGCGCTCCCCCCTTTGGCATGGGTGTTTACACAAGGTTCTAGGTAAATTGCGACTTTTGTCTATTAATGAAGTCGTGAACAGATCATTTTTAAGGCGTAATAAATAAACATTTATGTCAGTTTCTGTTGACAAATGCAAATGACATAATTTGTAAGATGGGAAAACCGCAAGTCGAATTGATAATAAAAACATTCTTCTTCTATGCGGTATGGTGTCATTCTTATCAAATTTGTTTTAAAAAAACATGATGAGTCAATCTTGTGGTTTTTTGTTGTACTATTGTGCAACATGCATATATGAACAGTTCCACACACACAATAAAGTGTTGTGTTGTGCTAAAGTTTGGCATGCGATTTCGATCGATTTTCAAATTCAATTTGTCACAAGTTTGAAATATTTTTGAAACGCATGCGGCAAATCGTTTTCTTATCGCTCGCTTCCTAAGTCGACAACCTTTGTCATTATTGTTGCCATAAACCATCTAGCACAATAAACTTGCATACTGTTATAATGCCGAATTTAAAAACTGTTATAATGTCCGAAATTTACGAATGATGACGCTTTATGAAATGTCGACGGATGTTCCGGTAACCGGAATACACCATATTTTTATCCGCTTGGTCATGTGCTTAGTGGAAATTTTTCTAATGCGAAAGTGCTTGTCACGACTAATCGGTCGTTACTGGTTGTCGTCCTAGATAAAAAAATAATAGAATTCATAAATGTACCCTGCTGTGCAACAAATATACATTTTGCAGTGCTGCGATGTTTTGCATTTATAAACAAGAAACTGCTTTAGCGCATGTGGCTATTAAGTCGGTGCACACTTACGGCAAGTTGTCAATGACAATTCAACTTTGGGTTTTTAGTCCGACTAACTTTTTGCCAAAAATTCAGTAAAAGTTTCGCTAAAAATTTTTTTTCGCACTTACGACTTCCCCCCTTGTCGTGGACACGATCTATGTGCTTTGAGTGATTTTCATCGTATCAGGAAATCACGATCAATCTACACTGATGGTACATCAACAGCGATCTTACTTCACGCAATTTGTGGTATGCAAAGCGCAAAAGCACAAAAAGACGCCAACTAAGCTGTAAAGCGACTCCTTTGGGTCAGCCGGCACATGTACCTTACGACTTCGGTTCTGCTTTTGTTGTTTCACACTATCAGAACACGAGCAGCATGAAGACACCTGAAGCGCAGCGCAGTTCAGAACAGAACAAATAACGATCGTAAATTTACAACAAAAGCCTCGCTCACGGCAAACAATGTCGCCGCGGAACGATCGCTTAATGCCCGCTTGAATGGGGCCAAGAATGCGAGAGCGAGAACAGATGCGAGATCGATCGTAAATTTCAGGATTTTCAGCAGCTTTGCCGCCGTTTTATGAACTATTTTGATAGTCGCAATCGAGACGGGCATTTTATGAGGGTACTCATAGTGGCACTTGTTGTGGTCTCGGCTCTGGCTAAGGCTCTGCCTGTGGCTCAGGGTCTGGCTGTGGCTCACGTGGGAGGTTGCCGCTGTGAGCGTTCGGCACCTGTGCGCTGTGACTTTTACTGACGCTGTCTCACATTACAGACTGGAATTCTTTCCTGGTCGCGTTCTAATAAGTTTCGCTAAAACAAAAATCGATTTTCGGCTTCACTGATTCGATTCATAAAAGCATTTGTCGAGCGTTATTTGTGTTTACACTGTGTGTGTGTGTGTGTGTTATGTGTGTGTGTGTGATGTGTGTGTGTGCCTTTTAGTATGGCACAGGAAACTCCAACCAACTCACAGTTGCATATTTTAACTTGATAGATGCGTGCCTCAACCCTTGCCCGTGCCCATCTTGCCACTGTGCTGTGTTCATCATCATCAGCAGCAGCAGCAGTGGCAGCGCTTGCAATCAAGCATTTCATTCATTCATTTATTGTCTTCGTTTCTGCTAAAAAAACGAAAACAAAAACAATTTACTTAACCGTGTAAATAAAAATGCGTAAAACGATTGAAAAGCCATCCTCACCGCCGCCTCACCGCCTCTGCGGCGCGGCAGCTAGTAACTCCAGTCAAGTTAGTCGGTCCGTCTGTCCATCCGCCTGTCTGTCTGTCTGTGCAACCATTCATCCATAGCGTCTCATCATACACATTCAGTTACGAAGATACTTTGCCCGCGTTCGTTGTTTGCACAACGCCGTGCGTCTTCTGTCGCCGTCAGTCGTCGGTCGTCAGTCGTCGACGGCCGTCATTTCCCCAACATTTTCCACTTCCATTTCCATGTAATTTTTATTTGTGTCATGCGTCGTTTTACGTTAAACGTTAAACGTTGGCTTTGTTTTCGTTTTTGTGCTCATCTGCTGGGAAAGTAAAACAAAATTCGAATTTGACTTTCAGTTTTTCGTATTTTTGTCGTTTCTATTTTGTTTTTGTTTTTCACAGCAATGAAGTTCTGCTCTATTTCGAAATGGTTTCCCATTTTTTTCATTAATTAAATTGGAATTATTTCTAACGAAACTAAAGAGGAGTTCTATAAAATGGAATTTTGCGTTTATGAATTTTGATGAAATTGTGAAATTATTTTTGCGTTTTGATAATTTCGATCGCCACATGACGCGCCAGCCCTGGTGTCGTGTGTTTGTTTTGTGTTATAAAATACTAAATGAGATCATAACGCAAAGCTTATGGTCCAACTGCTGATAAGGGCGTTGGGGAGCGCACTTATCAGCACACACGGTCACAAAACGCAATTTCAAAGTCGAAGCGAATCGCATCGCATCGAAATCAGTGCCAAATCACAAACCAAGCTGAGAAGATGCTGACACGCGTGTTTCTTATTGCGCTCACGCTCACCGTGACGCTCTCCTGGTCGGCGGCCTACGTTTCGCGGGAGCAGTTCTACAAGAGCCCCGCACATCCCGGCAAGTGCTTCATCGACGGGCATGTGCTGAAGGTCGGCCAAGCCATCAAGCATCCACTGGTGAAATGCGCCGAGGTCACCTGCGTGAATAGCATTGGTCTGACCACCATCGAGAGGTGAGTTCCCCAGTCGGACACAACTATCCATGACAAATCCATATTCCTTTGCAGTTGCGATCCCGTCAGCGCGCTGCCCTCGCCCGCGACGCTGCTAAAGAGCTACGATCCGAAGGAGGCCGCCAACTGTCAGTGGGAGGAGGAGCTGCACGACACAACGGCGCCTTACCCCAAGTGCTGTCGGCGCTACTTCAGATGTTTGGCCTAAGTGGCCTGACAGAGGCAAATTCCAAATCCCAAATCAATTCCAATTGTCATTTATAATAAAGCACAAGCAAAGCGTTGCCCGATGCCAAGTGATCTAGCTAATTTATGATGGATTCGCATTGAGCGCGCACGCTGATAAGCTTTAAGGCATGCACAGCAAGTCGGAGTGAAAACAAAAGACAAAAACGGAGACAAAAAACCAAATCGCTTCGAGCGATTAAAACAATAGAAAAGCCGCGCTTGAACCTCAACCTTTGGCTGTCAGCAAAGCGGTGGTGCTGTTTGTGCTACTGGTGCTACTTTTGATCGCGTCGCTGTCGCTGTTGATGTCGCCACCGTCGCCGCCGTGACACGCAGCATCTTTCGGCAGCGCCACACATGACTTCGGTTCGGATTTGAATTTTGATTTAATGACCTTATCCATCACGCCTGGCTCAGCTGTCACGGCGCTAATCGCGATCATTACTCACTCACTCACTCACTCACTGCCGCACTCACTGGCATCGCTGTTCGAACACACAACGCTTGACAAATTCCGCTTTTATCGGCCACTCGAACCCTCCGTTGCCTCGCTCGCTCCACTTGGCCGTTCAAATGACTCTCACGTGTTGCCTGAAAAGTCCGGAATTTGGTAGTTTATTCATGCTTTGTTTTTGTTTTTGCCTTTTTGGCAGCAAGTGAAAATTTTCGCCCAACGTTTATTAACGCTTTGCGTGTCGTTTGCAATTTTCAGCTTAATTATTCTCGTCGCTCAACTCAACTCGGCTCGGCTCGGCTATGAATTGTTGCGTGGGTGCTTGCTGGCTTGTGCGCAAAGGATTGGACAACGTGTCTGTCTGTGTGTGTGTATGTGTGTGTGTGTCGCGGCTAATGTCCAATATCCGCTGTCCGTCAGTTATGCAAATTTTTAACATTATTCTTGTATTAAAATGAATGCGCTCGTAAATTAAGCGCAGACGCAGGACATGGCGGCGCGGGGGCAGCGACGGCCCGAACCTGCTATGTGTGTGTGTGTGACTTGGCAATGGCTTGTGTGTGCGTGTGTGTGTGTTGAAGACATTATTTGTCCATTTGGGCCAATGTCCTTTTGTGCTTTCGTGGCTCACGGCTCACGGCTCGTGTCGTGTTTCGCCAGCATTGCCCGCCTGTCCGCCCACTACGCCGCTGTCTTGCTTGGCTGCCTTGAAAGCTTTTCTAGCACATGTCAAATGCTCTTCCAGCCATACAACACACTACAAAGTAACATCAATAATCGCGTTTTGTGGCATTTCGCTGTCATTTTCTACCTTCCAACTTCCAAGCAACTTCTTCTTCGCATTCTATACATTTTCGTTCGTTCATTGTATCCTTCTGGCCTGCTTGCCCAGCGCACCCTGCTCCTACTGCTGCTACTTCTTCGCCCTTTTTGTTGCCTTCTCCTGAAGCACATCGAATACATGTAATACTGTGCGGCGTATCATCATAAAAATGTTCAATTAGTTAATGAAAAATTTTCCAATTGGCGTCGTCGGTCGTCAGTCGTCCGTCGTCGTTAGTCGTCATTGTTGTCGTTGTCGTCTACGTGGAAATTTATGCTCAAAACGCCGATTTATGTCGCATTCACATTCATTTCGTCGAATTCCCCGATTAGTCTTGCAAACATTTCTCAGTAAATTCACGAAATTTCTCAAAAGTCTTATTGCCTCCTCTATTCTGTTATCGATGAAACTTTTCCAATTTATTGGGCTCGCGTTCTTATTGATTCCGTCGTTGGTTATGGAAATTTTCGCCCATTCTTTTTTAACTTAATTGTCTTTTCGGTTTCGTTTTCATTTCACTTCATTGTCGTCGCACTGAGCGTTTTTTTAGGTTTGGTGTTCTTTTTTTTTGTGAATTTCGGTTTATGATTTTATTGAACGCTTTTTCGCATTCAATTTCGTGTTTAATAATTTATCAATTTCAATTTTTGTGCGCCTTATAAGTTATTGTTTTTGTTATTGTTTTTAATGATTGCGTTGGCGTCATTAAAAAAGAAGGTCTTCGCTGCTTTGCCTTTGCGCCGCAATTTTTGTTCGAAGTAATTGAAATTTCAACTAAAAAGTTGCATAATCAATTTTTGTGTGTTGGTCTAATTAGCGTAGGACGAAGCCGCAGCCGCTTTCTCTCATGCAGCGTGCGCTTTTGTGTTCAGATTAATTACATTAAATGAAATTAATTTTATTTCAATTGCAAACCAAAAGCAAAATAAATGAGCGAAGCAAAGCGAAGCAGATGAATTGTAGGCCGCAGTGAACATTATCAATTGCACTGTTACTGAAGTGCTTGAGGCAGCGTCTATTAGGGGGATGGGGGGCAGGTGTGCTTGAAAACAAAAACATGCTGAGTAAGCGTTGAGACCCGCTTGAACTGCAGAAGAAACTCCTTCATTTGATTTCGATGTTCGAGTGGGCTCGAGGTGATTAACGCGATTATAGAAATGATGTTTGAAAATACAACAACAACAGTAACAACAATCAGCAATAGAACGAGCCTGAAGTGGCCTGAAGAGGCCTGAAGTGTTCGTACTTGGACGTGGTCGTTGTGGCAGATGGAACGCGCTCGGAGCTAAGCTTTGTTGTACACGCACTCGACTCGCTTCAGTTGATCACTCAGCGCGGCAGTGTGGCAATACTGTTGATCATGATGGCGGTGCCAACTGCGTTGCTGTTGACGATGATAATCATTACGATTATGATAATGATGATGATGACTGTGATCTTGCTGTGCGCACGCGCTAAATGTCAAAACTCCGGCCGTCTGTCTGGGGCACGCACTGTGTCTGTGTGTTGGTGTTGTTTGCACTGAAATCATGCCCGCAAGCCGCGCGCCAAACCTCATGTGGGGCAACGCAACGCAAGCCCACTTATTGCTCGTATCTCACAGATACAAACGCTCGTGTCGAATCATTCAATTCGTGGCAGCCAACGCGAAATCAAAATCTCAAAGCTCGTTTTCAGCCTCAGAGGTGTTGAAACTATTTGTAATTGTTAATTGTCTTTAATTTTTCGCTGCTGCCGCCGTCTCTTTCGCACAGCTTCCTATTTGCTGTGTCACTTATGTGTGTGTGTGTGTGTGTGTGCCACTTTCGCGCTGGTGACCATTTTTAAGTTGTTCGGCAAATAGCAAATAGTAATAATAATAATCATCGTTCATCGCAATGAACAAAACACATGAATAAATTGTTTGCATGGCAAATGTCAGCGCAGATACAAAGATACACAGATACGCAGATAAATACTAATGCGATTAACATAGAATGCGCGATAAATCCGCGCAGCTATTTGGGTTAATGTGCGCCGCAATTGGCATGTTAATTGAGTTGTGAGTTATTTGCGCGAGAAGCTCAGACGAATCGCAACCTTTGACTAATTCAAGCCGCGGCCTACGCAAGAACTTCCAAGCCGCACTTCTGCCAAGGCAAGGGGAAGCGGATGAAGAAGGGGCAGCAGACATCGTGTGCGACTTCAAGCGGAGTGCGGGCGTAGTGTCGCCAACGTCATCGTTCGGTCATTTGGGATTTTAATTACATAAGCGCGTGTAATGCACTCAAAACAGACGAAGGAACGAACGATCGACCAAAAGTCGGTTTTCCATTCCGAGAAGCGTTGCAGCGCACAAACAAATTGCTGCGTAATCGCCGCAAGCTGACAAAAGATCAAAATAAATCAATTATTCTCTGAGTCGAGACGAGACGAGTTGAGCTGAGCTGGGCCGTGCCGCTGGGACTTGCCACTTGAGGCGCATAATACGAAAATAATGTCCTTTTATCGCATCTCATTCGCTGCGACAAAAAGACAAATCAAACGACTCGAAATAAAACGAAATGAAAACAAACAAACAAAGATCGAAACAAGTGCTGAGTCGTGCTTCATTTTGGGGCATTCCTTTGTGAGAATCAATCACTGCGTTGCAGCGAAGTGAATCTGCGTTTGAAATGTATCGCTGTATCTGTGTATCTGGTGCGACGCGATTTCAGTTTTAAGGCGACACACGCATCATTAATCATGCGCAGTGATAATGTCAAAGCCAAGCCAAGTCGAGTCAACGGTGGCAGCACGATTTCTTAAAACACTATCACGTAATTTGTATCTGAGCGCAATATGCATTATGGCAAAGGCATCAATCGCTAAAGGGAAATCAATTTCGAACTTAAGAATTGTATTTCATGTTATTTGTCAAAAGTCGCGCGACACTTGACACATTTCGTTTTAATTGCTGCGGCATTTATTAGCAGGTTAGTCGCAGATACTTTCGAGTGGTGTGTGTGTGGTGGTGAAACGAGGTCAGTGCAAGGCAGAAATGCGTAACGAAGTAGTCGAAGCAGTGTTGGCTGAGCAAACAGACCAATGGCAGGCAAATAGTCAAAGCAAGGCACACACGGACGGACGGACAGACAGACGGACAGAGAGTTAGACAGCTAGCAAGATACAAAGATACAATGTTGGTTCGATGGTAGTGTAATGTTTGTGTTGGCAGCAGAACTTGGCACACTTGAATGTCGTCTTGTATTTAACGTAAAGTCAGGTAGCCGAGTATCTACGCTGGGCAAACATAACGCACTAGATACGTAACTACCACTACCACTACAACAACAATAACAACAGTGGCATTAATGGCAAATATAAACGACACACACACACACACACATACACGCTTGCAGTGACAATTATCAAGCGAACGTTTTGTTTTTTACTCCAACTAAGCAAACCGCAGCGCATAGTATCTTTCTATCTATGTATCTGTCTGTCTGTTGGTTGAGTTGTGTCTTTACTACCAAGCACCGCAACTCACCTGCGTAGCTCGTTTCGCATGCGTTTCTTTACTTAACTTTATTACTTTTCTGTTTCTGTTTTTCTTTTTGTTTTCATGCATTTTGTATCTTGTATCTCGGCTCGGCTCGTCGCGTGTATCACAGCACACACACACACACACTTGCTCACTCGCTCGCTCACTTGCTCGCACGCTGGCTCGTTTGCGTGTTCGCTCACGCTTGTGTTCGCGGCTCGCGCGCCGATTGGTCGCTGCCGTTGGCGTCGTGCCGTGGCCACACCTCTGTTTGCCGCAATTTGACTGCTTTCGCCTTATATAGACTAACATTAAGTGCGCCGACGTCTCGCGCCACCGCAGATACATTTTAATGCCACTAGATACATTTTGTTAGACAATTGTGTACGTGCGTGTGTGTGTGTTTCGTTTTGCGGAGGATGCGCTGAAAAATGGTTACCCGTGCAGGTTGCGTGTCTGTGGCTAATTTCTCGCCGCCTGCTTGGCCACTCTGGGGTAATTCCTTACGGGGCGCGCTACGCCAAGTGGGCGCTTTGCTATCGATTTCTTGCGCTTCATTTTCTGTTTGCTTTGCCATTGCAACATAAAAAATGTCTGCGGTTTGACTGAACGCAAAATTAAGTTGTCGAAACTCTTGAAAAACTATGCAAATTACACGAAATGCCCCAAAAACCCCAACGAAAATTCACTCAATTTCTTAAAATGGCGAAGTCACAACTCACTCACTCACTCAGTCGCTCAAATAAAAAACTCTTCTACGCTGACTCAGCCGCAAGTCAGACTTGAATTCACTCCACTCACGCCAAGGCACACGCTCGCTCACCTGACGAGTTATAAGAGCGCCCTGGCGAAGCTGATCGCCGAGCTGAGTCGACCCGAGCTGAGCTGAGCGTTGGATGAGCGCAAGATCGGTTCACGTGCGCTCTGGCTCATACAACAGCTGACGTTGTTGTGCTCGTCTAACAGCGGCCAAGTGGCAATAAGAGGCGACAAGAGTCAAGTCAGAGCCATAAAGTTGTTTGGTGAGTGTCAAACAACAACAACAAAAACAACCACTGAACATTGCATTGGCATTTGCGTTGGCGCGGTGCGGCGCGACGGCAGCGGCTGCGAAACAACGACGACGACGACGACGGTTAAAAAACAAGGTTCGTCCGCGTTAAACCTTCGCTTGGCCAATCAGTAAAACTCGGTTCCCGCTAGTGAAAAGTCACGAAGCAGCGTCAAAGCACGGCAGCACGGCACGGTTAAAAACGAACATTGTCGTCGGCACACACACAAGCGAACAAAAAATACAGAAATACAGAAAAACAACAAAACGCTCAACAAGAAAATTCATTCCTAACGAAACTTGCGTATTAATCCAATTGGAATTGTTTCGATTGTCGTTACGTTTGCGGTGGTGCACTAAGAAGTACAAATATACCACATGTATAATAATTACAGCGAAGCAACACAAGTAATAACGATAAACAATTTTTTTAACTGTTTTATTATCTGTCAATTGACGTATTTGAAACTTCATACAAAAGCCAATTGCTTCAAAGCGCTAACGAAGCAAAGCAAACCTGAATCATTCGCACGCTCCAACGTCGCCGATGCGGAAGTGCAAAAAGCCGGCGGCAGTGCGACAAAAACCAATTAGATCGTTTATAAATACAAAACGCGCTGCGACACAAACCGCAAAGGATGTGCTAACTCAGCATTAATGCGCTTTATTGTAATTCAAGTATAAAAAAAAAAAAAAATAATAGTAATTAAATAAATTCACTAATAATTCAAGTGCCTTGCAAACGTGTCCTTAGCTAAAAGTAAAAAATATATATATATATAAAATTAAGCGAAAAAAAAAAAAATCAAATCAAATCAAAGAAAGTTCACACAACAAACAAGTGCTACACAAAGTGCCATTTAAGCGTAAATAATCTTATTAGCAAAAGAAATTCAATTGTTTTTAATATACGAAATAAGTGCCTTAAACAAGTCGCGCCAGACGAAAGTATCTCACGACGTTGTCGAAAGTAATTCGAAAGAATTTGATGTAAATTCAGCTTAAATGCATACGGATATCATAATTGGCGATCAATTTGGCTCAAATAACAATTATTGGGTAATGCAGGTGAGTGTCTTCTCAGTTAGTATGGAACTTGCCACAGATCGTGCTAAAGTGAGCACAGACAAACAAATCGTACGAGCGATAATCATTATCGTGTGTTAATGATCTTGAGCAAACAAGTGCCGAAAAATATATACTCAAAGAAGGGCAAACATAATCGCAGTGCCCACAAAGGGCAACAAATGAGCGAACGAAGGGTTTGTGAAAAGTGTTTTGTAGGCGATTATCACCTTTGCGGAGGCAAATATTTGAAATCAACGATCAACGATCAACGATCATCGTCAACATGATCAACTTGTTGTTGCAAGTGTTTTTATTGTTGTAGTTGTTGTTGTTGTTTGTTAGCAAGGTATTGCAATGTTAAGTCAACACAATACACGACACAACTAAACGCCGTCCTGCCGTCCCAACACGGGCCCTTGGCAATCGCCACTGAGCGCAACTCAGACAGTCAATAAGACAGTCAATAAGACAGTCAATAAGACAGACCGACCGACCGACAGTGCGTGAGTGTGGCAGTCCGTCTGTCCGTGTGCATATTTGTCAAAGCCGTCGGCATTATTGCAATCGATTTGTAAATCTTGTTATCACGCCAACATGCCCACCAGCGCGCGGGTGTGCGGGGCGTGGCATTGTAGCGCATTGTTTTGGTCGATCTTTACTGCTGCGCTGTTTCGTTTTGTTTTATTTTTTCTTATGTGATTTTTGGTTGACTGGCGCGGTCAACTCTTTGAAGCCTCAATACAAAAAAAAGAAAGACTTCAGCGCCTTGAACTTGTGTTTTGTGTCTTTTCCGCTTTGCAGTTTCGCTGCTCGCAGAGGAACAAGTTCTTCTTTGATTGTTTGCTTCGCGCTTACTTGCGAAGCGTTCTGTCAATGTTTGCGCTTGTGCGGCACACGGCCAGTGCTCTTGTCCGGCCTGGTCCGCAGAGAGTTTGATTGACTTTCTGCCATGCCACAAATAAGCCGAAATTCTTTCGTGCAACTTCTGCACAATCAGCTCATGTGTTGAGCCTCTGTCGTCTGGCTGTCTGCCGTCGTTCAATTGCCTCAACATGGCTTACACTTCAACTTCTTTACGACTCCATTCATAAATGCAATGCAACTCGCGCTGTGTGTGTGTGCAAATGACTCAAGCTTCGTTTGAAGGGCTTTTATTTTGACGCATTTTTTTTTTCGACGAACTTCCTAAAGCAACTCTTGTAGACATTAGATAACGCGTTGCTTACAAGTTTCCAGGAAAACGACATCATAAAAAAAGCTTTTTGTCAACTTTTTCTGTTCCGTTGTCGTTGTCGTCTTTGCTCTTCTACTCTTCTGCTCGTCTGCTCGTCTGTCGTCACCTGCGACATTAACAAGTTCACATCAATAGCTGCACTAATTAGGCATGTGCTCGACAAATATTTGTACAATGTCGCAAAGTACAAAAGACAAGCGTCGACTGACAGCTGATAGCGAACGCGCTCCGGCCTACGTCATACGCTCATTCATTTCCCACGATCCGTGCCGTGCCGATTGACACCTAGTCAGACAGTCAGCGCTTCATCATCGTCATGAGCGATTCACCGAATCTTCGAAAAGCGTTTTCAGGTGCCATAAACCAATTGGAAACGTCTGGTGATTTGTGCCATGTTCGGCCATGGCTTTAAGCAGAATTTACTGTGCTCATAAACCAATTGGAAAATAGATATTTCTGCTTAGGCGCCAATTCTGATTAATGGCGACAATTCTTTTATTGAGTTCTGTTTTTGCTTTCAGCATTGAAAAATGATAAATGTTAAATGACATAAATCGTAATAAGAATCATAATTGCGCCGTGGGTGTGTCCATCATCAACGCTCGCTGCTCGATGATCGCTGCTCTCTGCTCGATGCTAATCAAATGCACGCGATTATTTACTTCAATGTCTTTGTCTTCAAATAGCAACAAAAACAGCAAATAGGAAATATTTATTTTGGTTCAAAGCCAATAAGAATTTTATTTAAATTTATTTTTATTTGCTGTTTATAATGTCTTACAATAATTTATTTCTAAGCAAATGTTTCATTGCGAAGTCGAAATCAAAGTCGCCGACAGCAAAGTGTTGGTTTATGTGCAGTTGTTGTTGTTGTTGTTGTTGTTTGTATCTATGAGAGCGCGACAGCAATTTTGAACAATGTTTTTCGCTGTGATTTTTTTTGGTTTCGCTCTTGAATTTATTTTCCTTTAACATATAACAAATTTTGTTTAATTTTCGCGATAAGATAATTTCGACTTTCGATTTCATTTCGATTTCATTCGGTCTTGTTCCATTGCGCAAATGAGGTCAGGCCGCCGTCGACTTTTCGACTATCCGACTAACCGACTTTTCGATTATGCGTCTTTGTGGCGATACAAAAAGCAATTACAGCGCGCACAATGAAAGTGAAACAATCAATAGTTAATAGATCAGCAGCCGACATAGCCGACACAGCAGCTGTCAGAGATGTACTCAAACAAAAACAATAACAACAACAAAAACAATAACAAAAAAGGCCAAAAAAAAACTCATTAAAATCACGTTTATGACTTCTTTTTATGACTCAAAGCTCAAAGCGCAGAATTGGCCCGCACAGTGGGGCGCACGCATCGATTATATGCAAATTCATGTGCTTAGCTGAAAGCGAAATTTGGCAACTTTTGGCTTATTTTTTGTTGACGGCTCTGATTTGTTTTGTTTTTGCAAAATCATGCAGCATTCGCATTCCTATGAGCAACTTTGATCGATTCACTGCCAAGCAGGCTTGAGGTCAAGCGAAAAACTGCCACAAATGCTGAGCAAATCAATCATTCAGCCAACGAGGCGAATGAACCGATCCGAATTGGAGCCAAGCGGCGCAGTTCAATCGGTCAGTTGGGCAGCCGGCCGATCAGCACCGTTAGGCCGAGGACTGAAGACTCGCTTGGGCTGTGGCACGGGCGCTTGCAACGCGTGCAAACTTGTCGCTCTACTTGCGGCCTTTGGTCACCTTTGATCGATGGATGGCTGCGTGGGTGTTTCCGATTGCCAACCATTCCAGGAATCTATAATGCTTCACGTATCCAACTAGAATCTTTGGCATTCTTGTGCACGAAGACGTGTCAATATTTTTATTAATACGCCAATAGTTTTTTTTGCCAGCCTCGGCTCTCTGCCTGGCTTAGTACTTTGCTCGAACTCATTGGCATTCGTGCCATGTTATTTTCTTGTTGTTGTTTTGAGTTGTTGTTTTTTGTCGGCTGCCTATTTCATAAGATCTCATTTGACGCCGCATTAAGATCAATTATTTGATTATGAAATCAAATCTGCATGAAATCTTGAAATATTTTCAGCGGGTGCTTTCAGCGCTCGTTCGGAGCTAAGCCTTTTCCACGCCATCAATTTGGAACAACAGCTGCGTTTGCTATTTGTTGTTGTTGTTTGTTTATTATTATAATTTTTCTATGTGTGTGTTTTTGTTGTCAACGAAACGTATTTGAAATCTTGGCTTATTTGTGTTGACAACTCAAGGAAAAGGTCAACTCAACTCAACACGACTCAACTCGACTTGGGTCCAAATCCAACAGCCTCCCGACTTAAGCGCTTCAAATTTCAATGTTTACGCATTGGCGTGTAGAAAAGGTGCGAAAGGCCACGCAACGCGCGACTTTATCGGATCGCCGAGTGGGTCGCCGTGTGCAAGCTTTGATGGGCTTATCACACACCGCAGATCTGCGCAGTTATTTTCCGTTTTACGAGCGAGTTTTGCTCGCAAACATTGCGTTTTTAATGACTCGGCGACCAATTAAATTTATGTCGCTGAAGCGCGCATAGTTCGCGAAAGTCCAAGTGCTGGCAGTTGCCACTAGACGACGTGAGCTCCACCGAGAGTGTTCGCGTTAATGAAATCGAAAGACTTCAGTCGACAACGACGACATCGCCGTTGAGCGGTTTTTATATGCTTATTTTGCTTTTATCACCAATTAATGAACTCTTCATAAAGAAGAAGCACAAAAAGAGTAAAAAATCCCAAAGCCAAAGTAAACTACGAATTCAATACAAACGGCGGTGCGTTGGGGGGGAGACAGCAGCAGGCAACTGTTATATTTGATTGATCACTTTCATCTAACAACGTCCGGCGTCTGTCCGTCCTTCTGTCTGTCGTACAGCGTGTGCGCGCCTGCTAATTAGAAGTGTATGCAAAAGTCGGCCAACCGTTGTTGTTGTTGTTCTGTGGCGTTCGAAGGCGCGTTCGGCAGCGCGTCTGTTGACCCAAATGCCGCTGCGGTTCGCTTGGAGCGCTGGCAGAACAGCTGTGTTGCCAAATATTTGCCAGCAAACATTCAAGCGCCAAACACACGCAGATTCATGTACAATCTACTTGGCTTCATTGGCTTGAAACGTCATTGGATTTTTTTCTAAAAGAATTTCAATCTTTCAAAATTTAAAAGTAATTTTTTTTTTATTCATTCGTTCAATGAACTTAAAATATCATTTATATTTTTAATGGCATTAGTTTCGATTTCCTGTTGCTTGTTGCTCGCCGCCTGTTGCGCATTGCCCGTTGCCCCCCGCCCATTGCTCATTGCCCATTTAAGAAAAGAGTATAAGTTTTATACAAATTAATTGCCCGCAAATCCTGTCCGCGACCCTTCGACCTCGACCGACCGACCAGTTGAGCATATATTGATTTGCATTGAATGCCATTAAAAAGAATGTTCAATTATCAACTTTAATTGTAGCAACATGTTTGTTGTTGTTGTTGCTGCTGTTGTTGTTGTCCATTCGATATCGATGACGACGCGATATGATTTCAGGCTTCACTGCACACCTGCGCCGTCGACGTTTCCCAACGCTCCTCTCTCCCCTCTCACTGCTCACGCATTCACCTTGTCTGACGCGCTTGATCGGCAATTGCTCAGCAGCGATCGATCGCCACTGCTTAGGCGCACTTCCTGCTTACTGAGCGAGCGCAACTCGTTCACTCCCCCGTCGTGTGCACCCTTTGGAAAGTGTGCGCGTTTAACAGCTTCACTGCGCACCCCTTTTTGCCCTGCCTCTGTGCCTTGGCAAGAACACTTCGTCGTGCGCGGGTGGAAGATGTCAGACGACAAGTACGCTGTGAGAATATTTGTATGAGTTTTCACAGGATACTCAATAATGTTTGCTTATGCATAAAATATCCTGTCATTAGATACTTGTGTGAGTGCTCGTATGCAAATTTAAGGGCACCCTGTTTAAAGTATCTCTAACTTCAAGTAAATCATAATAATTATTGAAAGAACATTAGAGACACGCTGAAAACAAAGTCGTACAAAATGGCGTCGACATGCAAGAGTATCTACGGCATTGTGTGTCTGTCTGTGTGTGTGTGCGTGTGTGTGTGTGTCATTGACGCAAATGTATCTGTTGGCGTTGACATGCGCACAAGCCGAGCAGCGTAAAGCAAACTGTTAAGCACCATTAAGCGCAACGCACGCCGCCCCCTCCCGCCGCCCACTGGCTGACCAAAGCACCACCACGTTGAGCGCTTAGCTGACAGTGTGGGGCAGCAACGAAATGAGAAACAGCAACAAAAAAGCGAGAGAGAAACAACTTCAGTGTCGGACAGGCAGCAAATCAAAACTCATTTAAAAGCGTAAAATATCAGCAAAAGCAACTCGAAAGAGAGTAGCGAAGCAATAATACATAGCGCAGCGCTCCACTCAGCGACTGCGACAATGGCAAATGACGACGACTCCGGCGGCAGAGGCGGCGACTGCGGTCGTTCATTGAGCGCTCGCCTGGGGTCGGTCGGGGAGGCATTGAGCATTCAGCCGAGCCGAGCAGAGTGTGGCGAAAAAACTATGTATTTCCCTCGCCGCGCCAAGCAACATCTCACACATATGCACGTACATAGATACACACACTCACTCACTCAGCTACAGCTACAGATACTACTGGCATGTATCTGCGCTTGTGAACCCTCGCGCAGACATTTGCGACGCCATTTCGTTTACTCGGCGCTCGTCATTGTTTTTGTTATTTTATTATTTTAAATACTATAACAATTTCAGATACGTTTGTTGTTGTTGTTTTTCGTAACTGGCGTTCTGCTCATGTGCGCATGACGAATGACCGCAATTTGCGACATTTTCATTTTCATTTTTTCTTTACTCATTTATTTATTTACTTTTTTTTGTTTTTTTTTTTGCTGTTAATTTTTTTAATTTTTTTTTGTATGATTTCTCGTTTTGTTTGCCTCATCTGTTTTCTGTTTTCATTTGTTGTTTTTGCTATTGAGATGCGCAGCTTTGTCATGTTGTTTTTTATTAATAGTTTTCCGTACGATTTTCTCATGGATGAGCGCCATTTTGCTTAAAAATTTATGTCTCATGTGTTGAAATTTGTCACATTTCTGCTTTGCAAATTTTTTTGTTCCAATATTTTCGCCACCACTGTGTGTGTGTTTTTTCCATTTTACTCGCTTAAAGTTTTATAATTTATTTGATTTTTTTAATGCGCTCTCATCATGTTTGTGTGGCGTATAAATAATTTGTTTCTCCATTCGTTTTATTATATACGACTTTGTTGTTGTTGTTGTTGTTGGTTTTTTACATCTTTTGTTATGAAAATTTTCAGCTTCATTGATTTTTGTTGGTAATTTTCTAATTTAGTCAAATTATTGTTTATTTCGCTTCGTTTTTTTCCTCTTATTTATTTTTTTTTTTTTTTGGTTTTTTTTTATGCTTTGTGATTTATTTGCTTTTTATATTTTAAGCTTAGTTTTTGTTTTATAATATTTAAACAATGTGTGCTCCCCTTGCCTCACTTGCGCTTGTCGCTTATCACATCACTGCTTTTGTTAATGTTGGCTTGTGTGAAGACTTTCAGCGGCGACTGTTGCTGCTTCTTCTTTGCTTAGTTCAGCCAGCTGCGTTGTGCGTCTGTTGCTAACACATTGCGTAAATAGGCAAAGAATCTTGCAGCAGCAACAACTACAACAACAACAACATAAGGTCAGCCTCAGCACTTGTGAATGAATTTTTGAGCTTCTTCTTCGTATCGTTCGAATGCTGTCTTGACCGACCGACGCAACGCTCAGCCTCATCAGCTTCGCTGCTTGAATCATTTTCGTGAATGAAATCAAATTAACATAATTTTTTTATTTCCCATTTTTCAATCGTTTTCATTTCTTTCATTGCTTCTATTGATTTTAAAAGTCTTTCGCCGCTGGACAACTTTGAAAGGCGATGTTTTGGCTCATAAAGCGCTCAAACATAAAACTCTCTGTTCGACGATGACGACGACTACATGTTCCATTCATTCAGACAACTACGTGTGTCTGTCCGTCGGTCGCTCTGTCTGTCTTTCTGTCCAAACAACCAACCAGTTATTGAGTCCGTGTGTCTGTCCGTGTCTGGTTATTTGTTTGCCGGTGTCGAAGCTGTCACATAACTCATTGCAAAGTCAGAGTTCACATGCGCTCATACAAAGCACAGCAACACATGTGTGTGTGTACGTGTGTGTGTGTGTGCTGTTTTTCGCATGTGATTTTTAATTTCTTTTGATAGACATAGAGCCTCATAGCCCGGTTTTCGACGCTCGCAGCCATCATGCCGCAAATGTCCACTGCGAAACATATTTTTTAACTCAAAAATCGTGAGACACGTCGCGCCGCAATTGGTCAACGTGGCGTTGGTGGTTGACTGGGCGTTCAGGGGGGCTGACCATGGCAACATGTTTCCTTCTTGTCTATGTATCTTTGAATATCATTTAATAATCGTATGCAACAACAAAGCGAATTATTGCTTAAAATATGTACAATAAACAAAATAAAGTCGAGATAAACAAATCAGCAAATTGGCTGCTTTGTCATTGCTACAGTGCCGTACGTAAAATTGGCACACGCTGCGACTCTGCGTGCTGCATGTTGTATGCTGCCTGCCCCCCTAGAATTGATTGGCTAATGGCAGTTTTGAATTTCAGTTAATTAATTTAATTATAGCATTTAATTTTTGCGCTCTGACCTTCAATGCAACTTTCGATAAATGTTTATTTGCCTTTGCCTTTGCCAATTATTTATATTCGCCATTTTTTTTTTGTTTTTGGTTTTGTTTGATTGACAAATTAAATGTTTATAATTAAGCTTCATTTTGCTATCACTTAGCAGTGATCTCGTAAAGTGTCCGTGTGTGTGTTGGCCAGTGCTTTTGAGTGTTCCTGCACGTTTCGCAACGCTCTTATGAGCAGTTGTTAAAACGCGCTTAATTGATTTGCCATAAGACGCCACTGCGTTACAGTGAAGGCACTGCCAGTCAGCCTTATTGCATGTAAAGCAAATTGAGACAAAACTTTATGGCCTTCCTACTGTTTATTAAGCGCAGCTTTTCACTCAATTCCAAGCTGAAGTAAATATAAATGTTCATTGATAACGAACGAAGCTTTTAGTTCGAATCGTTTAAATTAGAAATTATGCATTTGCATCGACTCATTTGCTTATCGCATGTGTGGCGGTTTTATGGCCGCAGTTTAGTTCAGTTCAGTTCGTTGGCAGTGGTTTTCACTGCCTTGTTCGTATTTAAATTGGACTGCGCATGCCGTTAAAGCGCTTAAATGCTCAAGACGGTTACACGTACCGAACAACGCCATAATATTTCGACAGCTTTCAGTTTAGTTGCGCGTATCTAAATGATATAAACTTCACTCAAATTGAAGCTAATTGAAATGTCGATATCGCGGTTTTTGACATGTCGTGACAAGTGACAGCAGCGCCAACGAGCACAGTCGCGACGCAAGCGATGAAATCAAGCCGCGCACAGCCAGCCAGCCATTCAGGCAGGCCATGTCGCGGCTATTAATGCCGGTCTTGGCTTATTAGGTGAACCTATTGGGCGACATTAGAATTGTTTGCCAGGCCGAATAGTTGGCGAAATTTATGCAATTGCAATTGTCGTGGCACACTTTGACGCAATCGTGTGAGTCACCGCACGCCGCTTGCGCAAGCACGCAAAACGCGCGCGATTTCGATGCCGATGGCGATGCCGAAGACTGTGACGACGACTCCGATCACTCGAAGGCATTGAAGGCAGCTGCGTCGACTTTTATGCGCAATTTTGCGATTTATAGGCCAAATAGATCAAACGCATTTGGCTTGAACTCGCGTGTAGGCTCGAGCAACGATTCGACACAGCGTGACGCATGCTCCTTGCGGGCGAGGGCTGTGGGCAACGGAAGTGCACAATTTCGCAGATGTGCAACGAAAATGACGAACTGTCGAATTGTCGCTTAAATGCGTCGTCGATTGCGAAATTATGCAAAGACCAAAATTACTCCAATTTGCACGCCCAAGCCTGAAGTGCAAGGCTTCGCAGGCGTGCGCAATACACCCACCCGACCGCAGCCAATCAGACGTGCACTTCAGAAAGCCGTCGTCGTCGTCGTCGACGCCAATCAGCGAAGTGAGAGTGCCAAACAACAATGATGATAATGATGATGATGATAATGATGATGATACACAATGCAAATGAACTTCCTTCATTACGCAATATGAGTCTTTATTTTGTGTCTGAACGTACGGTGGGACGGACGGACGGACGGCGGGTCGGACGGGCAACGGAAATCGCGCGCGCAGTCGCAGGTGTTTGAGGCCAACGTTGTTGCTTTCGTTTTCTTTAACAATGCCTCATTAACGCTTTTTCGGCTTAATAAATAAATATTGCACATATATTTTTAGCACAAACAACAACAATGCCAGACGGACGGACAGACCGACGGACGGATGATATTTTAAAAATACTAAAACGCGTTTCTGGCGCACTTAAAAGTCGCTCGAATTAAGTGCAAAAAGTAACCAAATTGTGTGCTTATTTCTTTTCTTTCTCGTTAGCCCGGCTATAAATAACAGCGCCTAAATGAGGAAGTCAAGTCGAAATGGTCAACAAACAAGTTGCTGTTGTTGTTGTTGGGGTTGTTGTTGTTGCTGTTGTTGTTGCGGCGTTTTCGGTGCCTCGGCACGTGAGTCGCGTTCGACTTTGTTTGTTTTGTTTTACTTTGGTAATTTTGGTTGTCTTGAGCGACGATTTTTTGTGGGTTGGGTTTGGTTTTTTTTGTTTGGTCTTTGGCCGAATTTGGCTTAAATATTCCGCCATGACATGTCTTTAGCCTAGTTTGTTGTTTGGTCTGTCATCGTTTTCAAGCAACGCTGCGATTTTCGTTTACTAATTAGAAGTAAAAAAAAAAAGTCAAACGAAAAAGACACTTTGCGTGTGCGCTAAATGATTTATGTTTGGACATGGCACATGGACATGGACATGGACATCTGTAAAAAAGTTCATTAAGAGCTCAATTTATCAGTTGATTTATCAGACAGCTTTGAATTATGTTGCTCTATCACTTTCGCTCTGCCGTCAGTTGGCTAAGCGCAGAGGTCACGCAAGCGCATGAGCACAATGAGGGACTTTCCATGGGGCGTTGCTGTTGTTGTTGTTGCACGAATTTCACTCTTTATGACTGACGGTGTCAACGTCATCGTCAACACCGAAATGGGCTGACGATGATGATGAGTACGTGTAAAAGTGCCAAAAAGTTTTGTGAGGGTGAGTTTAAATGGAAAATAGGCGTCTCGAAGGGTGTCGGCCGCACTGTGAAGGTGCGAGTGCACAGGAGCGGTTTATTGTGAACCGCCGGGCGTTGGTTTTCGTAGGCGCGCAAAGCGGAAAATGTTTGATGTAGTGGAAATTTAAAAAATAGGAGAGCTTCTTTTATTTGTCGCAAAAGGCGCGACAATTTCCAAGGAAAATTTTGTAAAATTCGGAAAAAAATGTTTACTTACTTATTTTCATTTTATGACATTTAATGATTTTTGTCATACGATTGACTTTAATGCAAATGCTGCCCGAATTTCTTGCAGTGTGCATGTGTGCGTGTGTTCCTGGGCTCTTTGCCGCTTACATGCTGCTACGCCTTATTTATGACATGATTATACGAGTATCGTTAAAACGCGTTTGATAGCGCAAAAGGGCAGAAAGAATGACAAGAACGATGACGGCAACGCGTGCGGCGGCTCATAGGGCATGAAACGACCGGGCCGAAAGGCTGCAGGCCAAGTCGAGGCCGGCTTGAGCAGGAGGCCGAAACCAGTCGGTCAGAAAACTGTGACGATGATGACGCGTGGCATATGGCGACCGTGTGTGTGTGTGTGCGTGTGTGATACTGATTTCTGTTTTACGAGTCTCTTTGGCCGGCATTGACTGAATCGCTTGCAGCATTGACAGCGCAGCTGCCAACAGGAGAACTGACCGACCGACCGAACGACCGATCGAATGACCGTATGCAATCGAGAGCCATCATTAATGTTCGCTTTGCTTTCAGCACCTTTGCTGTGTTCCTGTTGATTTAAATAGTTAGCATTGATAGCGCAGTGAAGTCTTTTGTTTTCGGTTTTTGGTTTTGAGTTTTCACCAAATTAACGATTAGAAGCTGATTAGAAACTCGTACGAACACTTAAAATACAACGCAAGGTATTAATTTCAATTTAATTATGTAAACGACGCGCGCGCACTAAAAAGCCAAGTTTATGACATCAACAGCGGCGATTTATGTCAGGTTGACACCTCTCGCGTTTTTGGTGTTGGTGGAAATTAATTTCGTATACAAGCATAAACGCACAAACAAAGCACACACACAACGGGCAGAGCAACACAAACACAACACAACGAAAAGAAACGAAACGAACGAAACGAAACAGTGAAAAGAGAATTGAAAACGTTGAAAGTGTTAAAAAGACAAAAAGACTTGAACGAGATAAGCAAAGAAGAAGAAGCGACTGACCGACCAACTTGGCAGAGCACTTCAGTGTTGTTGTGCTTGTTGTTGTTGGTGGTGTTGTTTAAGAAGTCAGCAAAGACTCGCGATGACAACGTACCACTGAACAAACGAAGCAAGCGGCGAAGAAGAAGAACAAGTGCGTGGCTTGGCTCAAAGCAGAAGTGTCGAAGAGTCGAAGTTGGTCCATTAAATATTTATGAGCGCGCTTCTCCTCAGTTTTGGCTAATTGATGAGGCCGCTTAAGATAAGCGCAGAGCAACGCATCACAGCCAAAGCCGATAGGCAAATGAACAAGGCATTGAGACTGTCTGTCTGTCTCACTGGCGCGCAAGTAGAAATGTTTGTGGAAGTCTTGCTGGTTTGGCATGTCTTTGAGCATGCACTTGGCGCATTAATGCGATACTAAAAGCCGGGAAGCTTGTTCATACCCACACACACACACACACACACAACGAAATGTAAGTAAATTTCGCATAACAGCAATTTTTGATGTTTGTGCCACTTTTGGCGATTTGAAAAATTCCAAGAAATCGACTAAAGCTAAAGTAGTCACTTGTTGCATTCGAGCTTGTAGATTTCCACGCTCTGACATTTAAATAGAAACGAAAATCAACCAAACAGCCAAACGGAAAATATACTAAAACTAAACAACAATTTCACAATGCGCAAATACGCGCTGCAACCTCAGCCGCTGTCGCAGTCCCTGCCTCAGTCGCAGCCTCAGTCGCAGCCACAGCCACAGTGGGCCAATGCGACTTGCGTTGATTGTTCGTTCGTTCGCTTGCTCATTCGTTCCTTTGTTTGTTTGTTGGTTTTGTGGGCTGCCCACTTGCGCCGTGGATCTGCGTTTCTAATGTCACCGTCACCACTAAAAGGAAAAACCGTGCAAGTTAAATAAGTCGATTTTTGTGTTGTATTTGCAGCGTGCATTCATTCATTCATTTGCTCACTAATTCACTCATTCATTCAGTCATGCAGTTGGTGACTACTGTTGGAAATGCGATTAGTTATGCCGATTTTACTCGCTGTTGACTCTTGGCGTGCACCACCGCCACCCTCGCCAACAGCAGCCAACCACCCTTTTTACGCAACACTGTTTCTGTGCTGCTGCTGTTGTCAACAGAGAAGGTGTGCGGTGGCAGCGACTGTAATAAATAAGCATAAATGTATGCGTTTTTGCGTTTGTTTGTTTGCCTTAAGCAGAAATAACAAAGAAATAATAACGAAATAAATGTGAAATGTGAAAAATGAAAAACATGTGTTTGCATAGTTTGTATAAACGTTGCTTTTATTTCTGTTTATAATTTACACTTATTGAAAATGTTGGAAGACTCGAACGCATTTTCTGCATTTATTTATTTATGAATTTGCGTGAATTTCTTCATTTTGTTGTTGTTTCTTTCTTGCGTATTCTATGCACAAATGCGCCAATCAAGCGCACAGCCTCTATTACAGCGTCGCTTGATAAGTTGCTCCACTCGAGCCAAGTCGAGTCGACTCAAGTCGAGTCGCGTCGACTCACTCACGGCAAAGATTTACGAGCGCGCGCTTCAATAAAATGATTGCGAGCGATTTTTTATGCAAATTGTTATGTTTGTATTTATGAGTCATGCGCATATTTTTATTTTAAGCATTTTTGTTTGTTTTCCTGCCAAGATCTTTTTTTTTTTTTCTTTATCTCGGATTTTGTTGCCTACTTTGATCAATTCTCAGCGAAGCGTTTTTGTCTCCTTTACACGCGCACACACACGCGCTTGTTTGATTGTTTGCGATTATTTTTATAGCATTTTTTATAGTAAACCGTTTTTTTATTCATTATTTTTTTTTTTTGATTTTTTGATTTTTTTTATGTCGCTTAAGTTTTACGGCTAAGCCGGCCAAACTTTGAGCGACAAGCGAGGCTCTTTTACTGTTGCTGTTTTTTGTTGTTGTAGTTGTTGCTGATTTTTATTTTGCGTTTAAACCACTCAACGTAGATTTTATATACTCTTAAAATGTTAATTTTTATTGCAAAATTATTTAGTTATTTTTTGAGTGATGTTATTTTTTTTGTTTTGATTTGATTTTTTTTTTCTGTTTGTTTTTTTGTGATTCAGTAAAACGAAAGACTTCAACGGCGAACTTGCTTGACTGTTTTTGCAGCTGGGCTGCCTGCGTATCATTTGTGTGTGTGCTGTATGTGTATGTGTGTGTGTGTACATGCTAATAATAACTGTAAATTGATTCTCAAATATATTTAACAAATTTCCTTACTTGTCAAAAACTTTCACTTAACATTTAGATTCATTTATTACTGTTGTTGTTGTTATTGTTGTTGTTTTTATTATTGCTGTGTAGATTGTTGTTGTTGCTAATATTGTTGTAGTGCACAATAAAAGCAACTATTAAAGATCATTTTATATCTTTGGTTCGACAAGTCGCAATAAAGCATACATTTTTCTTTCTTTTTTTCGTAATTGCGGAAATATTTATACATTATTCGAAGTTTTGCCTCGGGCGTTGCTTGTTGTTGTTGTTGCTGTTGTAGTTGTTGTCGTTGTCTTCAATTTCTTTCATTTCATTTGTGTCGTTGTTGTTGCTGTTGTTGTTACAGTCCACAATGGCAAACTTCTGCTGTTATTCAACAATAATTTTGACGCCGATTCGTTTTGTTTCAGATACTTTTTTGTCTTTTTTCTCTTTGTAAGTTTGTAAGTTGGTTTCTTGCTCCCGTCCCGAAGCAATTTCGTTTAACAATTGTCTTGTTGTTCGTTCGATTATGAGGCAACGCAACGTGCATGTATCGAAGTGAGATTTATCGGTTCAATTGTGTTGGAATTTGTTGCGCTTGGCAATGTTTTTGTTGCTGTTGTTGTTGTTGCTGTTTTTGTGCTCGTGTTTTTTTCTATTACCTTTCTTACGGTGCCAACATGAAGATGAGGCGTTGGCTCTTGTGCGGCACGTGCCGGCGGCCTCGACTGTTTTGACAAAAAGCATTCGAGTTTGCGATAAGCAAGACAAGCCAGCAGTCTAGCCATTGGCAAAGGGCAGCGGCGCGGCTCCTTGGCCCAGTCAATTGGCTTATGTAACATGAGTGAGCATCGCAGCTGACCGTCTCGTTTCGCATTGACCTTTTTGCAGCCGACAAAAAGCCACAAAAACCGAGTGCCACATACCAGGCGGCAAGTCGTGCCGCGCTGACTCAAATGGGTCAAAGAAAAGCGAACAATAAAATTCGCGCACACTGAGTCACATTTTATTTCAATATTTAATTCATTTTTTAGTTTTTACAACGCAAACAAAATTTACGAGCGTTGAAATTATTTTTCAAAAAACCATGTTTTTTTTTTTTTTTTGTTTTATTAGTAAATTTTCAAGGTATTTGTTGCGCACTCATTTTTGCTTATTTCTATTTGGTTAGAATGACGACGAATTTTCGCTATGGTTAATTTGCTAGCCGTCGTTGTTGTTGTGGCACGTTGTGAGGAGGTCATTCAATGTTGTTGTTGTTGTTGTTGTTGTGTGCGTATGAGTAATATTTCTTATTGGCCAAAGCGTCTGAGCCTTCTGTCAATCAACGCGGCTGAAAAAGTGTGTTTTCCACGAATTTGTTTTTCCTGCAAATGACGGCAAGTTTTCCCTGTG
Organism: Phortica magna; assembly: GCA_037044515.1. NCBI lineage: Eukaryota > Metazoa > Arthropoda > Insecta > Diptera > Drosophilidae > Phortica > Phortica magna. The sequence goes on from JBAMBP010001300.1 coordinate 174,826, forward strand.
TGAGCTGCTACTTCTACTTCTGCTTGTTCTTCTACTAGTGCTTCACACACGCAAATGACCTCATAAAAATGCGTAACGCGTCAGTCGACGACCACATTGGCATATTAAAGCTGCATGGACTTTGTAACACAACAGGGGGCAAAGCGTGACAGCCAGACGGACGGTCGGTCGGACAGCCTGATTGGCTTTGAGTGACGATGGCAGTGGTGAGGGTTGAGCAGTGAGTCGCCTCAGCCGCCGCAGTGTGACACGCAACGTCAGCGACGACAATTTTGTGCATTAAGGCCTCAGCGCAGCTCAGCTCTTTGACTCTCCGTTTAGTCAGTAATGTGCCTACAACGGTACTTCACTGCCACGCTCTCCGCTTGTCTCAGTTGTGCGGTGGGTGGCGGGCTTGGGGGGCAGCCGTGAGTGACTGCCGTTCATATTGATACGCGCATGAATATCAATTTTTTTTTCAACCTGTTCCATTGGCAACTTCTTCTGCTGTTGGTTTGAATTGTGCCCCCCCCTTGTTGTTCATACCATTTTACGTGATGCGTACGCCAAAGTATGTTTTTTTCGTTGTTGTTATTTTTTTCTTCTTTTCTACTTTTTTTTTTGGTGTCAACAATGAATTGAGGAAGAGTTTGGTTTCTAAATAGCACAAAAAAAAACAAAAACAAGAAAAAACAACAACAACAACAAATAAACAAATAAAAAAGTTGTGTGTTACAAACATGAGATTTGCATAAATTGGCTTTTAAGCACATTTCGTGTTGCCGGCCGACCGCCGCCCCGCCTCTCGGCCCATGGCTTGCCAACAAAGCTTTATGGTTTCTTATTAGTTCTGAAATGCTAATGGCTTGGCAGGCGTTGCGAGTGGGCGTTGCAGGTTGCTCAGCTACACAACCAACTCGACTCGACTCGACGCAACTCAATTCAAGTCGAATTGGCCTTTGGCGATTCGTATTCGAATTCGTATTTTTATTTATATTTGTGTTTCGTTTGCTATTTGGAATTTTTACGACTTTCGTCTTTGCTGACATTTATGAGCAACTTTTATGCGTTCGCTGTCAAATTTCTCACACGAATGAAAGCAGTTGCGGTCTTTATCGCTCAATCGGCTTGTAATCTTGTCGGCTGTGTGTGTGTGTGTGTGTGAAGCTGCGTCTGTCGCTTTGCCAAGTTGACTAAAATTACAAATTTGACAGCGTTTTGGCATATTGATGGGCGCTAATCGCTCTGTTAAATACAAACAACAACAAAAACACACAGAAAAAAACCAAAGAAAGAAAGAAGGCGAAAAAAAAACACATCAGTTAAAAGTTGAAATCATTCAATTGTCTGCCATCTGCCCATGCCTGCCGCCCTGCCCGCCGTGCGTTCGTGCCTGCCTGCGTGCGTGCGTGTCATGATTGATATGCAAAGCGGCAACGCGGCGACCTCTGCTCCGCCCCTGCGCGCTGTTACACGTAAATAAACATAAAATTTATTAATTTTTATAGGCATTATTTTCGTGTTTTTGTTGGTTTTTGTTTCCTCTACGCTTGACGCTGGCTGCTGCTTCTTTCCCCGCCGGCTGTCCAGCGATTCGGCGTTTCAGCGATTTCTCGCATACAAGTGCCACATTTGGTTTGAGCCGGGGCTATAATGAGGTTCTTGACCATCTTCTTGACTCTCTCTGGTGTTTTATTGTTTGTTATTGTGCATGTGTGTGTGTGTGTGTGTATTTGTGTTATACAATTGTTATTGTTGCCATTTCATTTGCGCACATTTGTCGCTTGATTTGATTATGAGATTTTTGCATATGAGTAAATCTTTTTTATATCATTTCATTTGTTGTTGTTGTTTCTTTTTCTTTTTTTTTTTGTTGGTGTTCGATTTTAAATGAAGTCACGTTGCAATCGTAAAATGTGTATTTATGTTTGTCATTATTTTTTATGATTATTTCATATATACATATTTTTATTTTGCGCTTTGTCGCTCGTTTTTCTTAGCCTCGCTGAGCTTTAACTTTGCGCTGAGCCAAGCCGAGCTGAGCCGTGTGTGTGAAAGAGCACTTGACGCTGTTGCCTTTGAAATTTATTTTTATTTGTGTGTTAAACAATAGTTTACAACTTTATTTGCCGTGCTTTTTTTTTCAACTCATGACGAGTTGAGTTGAGTTGCATTGCGTTGAAATCATGCACTTGCGCTGCTGCAAATGTCAACGACGCGCGGCATGCAACGGCAGCGTTAATGATACTAAAAGCAGCAATGAATTCCATTTGTACAACGCTCGATTGCTTCAACATGCTCACTTCGTAAATACAAAAGACTTGTGTGAACGAACAACAGAACTCTTCGGCCTCTTCGTCTTCTTCGTCATCATCATCATCGTCGTCGTTGTCGAAACGCTTTGAAAGGCATGACAAGCTCAATGAGTTGTTTTGTTTTGTTCGTTGCTTCGCATCTTCAATGAAATTGTTTAATCAAAAAGCTAATAAAAAAAATAAACAAAATTAAATTTCACTAATTTGCCAAACGATTATTATGTTTGCCTAAACAGCTTTAAGTGTGGCTCATAAATTAAATATTTTAGTCGTTTTCGACGCTCACGAAATGAGAGTCAATTGTCTTAGAAAAAGAAGCGAAAATGCTGAGCGGCTTTTAACATAACAAAGGCCAGACGCGCTGCTCTTCTATTTGTGATTTGTCATTTGTCAACGCAGACTACCAGTTTGCCACAGCCAACGTAATCGGCAGACAAAACGAAAGACTTAGGCAACGAACTCGCCAAAAGTCAATTTGTCATTTGTTGGCACTTGCACAAGTCTGTTTCAGTTGGCTTTCAGCGCAACAAAAACAACATGAAAAACGAAGAAAATCAAAATATATATATATGTATGTATTACAATAAAAAAAGAAAGAGCAGAAGAAAAATGTGCAACGAAGAAAATAAAGTTTAAGTTGCTAACAAAATGAGCAAAAGTCGCGAAGCAATAAAAATAAAAATGTGACAATAAAATAATGCATAAACATCAAGTTTGGTATGCGCGCGCGAACCCCCGACTTTGGCGGGGGCGCGCTGTACGTGTGTGTGTGTGTGTGTGTGTGTGTGTGCCATGTTGAGTGTTGCGTTGAGGCGCATCGTTGAACAAACAAGACTATAAAGATTTTCAAGTGCGGCGATAAAAAAAATTTAATCACAATTTATGAAGAAGCGGCGTGAAAAATCAATTTGGTCGGGCATGGCCAAGTGGCTGGGGGGGAGGGGGCACGGCATGCGGTGTTTGTCAACGCGCGAAGTTGACTGTTAGCCTCGAAGTTGTAAAAGAAGAAGTTATTTTTATTTTGTTTTTTGTCTGTTGGTTGGTTTGTTGCTTGGTTCGCACTTTCCTGATTGGAAATCCACCGTTTTAATGCTATAATAATCGTTTTCATTTCTCCTTTTCTCTTCTCTGCGCCTCTGCTCCTCGGTTTGCTGGCTTGTTGTTGACGTCTGCAGTCGCCAGAACTCGATTATCGGCACGAGCTGATGGGCCGCCTGCACAAGATCGAACCCGACGCAGACGTTGAACTCGAAGTGCTCTCAGCGACTTCAGGCTCAGCGACGACGACAGCAGCAGCAGCAGCCGGCTCCACGGCCATTGCCACCGCCGCGGCCACAGTGTCGGCCCACCATCATCATCATCATCAGTACCACCATCATCACCTACACCACCATCAGCACCAACATCAGCATCAGCATCAGCATCACCACCAACACCAGCAACAGCAGCAGCACTTGCAGTCGCATCAGCATGCCTTGGGCAGCGCCGACAATGGCGGACCGCTGCCGCTGGAGAACAGTTGGCAGCAGAGCAGCAACAGCAGTACTGCCGCCTACATCAGTGATACTCAGCCCGCCGTTTCGCCCAACTCAAACTCAAACTCCGCTTACGCCTGCCCCACCATTTACGACGGCACGTCGGCGGCCGCCTCGCAGTACGACGTCGCCATTGCGTACGCCACGGCACAGACGACCGCCACGGCGGACGGCGGCGATGCCGGCAAGGATTATCTATTCGGTGAGTGCGATATGCTTTTTTCGGCTGTGCATAAATTATATGAAACCGAAACCCGAAACCGCGTTTGGCAAAAGGCATTGAAATTCGTTTCTTTATTTATTTGTTTGTTTTCTCTTATTTGATTGTTTGCTTTGTTCCGTCATGCGGGGGGGAGAATTTCAGTCTTTGTTTAGTAAATTAACGCCAATGAACAAAAAATTCAATTTTACGCTTCTCTTATTCTCGCACGCAAATGTTAGAAACCAAAAACAAAGAGGCTCTGTACGCCGATCCGCTCGACGATCCCTATCAGCGTCCGGCGCTCTGGGAGGACATCGCTACCTCAATACAGAACATTGACCCAGAGAACGCGCTCATGCTGAGCTCAGGCGGCGGCACAACGAACGGCAACGAGGCGCCGCAACAGCAACAGTTGCTGCCGCAGGTGAAGATGGAGGCGATCGATGATACTTTGCTTGAGACATTCTCGACACCATTGCTCAGTCCCATGGAGATCAAGACGGAGAAGACGTCAGCGGCGGCTGCGGCAATGCAACAACAACAGCAGCAGCAGCAGCAACAACACCAACAACAGTATCAACAGCATCAGCAACACTATCAGCCGCATTACCATCAGCAACAAAGTCATCACCACCAGCAGCAGCAACAGCAGCAGCAGCAACATCTCTACCAACATCATCCGAGCCTGGTTGGCGATGTCAGTGATGCTGATACGGTCTCCTTGCTGCAATTGACGCATGTTGCGCCCGGCGCATTGAGCAGCAACAGTAGCAGTCCCAAGCAGCACCACCAACAGCACCAGCAGCAACAACACCAACAACAACAACAACAGCAGCAGCAGCGTTGCAACAGCGCCACGGGCGTCGATGTCTGCAACAGTGATAACAACGGCAGCAATTCCTATCATCAACAGTACGCATCTCACCAAATGAACAACAACAACAACAGTTACCTAAACGGCGTTGCCACATCGACGACAACGGCGACGTCCAGCTACGGCTACAGTTGGCACAGCAGCCAGCAGGTGAGTGCGCCGCAAGGTCAGCTACTGACAGTAATCTCATGTTAATATATTTCGCCGCAGACATTTCACACCAAATACCAAATACCCGCCGCGCCAACAGCAACACTCGCTCAACAGCAACAGCAGCAGCAGCAACAACAACAGCAGCAACAACAACAACAGCAGCAACAGCAGCAGCAACAACAGCTCTGCCCACCTGCGGCGCCCACGTCCGCCATGCCCGGCTCAAGTCAATCGACGCCGAACGCAACGCGTCATGTCTTCGTGCCGCCACTGACGCCGCCCAGCTCCGATCCAGGCAGTCCTGGCAGTTCCATGGTTGCTGCTGCTGCCGCTGTTGCACAAGCGGCGGCGGCGGCACAATCCCAGCGACGCAGCACGCCGCCGCCGCCTTACCAACAGCAACAGCAGCAGCAACAGCAGAGTCATCCCCTTGCCAGCATCTGCCCGAACATCATCACACAACACTCCAGCGGCGTTGCCAACCATGGCGCGCATGTGCTGCCCAACGCCATGCCTGGCACCGCCTCCCTCAACGGCAACACCAGCAGCGCCATTGGCGGCGGTACGGTCGTGCCGACACTGACGACGCTCACAGCACCCGCCTCGCTCTCGCGCCCACACACGGCCGCTGGCGGTGGTCGTGGTCGCGGTGGTCGGGGCAGTGGCGCTGCTGCGCATGCCGGCACACCCGCGCATCTCGCGAATCTCATCGGCAGCGGCTTACGCACGGTGCGCTACAACCGACGCAACAATCCCGAGCTCGAGAAGCGACGCATACATCATTGTGATTTCGTCGGTGAGTTATTGTTGCAGTGCACTTTAATTACCCCCCCTACTACCCCTTTCCCACACCAGTCATTTAACCCACTTAGCACCTCAAGGCGCGCGTATTGCATTCAAGATGATCCCATGCTCTCTTCCGTTTTCACACAATCTGGCTGATCCGTTGATCTTTGTATCTCAGTATCTGAGTATCTCAGCGTATCTGGCTTGTTTAAGAATTTCCACGTTCCGTTGAGCGCATTACACGTGCGCGTCTACATTTGCATGCGTGCCGCGTACCGCAGACGAGAATTTATTTATTTGCTATTCACTGTCTTGTGTCTGTATTTCAATCGCTTTGCTCGCTCGTAATTCGACTTGTCAAAATGAAATGAAATTATTTAACTTATTTGATTGTTATATTTGTGCAGTCATTTTCATTTTCTTGTTGTTCGGTTTGCCGTTCGTTGCGTCAACAAGAATTTATCTAATTTTATACAATAATAATGTATACTTTTATGCATGCAAAGCAGGAAATATTATACAATAATTTAAGTTTTATTTCAATCGGTTGATAGATCGGCCTAATTGACAGTTTTCGTATAAAAAATCTCACGAAATATTATGTTGAAAGTTGAGAAATATCGGGGAAAAATCTTCAAAGACTCCAAGACTTCAATGGCAGCTAAATGAAGTTATTATGCCATAAACGCACGAAGCAGTCTGTCAATCAGCTGCCGCAGCATGCCTGCCTCGGCCGGGAGTGAGCAGAGCAGCGTAGAGCTTCGAGCTTGCGTTGACTTTGAGCTTCGATTACAGTCTCATTTGAGTTATGCGCTTTACGCTTTAAGTCTGCGCGCAGAACCAACATTGCAAAGTATATCGCGACAGCCAATCAGACGCGCTTAATGTCTGTCTGTCGGTCTGACTAACTGACTAGCCGACTGTCTGTTTGCTCAACTCACTGTTTGTCGAGTTGTGTTTCTCATCTCTGCACGGTCAGACAGACGGACGGCCACTTGTTGACTTGTTGGCGTTGCATTCTTACGTTTCAAGTTACTACTTTTCTGCGTCTAAGCAACTCTATACAACTGTCATACATGCGCCCGCGCATACGCCCCGCTATCGCCCCTGCACGCCAATGAACGACTGTGCGCCGTTAAATGTTTGTTTATCCAACTATCGATCACTTTTCGTACGTGTGCCAAGCGAAAAGGCATTTTTAGCCATTTTTAGACGACAAAGCAACTAATTCACATTTAATACGCGCTTTTGGCATTTGTCTATGTTGCACGGCACACACAGACACACACACACTCACAGTCACAGAGTTTTCTGCCAAAGGTAGCACAAATATGCGTTGCACGTTTAACTTATTTTAATCATGTTCAATTATCAACGACTTTGACGCGTTGTGTTGCTTTGTCTGAATGTTGTTGCGACAAGTGGCCGGTAGGGTGCGCTACGACGACGATTCTCTGCTTGCACAAGATGTTGTTTGCTCGAGCGAAATTTGTTAGGAAAGTTGCTGCCCGCAGGCCAACTTCTAAGCAGCCAGAAACGAGTGCACTCGCCGCCCTCTACTGACTGCCTGACCTAGTAACCGAACATATACTAATGTTGTTGCCGTGACTGTCTTACTGCCACTCTGTCTGTCTGTCTCTCTGTCTGTCTGCACACAAGTCGCTGTCGCTGTCGTCGTCGTTGCTTAAATCTTGATTTCGGGCACATTGCAAATGGGAATGTTGAATTAAAAACCGAAATAAATCTGCACCCTGCCAGTCTCAATGTCGCAATAACGGTTTGACTGTCTGACTGACTACACTGCAACCGGTAACCGGCCGCCCTCTCATCATTGCTTTGCCAAGCAGCCAGCCAGCCAGCTAGCCAGCAAGTCTGCTTGCCAGCCTGTCTGCCCTCGTGTCTTTGAATTGGTCTCAGTTTTTTGGCTATGACTGTGTCGCGCTGTCTTTGACTCTGGCACTGGCACAGGCACAGGCACAAGACACGACAGCAGACAAGACGCCGAACATGCGCCTTACACGCGCTTTCTGCACCTCAGCCAACTTGTATTTGTATCTGTACATTGAAGTAAAAATGTTTGCTTATAAGAAATGCGACAAACGTTGCGTTATTAATTTCTTATTTGATTTTTATTTATATTTTGTTTGCTTGCTTCTCTCATTCGCAGGTTGCACAAAAGTCTATACCAAAAGTTCGCATCTGAAGGCCCATCAAAGGATTCATACAGGTAAGAAGAAGAAAAACCCACGCGATTTCATTGTAATTACGGCGATTAAAAACTGAGCGTTGAAAAGCTTCAATGTGCTGTGGGTGATCAGACATGCGGCCTGGTTGCATGCCACCATTCATGCGCCACATTTGTCTCGTGCCGCAGTGCCGTGTTGCATGTTGCGCATATCCTGCGGCAATTGGCGTGGGCCAACTTCTATGCTGCTTTGATTCGTTTTTCATTGGCCAAGCAACGAATTTCCATGACTTGTCTTCTCAAGCAACCAACGACCAACCCCCGGCCGCCTTGCCAGTTGAGTTGAGTTGAGTAATCCGTTTTGCAAGCGTCTGATTAATGTACTTCATGTGCGCACATTTGATTTCTCGCTGCTATTTTCGGGTTGCAATTTGATTTCAATTGCTGCATTACAACATAAACGTGATGTTGATGTTTATGCTGATGATGTTGCTGGCTGATGTGGTCAGCAGTTGTTCGTTCATCAACTAGGCCACACTTAGTCATCGCTGCCTTGTTTCCTACGCTGCAACATTCGCCTCGACAGGTGCCGCGGCTCAGCTCAGCTCAGCACAGCACAGCTCAGTTCGACTCAATGCGACGCGACGCGACTCGTCTCGGATTACATGGCAGCGCTTCTTTGATCGTGCTTCTTTTTTGCGCGCGCTGCTTTATTATTAATCGTACATGACCCCGAGATTTATGTGCAAAACTTAAAACGTGCATTTAAGCATTTTTACAATGCTTTGCGTCGACCGTTTTATGATCACCTTTTCGGGCCGCGGCCGATTTGCGCAGCGTTGATAAGACACGCTCGGCCAAAACAAGTCTGGGAGAGTGAAGGCGACCCAAGAGCACTTTAATTGCGGTACACCCGCGCTGCGTTAAGTGTTGAACGCCCTCCCGCTGGCGGCACTAATGTGCATGTCTGTCCAGACTGTCATTACTCCTGCTTTGCTTGTCACAGCAATTTCTCTGTGCCAAGCTCAAGTGGCGCGCGTCGGTGAAGGCCTTCAATCTGCCTGCAGTCGTCGGCATTAAGTTGGCTCATAAGTGCGCCTTGGCTTCTGTCTGATGGCTGTCGATTTGCGTTTGTGCGTTCGTCAGCGGTCCTCATCATCAGCGGTCGTCAGCGGCCGTGCAGCAGCGCCAATGTTTGCTCTGTGCGCACTTAAGGCAAACAAACATGTTCATGCGTTTGTGGCGACGCGGCATTTGTGTGGCGCCAAACCCATGCAAAGCGCCGTGCTTTAAATCGCTTAAGCGCGCACTTGAAAGCTTTTGTCAAATATTGATCGAACACAACAACAAGTTCGCATCTTAAGTCTTTCGTTTTCGTTTTCATTTGATGTGTGCTTTGTGCTTTGTGCAGACATGTGTGCGCTCTTCTAATCATGGCAGTTTTCATAAATCGAATTCGTTATCATTTAACGATTCCAGAAATCAAAATCAAGTCGGCAGGCAAGTAATCTTTATGTCTGCGCGAGAGTACATAAATTTTCACACAAGCAACTTGCTCGAGTTATTATTATCAACTTTACAACGTCCAACACACACACAGAGACACAGCGAGCAGACGCACACACACGCATACCCGCGCACACACAGCGTCAGTGTTTTGTTGAGATTGCGACTTTAACAAGCGGAACATAACTCACCGGCTTATAAAAGTCATTCCAACGGAGCAACCAAGCAAGTCGGCGTCCGAGCCTGTCGCCCAATCCAGCCTCGCCTGTGTGGGATATCAAAGTTATTGCACGTAAATTTTTCGCTTTATTTTGTACTGATTTGTTTACTAATATGTTCGCGCTGCCATAAATTAGTTTGATTTTAATGCGGTGCGACTTGGCCCGCAACCTCAGCTCGCAGCCAACGGCTAACAACGACCAGCGACCAACGACCGTTTGACTGCGCAGACAAATGTTCAAATCTCAGTGAGAAAAACAAATGTTGTCGAAAGCATTCGTTTTCTTATATTTGTTGCCATGTTGCATGTTTTTTGTTTGCTTTTTTGTTTTTCGCCCATTTGTTTTTTTATACCATTTTGATTTCCTTATCTGCTTCGCTCGTTGCCGCAAAAATTACTTCATAATATTTTGCTATCGCCACGTTCAGCCAAACATTACAAAACACAAAGAAATTTACATAATTTTCGGCCATAAATGATTTCAATTTATTTCTTATTAGTAAAAATGCTTCAAAGAAAATGAAAATTCCCACGTTCTGTTTGTTTGCTGCTGAATTGCAGCTCAGCCGCTTAGACACTTGGTTGTTGAATGCAGCGAGTTTTATTATTTATAATTGCATGTTTGTGCACGTAAGCTTTGTGGGTGGCAAATTTAATAAATGAGCAAATCAAATGCTTGACACATCGACTGCTCAGAGACGCAACCAATTAGAGAGACTTATCTGCCGGCCAAGTTGTGCGAAGCCACTCAAAGACAACTGCATTGATTATTGATTGAAGACAACAACAACAAATGTGGTTTTTGAGTTGAGAAGCTTATTTCAATGGTAAAAAATAATAAACGAAAATATTTGTTAGTTTTGTTACATTTTCAATGCCATCTGCTATGCATGTGTGTGTGTGTGTGTGTGTGCGGTTCGTTGCTCAAGTCTTTTGTTTGCTGATTTTCCGATATGAAAATGTCATTCAACGACATTTTGAACTGTAATAATTATTTGAGGCAAGTAATTGTGCATTCTTCTGAGACGCCGAATGCTCACGTGGATTAGTCATGTTTGTGTCGTTGTCGCTGTTGTTGTTGTTATTGTTGTTGCTGTGTGGCATATAATGAATTCTTTTGTCAATACAACAAACATAAAAAATGTTGCCAAGCAGCAAAAGCAACAGCAACATTAGTCGTGTGCCATAGAAATGTATTTGGAAACAAGCACAACAACAACAGCAACAACAACAACGACATCAACAAACATATGAACAATCATAAAATGTACAATATAAAGACAATTGTTGCTCTTGTTGCGCATTTGCTTGACGATGTCGTTGCTGTTGTGGCCGTTGTTGTTGTTGTTGCTGTTGTTGCAGCATAAAATAAATTAAATTCAATGAAAATGTTAATTTGTACAATTGTTGTCTTACTCTGTGCGTTCTTATGCATGTTTGTTGTTGGCTGCTTTGAGTTTTGGTTTCATTCGCTGCTGTGGCAAGAACGACCAAGCAAACGAACGAACGAAGGCATGAATATCGAATTGTTGTTGTTGTTGCATTTGTCGGCGCCGCTGCCGTTTTTGGCTGTTCTCGCTGGCTGCTGCGGCAGCATGTGATGATAGATTTATTTGTACAAGGCATATTTGCCTTTTATGCAAATTCATTTGTTGCAATTTAATTAAGCCTTTGACCAGAAATGCAAGCCAACCACTCAGCGCATAAACATGCACATTTGCTGCACGTGTTTCGATTCGTTGCGGTTCGGATCGGCATGTCTGGGCCGTCGTCGAAGGTTGACTTTATTTTAGGTTCAGTTGTCTTGCGTTGTGTCTGAAAACTTAAAATGTTACTTTGTTTGTCTACTTTCAGGCGAGAAACCTTACACCTGCCAGTGGCCCGAGTGCGAGTGGCGTTTTGCGCGCTCCGATGAACTGACGCGGCACTATCGCAAGCACACCGGCGCCAAGCCGTTCAAGTGCATCGTCTGTGAGCGCAGCTTTGCACGCAGCGATCATCTTGCGCTGCACATGAAGCGACATTTGCCCAAGAACAAGTGAGGGCGAGACGCAAATAGAACATAGAAGAAACAACCTTAAACAATCCAAAGGACTTTAGTTTAGCGACAAATTAATAAGCATTAAGCGACAAATTGCCACTCTCCTAATGTTATATAATTAAACATAATACTATTAATTGAAAACAAAAATAAAGTAAAATACCTTAACTGTTCTCTAAACTAAGTTACTAATATTAATATGAACACTTGAAACAGGCGCAATCCAATTGGAAATTTAGTTTAATTATCACATTTTTTTTTTGTTTTTTTCGTCCGTTTGGCACTCAAAACACAGTTTTGTCTTAAAATAAGTGCTAAGAGTTGCTAAATGTGCAATCTGACTCATTTGTGTAGCTTTCAGACACACTCGAAGCTTGTGTGTCAAATAATCTGTCAGACACAGTTTTCATATAATTATCAATAATTACAATCGGTTTGTTATTTGTTTTTGTAATTGTTTTTTCTAAATAACTTTTATCGCTCACTTCTCATCACTTGACCACGTCTTACTTGACTTTTTGTTTTATCTATTATGAAATTTGAAAAGATCTCCTGTCTTCTACAAGCTCTAGCTCAATTTAATTTCTCTGCCTTTTTCTGCATCTTATCTCAAAAGAAAAAGATCAGACGAAATCTGATTTCAATTTAACCTCAACATTTTCCAACTCAAACTAAACTCTTCTTTTCTCTTTCTCTCTCTGCAACTGTCTCTGTCTTTCCTTCTGCCTCTTATGTGTATACGTTCCATGTTAGTTTAAGCATACAAGCCTTACAATATTAAAAGTATAATATTAATAACAAATAGATGCAAATTTAAATAAGCAAACGTAAGCCTAACGTATCCAAGCTGTTGCATCTGCTGTTGTCTTTAGTCGTAAGATTCGTTGTAAAATCAAATGTAACTGTAATCTATATGAAGTAATGATTATATAAGCGATGATGAAGTTGTATGAACCACCAAAGTGCTGGCACAAAACAAAAACAAAAGAAAACAACAAAAAATAGTAAGCAAAAAAAGTCAAATTAATTAAATTTGAGAATAAAATCATAAGTTACTTGGAATTTTGAATTTAATTTAATTTTGATTTTGTAGATCGAAAAAGGCGTACAAATGAAATATGAAAAACCAAAAATATTTTAACGTCCTTTTAAATTGGAACTGTTGTAGTTGTAATTGAAATTGAAATGGCAGCCGTTTGCTGCAAGTTATTCGTCATTTCCTCCTTGTTCATCGGCTGAGTCGTCCGCTGGATTTGCATACTTGCGTGTCCACTCTCTGGCAATCTTGTCATGCTCCTTACGATTGCACGCATACAACGATGCGATGCTCACCTCTAAGGGATCCCTGGGATTGGCATCGGTGAGCAGCGAGACAACCGAGAGCAGCACTTTGGCAATGGTCAGGGCCGGCGACCAGCGATAGTCGAGCACGTCGAGGCAAATGTAACCATCCTTGCTGATGTTGCAATGATATATCTTGGTCATGAAACGCACCGAAGGTGGTCGATAGGGGTAGTCCTTTGGCACGTGTATGGCCACCTTAAAGACGCCGTTCTCATAGGGTGAACCTTGCGGTCCAATGATTGTGGCAACCCATTCGTATAGATTCGAATCAACTAGTCCGGCGCTGCAATTTTCCGGCGGATCACTTAAAAAGTCATTGAGCTCTTTGCTCAGCCGTTTCGTTGTTATACTTGCTAATGCATCCGATGGCAAGCCCAGCGCCTGGGCCGCTGATGTAGTTGAGGTTGTCGACGACGAATTGGAAGAGGTCGAAGGCAACGGTATCAATATGGTTTGCGGATTTGTCATGGGTTCGCCGTAGTCGGGTGCAAGCACCAGAGCGCCAGTGGTGAAGTCAATGGCTAAATTCGTCGGATCCACAGTACCGTCGGTCTGCCCATCGCCGGAAGCAGTCAAAGAATCAAGGGCTGCCACTGACGGATTCACGTTACCGCGGCCTTCGTTGATTACGCGCCACGGGTACAAGTCGCTGAAATTGTTTGTTGCAGTCTCGTCGTGTAGGCTTACTTCGATCGTTATCGCTGGCACATCGTCGTTGTCACTCTCGTCCATCCAGGAAACATCACTTACGCGACCGATATTTGAGACAACCGGCATTGATGGCCGCACCTGTCTACCCAAGGTACGCCGCAGCGGGCGACGGGCACGTCTAATAGTTAGACTGCCTTCCTCTTCGTAGGTCAGTAAGCTTTGTGCAAGATCCTGCGCCATCGCGCCATTTAAGTTACCATTTCCACGGCGTCCATCTGTCACACGTCGATTTGTTCCTCGACGACTTGTCACCCGGCCATTTGGCACCCCTCCACTTGCCACCCGGCCACTAGTCACCCGGCCAATTGGCACCCATCCACTTGCCACCCCTCCATTTGGCACCCGTCCACTTCCCACACGGCCACTTGCCACACGGCCACTTCCCACACGGCCACTTCCCATACGGCCACTTCCCACCCGTCCACTAGCCACACGGCCACTAACCACACGGCCACTTGCCACACGGCCACTTGACACACGTCCATTTGTCACACGGCCATTTGCAGTACGATTAACTCCCGAGCGACCACGGCTCAGCCGATCCGATGGCGTGGCTACTTCCTCTTCTGCTGCTCTATTACGTCGAGCAGCGCCACGAGTGTGAGCAGGCATATTTCTCCTTTTTTTTTTTATATACTCGTTAATATTATTTTTATTTAAGTTTTTAGCTAAGATTTGTGGGTTTTTTTTGCTTAGTCGTTGTCTTAGCAAAATATTTAAAAATTATTGATGAATTTTTAGTAAATTTTAGTAGACTAAAAGTTTCAAACTGCAGAGCTGCTCTGTTCTCAAGCGATTTCCAAAATGAAATGAATCACAAATGTCAAAAAATATTAAATGTCAAAGTAAGCTTGTAAAAATCAGAAAGGGACTCCTTTCGGCTTTGCTGAAACTTATATCCCCTTTGAGCATTTTCCCAACTATGTACGTTTTTAATCATATATATAGGGTATAGTTAAATAATAAATTGATTTATTATCAAATGAATATTTAAACAGAAATGAATATTGACAGATTTATCAGTAATTAATTAATTAATTTTTAATTTTTTCTTTTAGAAGATGCGTAAGGCTCATGTTCAAAAAAACGCGGTTCAACATTTTCACGTCAGACTATCTGGGCCTAATGGGAGAACCTTACAATAGCTCTTTCTCTTACAATTCTACTCCAATCATCTTAAAATTTCGGCAAAAAAACCAACCTAGCCCTTAAAAAATGTAAGGCAATTTTTATACCCTACTTTTTCAATTTTCTCTTTCGTCTGTTTTCATGTTAAAGCATTTCTACACAAATGTGGTGATATGCCTTTGTTCGATTCTCATAAATAGTCATGGTTATAGTCAAGCATTAATAAAATCACGTGATTGAAAATTCTAGAACAAAAATTAATTTTCGATCAAAAACAAGGAGAAGTTTTTTGGGGCAAATATTGAATTCGCTCCAAAAACAAATCGTTTTTTAAAGAAAACCCTAATTTTTACCAATTAATTAATTTTTGCCAATGGCAACTATGTATATGCTACAGTGGTCTGATCACGGTTATTAAGAGTCATGTAATGCGTGGTCATATGCGTAGAATTTCTGCGCTTGCATATTTTCATTAGACTTATAACTCTGGGAAGATTTTGCACTGAGACAGACAGACGGACATGGTTATGCCAACTTGTCTCGTCGTGCTGATCAAGCATTTGACTACTCTTAATAGACGGGAATGTCTTTTTCTCTGCGTTGCAAACTTCTTCACAAAGCAAGAGTTTGCAAATCGCTAATAAAATTGCAATACATTTGCTTTGTCGCTCATCGAGCTAATAATCTAAGCTAATTTCTGTAACTAGACAGCGACGGCAACTCCGACTGCGTTGTTCTGATTGGCTTGCGACAAGCTTTCGTGTAGCAAATCGCGATGTGAGTTGCTTTCGAACTACATTTCTCATTAGTATGTCCCTTGCATTCGCCCATTTGCGCTGGTCGCGCTTCCTGGTCTATTAATCGCTGCCATTAGAACTGCAAGTCGATACGACTTGATTTCACAACGCGCGACTTAACCCGACTTATCATTATTAATAATGTGTAGCTCTCTCTCTCTGTCGCTCTCTCAGTTACACACGTACACTTTCTGCATTGTTAAGCATGTGTTGACTATCACCAACCGACACAGGCACAGACCGCCGCAGGCCAACCCCCTCGGCGCCTAACAATTCTGTTTGGCAAATCTAATGAGAATGTTGATTTCTGTTTTATTTATTGTAATTGCATACTTAAAGCATTTGTACAATATGCATTACACATTTGTTATTGTCGTTAATGTCGCATTGTTGTTATTGTTTTGCCTTCTTTTTCATTTTCATTTAACGACGTTAACATTTTATTTTCATAGTTTTGAAAAGTGTGAAACGTGTTCGGCATCGATGAGCGGCGAACGCATTCAACACTTTGCCAGTCAACACGCAACTAATAAACAGTTTTTCTTATTTGTGCATTAAACTTATTAAACATTTTCAATGCGTCGTTTTTTAAACTCCTCACTTTTGTACAAATCGAACTGTTTATTTTTTTACGTTCAATTTTTATTACCAAAATGAAATACATATATTTTTGTGGTGATATTCACAGACTTTTAGATTCTAAGGACTTGACATGAATATGATTAACTTGTTACAAATTTTATTTGAAAAACTTCCTTACGAAAAAAAAAAATAAAGAATTTCAAAGGCATTTCAATTGTGCGTCGTCAAGTTTTGCCAAGTCACGCGTTCGATTTGAAATCGATTCGAGTTGATATGTGCGCGTGTTCTGTGGTTTTGTGTGAATGGAATAAATGTTAATCGATTTGATTTTTATACATTTATTAACCAAATATGCTTTGTCTGTCTCCACGACAATCGATCAGAAACCGGCTCACTTGCTCGCATCGCACAATTTGTCTTGCTGTCCGTCCGTCCGTTTGTCTGTCTGTCAGCCTGCCTGCCGAACGAGAGGAAGTCGCTATTTAAGTTAACAAGTTTGTTATCTTATCTTGTTTTGGGGCGCTATTAATTCGATATGCGCAAATTTATCAAATCCGAAATGGTACGACTTCAAAAAGCAACAACAACAACAACAACAATAAAAAAGCATTTGTTACTACGTGAAAAAAGAGTGTAAAACAAGTCGTTGTAGGAACAAATAGAAAACGTCGCCCACATGAAAGTCTTTGCACGGCTTTAATGCTTATTTTCCTCGGGCTTGGACCGATAATCAATGCCATCTAATTACATTCAGCTGATCGCCATAATTCATTGTGTTAAACTTTATTAGCGTTTGTAATCGCATAAGCCAACAGTCAATAGTCAACAGTCGGCGAGTGGGCGTGTATGTTGAGCATGCGCGTATATCTTCAATTGTATGAGGACGTGTAGAATTGTCTGTCGCTGATTAATCATCGCGGCTGACAGCTCAAAAGCCCCGTTTTTCTTCTTTTATACCATTTTTCAGATTTTATGATCGGCGATCCGCGATAAGTTAATAAATGTACGCCGACCACCGACTGCAAAGTCGAGCGAGCGCCCACTTTTGACTGCGCATATGTCATAAAGAGCGTCGACGCTGGTCAGACGGACAGATGCATTCAATTGATTCGCCTTGATCGCAGCGCATGCAACGAATATGATATGATTTTATTTCAATAAGTTTTTCTTTTTATCGTACAATCGTTCGACAAAATGAAAGGAAATGTAATTGAATTTGAGCGCAGGTGCATTATCAAGTCATTGGTGCGCATTGTGAGGTGGGAATTTGTCTATACAAATGACAATAAAGCAGTCAACTTAACAACTTATTGAGTCAAAAGTCGCAGGCAGTTAACATATATAAATGCCATGGCAGGCTATCTAATATCGACTTTTACTTTCGTTGGTGTCCTGCACACTCACACACACAGGCGCGCACGTACACACACTTAAGTGCACACTCACGTCAGACTTAAGCAGACACTCACGTACACTCACGTACACTTGCAGCAAATGAGGCGCCGAGCCATGTCAAGTGTCAGCTGCGAGAATAGCAAATCTTGTCAGACCGTAAGGCAGACACAATAATAACAACTGCAACAACAGCAACAACAGCAACATCGACTTCGACTTCGACAACGCGCTTAAAGGCAAACAGGAACTTGAGCTAGCGCGGCGCGTTGTGTCTTGGATTTTGGCCACAAGTCAATGCTATTTTGCATATAACTTTACATGTAAGACAGCAACTAAACGACACCAACAACAACAAGAACAACAACACCAAGTATAATTAAGCTTAATTGCTGTTTAATATGGCTGTGTGTGTGTGTGTGTGTGCGTCTGAGTCCGTGGCCCGGCTTGTTCGCTTTCGCAAATTGTGCGTGGGCGACCGAGTCAAGTCGACAGCTTCAGTACGCCCGCCCCGCCCGCTGCCTGACGACTACCGACCCGGCACTTTAATTAAATTAAACATAAAATAAATAACCGGGTGTTAAACTTCAACTAAATGCAAACAAACATTTGTAATTGAAAAATTATCACGGACAAGCGGCCAACAACGGCATTTATAATCTTGCGTCGGTCGCTCGTTCAGTCGGTCGTTCAGTTTGGCCAATAAGAAAAAAATACGATTTTCTGGTGTGCGACTACGCGGAAAATTAATTAGCAATTAAAAAATAAAGCACAGACAGGGTAAGTGAGTGAGTGAGAGAGAGAGAGGGAGAGGGAGACATGCTGCATAAGACAATATCGCATTGAAAATAATTCATTTTTATTAATAGAAAATCATTATTCAAAGTGTCAAGTGCGTTCACATAATCAACTGCTCGGCATCTCAGCCGTGAGGAACGAAGGAGAGCCGAAGGAGCGAAGGAAGAAACACAAGTAACAAAAACAGTAAATTAAATCAAAATCGAAATGATTTCGTTGGAAAGAACAGAACAGACCATGAAATCAAATGCAATGTGAAGTTCGAAGTGTGAAGTGTGAAGAGAGAACATTTGATAAATAATCCAAGCCGCAAATCGTGGCTGAGAAATCACTTAAAATCAACGGTGCTCAAACTAAGAACGCCCCCAAAAGGCAAACGGCTGTATGAGTTTTTATCGCTTTGCCTGTCCCTCTGTCTGTCTATTTGCGTGTCTCTGTGTGTGAGTCGAATGCCAGCTGCAGTATAAATGACCGCAAGTCAACGTGGCATAGCTTAAAATGCTTTGGCAATGAACTTTTCAAAGAAAACAAAACGCAAATAACCAAAAAAAAAAAATTTTATAAAACGAACAGAAAAAAAAAAGTCGCCACTAAACGCGTTTGACTTTGAACTCGTTGCGCTGAGTCAGGCGCGATTTGTGTAATTTTGTTTTTTCCACAATTTTTTCGCATATTTAATTGTACACCTACAACAACAGCAACAACAACCACAACAACAAGACAGCTATTGTTAGCCAACAACAGCAATAACAACAACAAACACAATGAGTGAACTGCGATCGCATGCAGCTGCAGCATGTCATAAGAATAATGCGCATGCGCATGAGCCTCAACCGAGAGCTCCAAGAGTGTCCAATTGGACAACGCTGCACACGGTCAAATGGCCAATTGCCAATTGCCAAATGGCTGCTGGGCATTGCAGTTACTGCCATTGTTGCTGTGCTCACGTACATAATAAGCTAGAATTTATGAAATCGCCGATTTTGTGTTAATTTTACGATTACTTTCAAATTTTTTGCTTGCACAAAACAAAAGACTTAAGACACGAACTTCGCTGCAGAATACATCAATACGATGATAAGTGATCGTCGTATTTGGTCCTCGCACACGTTTAATTGAGATTGATTGCCAGCGACTTCCGTTTCGAGCCTGCCGAGATGTGCGGCGCTCGATAAGCCACGCTGCCGCAGCGCTCAGTCGTCATCTCAGTGTGGGCAGCACTTGAACTCAACTGCAGGCGAGCGACTTATGCGCGCATCTTCGGTGAATTGATTTTTGTCACTTTAGTTGAACTGATCAGCATCTCGCCGGCGTGGCGTGCCGTGGCGTGAAGTCGCAATTAATCATGCGTCGTCGCAAGGCTGCAACGGATATAAATGCCATCAATAAATGCGCTGGGCCAATAAGTCATGCGCTCATATGATTTATTGTCTATGTTAAGTGTCGCCGGCGACAGTGCGAGCGTCAAGTTGTCACACAGGCACACAAGCACACAGACAGACAGGCACACAAGCACACAGACACACAGCCAGACAGCCTGTAGGACGGACAGTCAGTTAGCTCAACGGTAGTCGATGCAATGTTGGTTATTTCCAAGACCTTTCGTAGCATGTGTGTTGTTTGTTTGTCTGGGCTTTGCTAAGTATCTGTTTAACTTCGCTGCAATTGCTGCCAATTTTACAGTGTTTTTTCAAATATTTCCCACGAGCTTCGAGTTTACTTCTTCTTCGGTAATGTATTGAGATTTATTGCCAAATATTTGCCACCAACTGATATGCGCGTACGATGAGTGACTCATGCCTGCCGCTCAGACGCGTTAGATTGCTCGGCTTCGATGAAATTAGACATGAGCTATGATTTATTTATTTATTTATTTATTTATTTATTAATAACTACGTACTGCTTTGAATTACTTAAAGTTATTATAATATATATAAAATATAAAAATAATAATTAAATATAAAATTTATATAAATACTATAATAATAAATAAAAACCAAAAACTCATTTCATATAATAATATAAAAATTCAGTAATAAGTATAATATAAGTCTCTGACTTCTGGTTGGGGAAATTTATTTGCATTAAGGAAATAGCCTCAGAGACTAAATTTGAATCCGTGTTGAATGTCCTAGCAAAAGCCACTGTTGTCACGCCGCTAATCCACAGTAGACTCACGAAGGTAGCGCAGATCGGCGGAGTTAAGTGTTAAGAGCGAAATTTCTGATAAAGATGATTTGACTACAAGAATGACAACAAATCATAGCTAAAAACCCATAAGCTCATTTTCTATTATTTTCTGTAATGTTCTCATTTGACACAACTTATGCACAGAGCAGAGCAACAATGACTTGTAAGCTGTGCCATGCAGTCGAATCAAAAGCGCTCCGCGCAAAGCCAGCGACTGCAACGACACCAGTGAGCAGTGGCAGCGGCTGAGGCAGGGGCAAGAAGTAACTAAGAGGACAGCCGAAAAACAGCAAATCAACATTATTGCGCAGGCGTCACGAATGATGACGAACGTACAATTTTTCTATAAAGATTTCTGTATTTGTCTTTGCCTTCCAAGTTTTGTTGCCATTGCGGGCCGATTGAGCAATTGAATTCGCACGCTTGCGCGCCTTTTTTGTGCATTGTTGTTGTTGTTAGTGTTGTTGTTGTTGTGCCAGTGGCGGATGTCGCAGACACATCGGAAGTTGTTGTTGTTGTCGTTGTCGTTGTTTCTGTTTGGCTTTTCGCTATCATCATAATGCCAACAAAACTAACAATTACAACAACAGCAACAACAACAACAACAAGAGCTCAACAGCAGGCAAAAGACATTACAAAAATCAATTACCAACACCTCAAATGTTGCTGTTGTTGCGATTAATGTTGTTGCTGCCGTTATTGTTGCTGTTGCTGTTGTTGTTGCTGTTGTTGTTGCTGTTGTTGCTGTAAGAAATAAGGCAAACGTGCGTGGTTGTTGGTAATAGACACAATCATAAAAATGAAATATATCTGAGAATCTCTCATGAACGACTCAGCGTCTTGCGCAACTGCAGCAACATCACCAAGCAAACCACTCCTGGCTCATGTTGTTGCTGTTGCTGTTGTTGTTGTTGCGGTTGCGGCGTGTGATGATGATGAGGCTGTTGGCTGTTGGCTGCAACAAATGTCGATAGCCAAACAAGGTAAATGGGATAAGCCACGCGTGGGCTGTCAACCAATCTGCGATTGAGCTTCGAACTCGCGCATCGGGCCGGGCGGGCGGCCGGCAGCGAAGGCGAAGGCGCAACAGCAACACCATGGGCATGAGCTGTGCTGTGCTGAGTGGCGAGTGAAAGAGCATTGCATAATTTTGGCACAGCGCACACATTTGGCACAACTCATTATTGGCGCAGAGCAAACGCAGAAAACACAAAACGGTCGCATGGCGAAAATCATATTTAAATTATTTCATCGGCTTGCCGAAATGGCCACGAGGCACGCAGCGCTGCTGCCACTGCTGCCACTGCTGCCACCGCCGAAATCATAATTTATTTGAACGACATGCGGCGAGCGATTCATAGATCCATCGATGAATGTGCTGAGCTCATATATGCAACGGCAACGACAACGACAGCAGTTGCTACAACTGTAACTACAACAAGTACAACAACAAGTACAACAACTACTGCAAACAGCAAGCAACATGCAACACGCGCGTTCGCGTTTAACAATTATTATTGGTGATTAACACGGCATGCAACATTTTGAGTGCCGCCACCGCAAGGCATCGCAATGCATGCAACATGCATGCCACTTGCCACTGACTCGCAACAGCAACGCTCATGTGCATTATGCACACCAACGCGTTCATGTTCATTAAAAATGTTGAACAAACATAATGTTAAGCAGCTTGCAACATGTTGAACGTTGAAGAGCAGACAGACAAAGGTGACATTTCCTCTCCTCATGGATTTACCTGCTTCTTTGACTCTTTGGTCCACAAAACAATTTCACTGCTTCTGCTTTAGCGCGACTGTTAATGCGTCGAGTCAGTCCGGCAGTCAGGCAGTCAGTCGAGTCAGTCGGTCTTGTCGCAGTTCACGCGTTGCCGTACTAAAATGTTATCACGCTGCGTCAAGTCCTCAGCCCGACTTCTACAGCAGTGCAGAGTGTGAACGTGTGTGTATGTGTATGTGTATGTGTGTGTGTGAGTGTGTGTGATCAAACGTATATGTCAAGCCAAATGACATCTTGACAAATATTGACGACGACCAAAACGGTGGCGGCGACGATGCCAGAGACGTCCGATGCCGCAGCCGCGCGCAGGTGCTCCAATTCGACTGACTTTGAGTTGAGTTGCGACGCCGAGCAGCGCCAAACGTACATTCGGTGGCCAAAGGAGCACCATGCCGGCGATAAAGCGTTGCTCCCCATAGGGTAATTAGTAGCAGGCAAGACAAACGTTTGCCACTTGCTGCATGGCTCGGCAACTGTCGGCTCCTGTGCCGGCTGCCATACAAGTCGCGCTCGGCGAACGACTAGACGAGAAGTGAAGTGCAGTGGAAGGGACGTTTGTCATGTGCCGGCGGCGCAATATATCGTCGTGATTTTGTCTTTGATCTGCGGCGATTTGGTGCACGAGTTTGCCGCCGTTTGCCAACTGCATTTGCCCCATTTTTCTTGCTGCACTGCGTACTTTCTGATTTGTATCTGCAGACCGAAAAGAAATACGAAAAAAAAAATCGCTTATTTTTATTGTATTTATTTTACATTTAATCGTTTGATTTTTTCGCTTCTGCTTTCGTGCTTTTTATAGACTCATTTTTTATTTGCTCATTTCTCAACTATTTGTCATGCAAGCACGAGAAATTCGAAGCTTTAACAAATGAAATTTATATATATTCTGCTATTCTGGGAATTTTGTGCGCCAATCAACAGAAAAATTAGCTAATTGCCTTTGATAAATTGTGCTTTGTTGCCTCAACTAATCCGCTTATGCACAAAGCTTTTTATTGGCACTAATTAAACAATGAATTCCTTTAAGCAGTCAAGGACATGCAAAACATTTCGATTCGATTCAATTCAATGACGCATAAATCCGTTGATTTAGTTTGCTGTCACTTTGGCGTAAATAAATTTGCTGCTTAGCATTTGAATAATTATTTGTGCTTAGTGCTCTGTGCGTCTAATTGTAGTCGTCTAATAATAATAATAACGTGGGTGGCAACACGCCCACTGCAGTGCCAGCGAAAGTTGCCACGCAGCACACAAGCCATGCTGCGCCAATCAACACGCAAGCTCAGCTCATCTATCAATGCTGAATGTCAAATAATCATCAGCCAAAACATCATCATCGGCATGATCATCATGATCATCAACAACATCGTGAAGTCATTAGAGTCATCACTTATACGCACCGCATGCCAAACAAATCTTTTATTAATTCAGCATTAATTTCATTTCAATTGAATTCGACGCGCTGAGCACAAAAGCAGCGAAAAGCAACGCTGAATGAGTTGTTCAACATGAGCGCGCTGTAAAAATCCAATTGGACTGCGACTGCGACTGCCGCTTCGTGCGTCGCTGTGCCCGTCGCTTGCCACTAAATTATTAACTTGGCTGAAACCTGCTGCGCTAAGTGGGCATAAGTGTTGCCAACTCATTAAGGCAAACGATGTACAGACGTATGGGGCAACAACAACAACAACAACAACAACAACGAAACGAAACCAATCAAATCTTATTGGAATTGTGTTAAGTGGCAGCGATGCAATTTCAATTGAAGACGCTTGTGTTGTAAGACGGCACGGCTTTATGAATGGCCCGAACCAATGGACCAATAATGATGTTGTTTCAAATTGCTCGCTTATGCAAGACAGACAGCCGGCGAGCGTATTTGCATTGATTGCGGCTAATAAGTGAGCGTCAAGTCAGCAGCGAATTGGGTTGCCAGTTAATTAGATTGCTTTTCCTCCGGACTGAAACGCCAACAAAAGTTCATGTGGCGTTGCACATAAATCATTGGCAAGCGAGCCTACAATGGCCGAAAAAATATTAAAGAATTGGCGAAGAAAAGAAGCTTTGATTGAAAACGAAAACAACTTCACTCATTGCGCGCAACTGGCAGCCAGGCACGCTGAACTGAGGCCTGACCTGCAGCGAATGTGAATGCGAATGCGAATTTGAGTGCAGCTGAGGCACAAAGGCCGCATGAGTAATGTGCCTGCGCGGCGCTGATTGATTGAGTCGCGGCTACGGTAGGCAAGTGCCAATGGCTACCAGTTGCATATATTGATGCCGCTGTGGCAGCAAAAATGCGGGCAGGTCGTGCAGCGGGGGCATGGCACACTTTCTTCATGCCACTAAAGGCAAACTGGCAGACTGAAGATATTTTAAGAACCCGGTCAAGTTCGCCGTCACGCCACATGAGGTCTGGCGATCTCTCGGGTCGCCAGACGAGTTTCTTCTTACTTTTGTGAATGAACTAAATCGAACAACATGAATGAAGACTCATTAACATATTTCGATTAATTTTATGTTCGTCAACAGAAAACTCATTTGCATAACACAAAGTTATCAAATCGAATCAAATGAAATGAAATGAAATGAATAACATTGGGCATCATATTACATGTTTGGCTGCGGCTATCAGCACTCAGCTGCGTTGAGCATCAATCTTGCTGCTTATCGCCGACCATGATGACAACAAAAGTGAACTCTGCCAGCGGTTTGAACCTTCGCGCCTACTTTGCATACAGAATTGCGCATTTCCGCTATTCAAGCAGAAACGAGATTACTTTTGGAGCCTTAAACGTGCACATTAATAGTCATTGCTGCTAGAGTCAAGCCAAGCAAGCATTGAGTGCGCTGCGGAGATTTGCTTTCATGCTTTGCGTGTTGCACAATCATAGCGCTGAGCCTACATGCGAGCGATAAAGCCCAAGCCGACGAGCCAACGAGCCGACGAGCCAACAAACAAAGACCAATTACAAGCCACATGGGCGAATCGATGCGCCGCAAGACGGACTACGCGATTTCTTAAGAAGAAGCAACGAAATATACAAAAAAAAAAAACAATAGCAACCCACATGCGAAGCTGCAGAAGAACCGTTTAGCATTGAGCAGATTGCCGCTGCCACTGCTGGTGCTGGCATGAGTCAGTCGTGTTGAGGCGACTCGCGTTGGCAGCGCTTCAGAACAAATTATACGGCGATTACACAATCGCTACCAAAGCCAAGCTGAGCTGAGCTGAGCTGAGAAGTCTTTGGCAAACTTTGGCATTATGCAAGTCAGCTTTGTATGTTTGCTGTGCACTTTGAACCATCAACTGTTCGCCTCCTCCCCGCCTTCGCAGCCACTAAACTAATTAATGATAATGTCAAAGTCCAATAACGAAGCACCGCCAGCTGAAGCGGTTCGCGCTCATCATCGCCTAAACGTATTCATTAACCATATGTCACACGCATGTCTGCGCGCAGGACACGCGAGCCGCCCACACATGCCGACGAGTCGTTCAACCCCAAACGGCCGGAGTCAAAAAGTTACAATGTCAGCCTAAATTAAATTATGTGGTCGCGTGTCCCGCGTCGATTTGCGGCTATAAACAGACAACGAACGTCGCCTCGTCCGTCACATATTAAAATGATGAGTCAAAGTAAACGCGAAACATTTTTTCATTTCATTTCCTTCTTTTTAGTTTTTTCAATTTTACCATATTTCACATAAATTTTAACACATTTTTTACAGCCAACAAACAACAACGAACAACCACCAAAGGACAAAGGACAGCCGGCCAACCACCGGGCGAAGTCTTTGCAGTCAAAAGGTGTTAAAACGTTGGTCAGCGTGAGTGTTGCCCTCGTTTGGGCACTCACGCAGGCACTCACGCAGCCGCGTGTCTTCGGCAAATGATTACGCGTTTTGTTTTACTTTAGCACGTGTGTGTGTGTGTTGCATGTGTGTGTGTGTGTGTAAATTATGCGCAGACGACACGCAAGTTTTCCTTTAAGGACTTCCGCTTTGAGCTTTTCAGCTGCGCTGAAGTGCTTTGCTTTAAACAGCTGCATTCTTTGTAACATTATGCCAAAGTGCCAAAGCAACAAGACAAACAACAACAACAACAATAAACAGAAGACAACATTCTTCTAATCGCTTTTTCACACCTTTCACTTCGGCAAACTCCGCTTTGCGCGCCCGAAAATAAATGAAAACATTAAAAATCGATTTATTTTAATGCGTTGCAGATTTTTCAAACTCGTGCGCTTGTGAATCACCGTTATTACCGCAAACATTGTTGCGGTAACGCGTCTGTAAATTACTCTGCAATCGCCACGACTTGACTACCTTTCTTGACGCTGCCGAAGACCGCTGCCGCTACTGTCTGAGGTTTGCCAGCAGCCTTTCTCAGAATCGCTTCGACTACGGCTTTGGCTTTGACTGTGACTTGGCCAAGTGAGTCTTAGCTTAGCGCTGGCATACATGTGCGAGTGCGCGCCTCATTTCGCCAAATAATAATGGTCATAAATATTCTATTATTTTGGTTATTTGCGGCATAATTATTCATTTTTGCGGTTGGCAAGCGTGGCGAACGCGCATATTCAAAGCAGTTCGACACATTACTCGATTCGATTTTCAGTAACACAAACAACAACACAAACACCAACACAAATGCAATGGCTTTGGTTTTTATTTATTTTTGTTTTTTTTGTATTTTTCAATTTATTATTTGTGTTCTAAGCGAGCGTGGAAAATTAAGGTTTGCTTCGATTGATGCGCCGCAGCAACAACGCTTGCATTACTCATTTGTATAACGCTGGTGCTACCGACAGGTCATGTTGTAGCATTCTCATGCCAAGCACAAACCATGCTGACCCAATGAACTGCTTACCGCTTTACAAGATCGGATCACCGCACACGTCTCACCGACACCCACACAACGCTCAACATAAATCGCGTTTGCTAACCGGAAAAAAAACAGACACAAAAACTAAGCGCAGCAAATCAGCTACAAATAAAAAATAGCCAATATATTGAAGAGTTTGTCGCGACAAGAAGCAGAAGAAGCAGAAGCAGAAAAAACGAAGCCAAGCTTCAAATCGAATCGAATCGAATCGAAACGCCGAACGAGACATTTAAAGTTTAGCGTTTTATGTTCCACATCAAATTGTCATGCCACTTGCAACATGTCGCTGTCGCTGTCGCTTGTTGCTGCTCCTGCTGCTACACGCCACAGTCAACAGTCAGCAGTCAACCAGCAACAGCAACAAACAACAGCGCCAACAATATATCTTGCAACACGAGTCAACTGTCGGTTTTTTATTGTCATCTGTTCGTTTTTTATTCATCGTAGTTTTCGTCGTTTCAAAATTTACTGCCAACTTTGCTTAGCTCTTTATCCGTCCGTCTGTCCGTGTGTCTGTCCGCCTGTTGTTCTTCTTTCGTAGATTTTTGCATTGCAAATCGGAACTCATAGTTTCAGTTTGAAGTCTATATAGCCGCCGATTTGTTGTGCCATGTCGACTCATAAAGTCTGTGCGACAATTGCCGCCACACCGCTGCCCCACCGGCTGGCAGGCATTGTCAAGCATTTGCAAGTCAAATGCGATTTGCATTTTGCCCAAAAATAGCTGCAAATGTCTCTGAAAAGCAAAACATAAACGAAACCAAAAACAAAAACAAAACCAAAAGGTTTCTTTTCTCTTGTTTTTGTTTTTGTTTTATTTTATTTTGTATCTTTCAGCGAGCGCGCAATTTTCAAACTCAACTTTGCTGAAATTACTCAAAAATTATTTCGAATGCGCTGAAAAAAAAATAAATAAAAGCAAAGCGCCGCCGACAACAACAACACCAACAACAACAACAGCAACAATGAACGACGCCACTTAATGCAAAAATGTTTTAATTAATTTACTTTGCAACAAACAAAAGGCAAAAGCAGCAAAGATTTCAAATAAAAATACTCAAATGCCACAAATGGCAAAAATAGTCAAAAAGCGGCGAGTGTTGTACAATGACGGCGGAGAGGGGACACAATGGAGGACACTTATCGACGGCGTTTCGCACAGAGCGACTTGAAGTCGTAGTCTTATATGAAGACAGACAGACAACTTAATAATTCATAAGTTGACTTTTTTTTTTGTTGTTGTTTGATGAAATTTTTTTTGCTTCCTCTGTCGCGCCAAAATGTCAAAACTAGGCTGCTGTCATCATTAAACGTCCGTTTTTGAACGCTTTGTGCTTTTTTTTTCTGTTGTCTGTTTTCGGTTTTCGTATTTTATAATTTGCGAAGAGCAAAAAGTGTTTCGGATTTCTCGAAAAGTATCACGTACGCGTTGCATGGCGCTAATGATTTCTGGGATTTCGTAAGCGCGCGATTCGTCAGCGATAAAAAACAGCAACAACAACAACAACAACGCAGGCACCTCAGCCGAAAGGCAAACAACAACGAGGGACAAAAAGCCGCTCTATAAAGCTGTCAAAATGTTTGTGCAGGCGCTAGAAATGTTGTCGGACATGGTAGGCGGCATGATGAGGGCAGAGGGTGCCAGAGGTGGCGTCATCAGCTGCGAACGACATTTTAGTTAATTGGCGCCAAATACGCTTCGGCGAAGACATCCCAAAGATTTGTGTCAATAACGTTGAGCTTTTTTTTTGTTGTGGCACATACTCAGCCACGCAGCCAGTCAGCCAGTCAGCTTGTAGCTCATGCTATAATGAATGGCCAACAAGCGTTGAGCACGTTTCGGTAAGCGAACAAGTCAAGACAAACTTATAATTGACGCACCAATTTCGTGCGTCGGCTAGTGTCACCTAAATTCTAGTCGCTGCAAATGAAACGGTTACGATTGTGCGGCACGTGCGTTACACGCAACGATTTGTACACAGAAACTGTGCTACAGTGCCGTATAAAATATAAGCCATCAATAAAAAGTTTGACTGGAATTTCAGTGAGGTTTATTTGAAAACGCCCCGGGGTCATGTGTCTGTCTGTGTGTGCAACTAGCAGAGTTAAGAGAGCAATAAGAGCAACAGTGACAGACGACAAGACACAACACAACAATCGAGCAACGACAACTATTGGCAGTTTGAGTGCGCGACTTGTGCCCGCGGCTAGAAGTGAATAATAACTTTGCTAACTGGCAAATAAAAATGTAAACTCAACTTAGAAGAAACAACGAGCACAACGAACACAGACAATGCAAAAGCGCCACACATCGTCTCAGTCTGTTGGCAGTTGGCTTAATTTTGAAATATTGCGGCAGTCAGTCAAAGTCGCAGACGCTCAGAGCCAGACGCCGTTGAGTCTTGATTTATGAATTGCACGCTAATAAAGACAAGAAACGGCAAGCCGAAAAGATCATGGCATGTAAATACAGGCTTCAAGATGCTCTGCACACACACACACACACGCCGACGCAGTTGAGACTACACGCCAAGTTCGTTGCCTGAGTCTTTCGCTTGCACGGCACTGTAAGTGCACATAAGAGAATTTACACAGCAATGCATCGATGAAAAAGTGTCAAGTGCAGATTTAATTATGCACCGTCGCTTCAACAACAACCACCACCAATGCCAATTCATCATTTTCAGTGGCACTTAACCCACATTGAACGCAACGCCGCCACACTGACCCACTTTTGGGCCATGACAGACTGGCACACTGGACCGGACACAGAGACAGACCAAGTGCTGGTCAAGCGCATGTGTTGATCGTGCCATATACTTGCACAAAATGCAACTTGTTTTCGGCGTGCTGCGCTTCTTGCAACAAGTTCTATGCGGCATGCAATTCTTATAAGATCACAGTCGCGTTTCTCTTTCTTTCGATTCGATTCGATTTCGTGGCGCGTCGCACGTTTTGCTGCAAGCAAACATTGCATCATCAGTAAAGGCAACTACACACCAACAACAACAACAGCAACAACAACAACGACAAAAGCTAAGGCAGCGGCAGCAACATGGCGCAGACAACGAAGCACCTTCTCATTGCAATGGGAATTGTTGCTCGATTTCGTCTTGTTGTTACGCCCCGCTTTCACCCGCTGCCGCCCAGTGTCGTGGGCACCAGCACCAGCACTGGCACTAGCACTGGCTCAGATTACTGAATGCCGATAAAAATGAGTTTCAACTTGTACACGACAACGGCAAAGGAGTTCGTTCGTTCATTCGTTCATGCCTCCATTCGTTTGTTTATTTCTTCTTCTTTCATTTGTGCGGTCGCTCCTCTTGGCCGCCATCAAAGCCAAATTTTGCTTTTAGATATATGACTTTTCATGTTAATGGCTTTCAGCTGTTCATAATTAATCGAACGTTCACTGCAAACACACTTCCCCATCCCCTCCGCCATTACAAAGTAGCAAATTAACATAAGTTATAAAATATTTTAACAACGGCGCGTTAAAGACTATCGCTTCATTAAAGACGCTATGGAGCATTTAAGCATTTAAGCAATTGCAAAATGTCTTTTATGCCGTCATAAATATGCCACAAAATCATGTTAATATTTGGCAAATGCAATCAGACGCCAAGTGCAAACATCAAGCGTTTAATTCATTTTGTTCACTTATTAGTGGAAGTATCGTAAAAATTTAACGATGTGCAATCAAATGCGAACATTTGCCATTTGCATATTTATTGATAACAAATTAAAGTCGAACTAAGCGCGTTTCATATTTCATTTATTATTATTAACATTTAGCTATTTCCGGCTTGCAAACGACTTTCGGGCGATTTTTGGGCGACTTTTGGGCAACTTTCGGCGACTTTCGGGCGATTTTTGGCGATTTTCGTGCGTCTTTCGTGCGACTTTTGGGCGTTTTTCGGGCGACTTGCGGGCGACTTTCGGGCGATTTTTGGGCGACTCTTGGGCGACTTACGGCTTGTCACTTGACCAATTAAGCAAACAATTGAGACGTCAAACGTATGGCTTACATATTCGCAGCCGCACGAGGCACGTCTGTGGTTTTCTATTGAAGCAGTTGACCCAAATCGGCGAACAATCAGACACATTGTTTCTGGCCGTGCATTATTTAAAAATGAAATGATATAAAATTAAATTAAATGATATACAAAAGACAAAAAACCAAAAGCAAAAACAAAAACAAAAACAAGCGTTAAAGACGCGAAGAAAAATGAATTCATTTATAAGCGAATGCAGCGAACCGTAAACTTTTTTATGAAGCGCTGCGCTTTTTATTATTATTGTTTCAATTATAAAGTTTTTATAAGCTTTTTAAGAAAAATGCATGGTGAGCGACCGGCAGGCTGGCAGGCACGTCGACTGATGCCAAACTGATTGGAACGACGACAGTAGCAGAGCCCAACGACGCTGGCAATGTTCGTCAATGACAGTTTTCTTTTTACGATCATATCGAAATTCCAACACGACCGACGCACTCAACTCAACTCAACTGAGCTCAACTTATGTATTGATATGATTATGATTGTTCTGCGTTGTCGTTGTCGTTGTCGCTGTTGTTGTCATTGTCACTGCCAGCTGATTTTATTTCTTTTCAGTTGTGCTTGGAGTCAGCGGTTTTATAGCGCACGCGCGTATGAGCAATCTTATAAAATCAGACCGTTGTTGGCAATAAATGGAAATGCATTAAGCCGTGTGTGCGCCCTTTGCACTGCGCTGCCGCACTTTTATGGCCGCAGTGACACAATTAATGTCGAGAGACGTGTGCTTTACGCTTACCCTTTTGCGTTGCAATGCAATCACTTCGAAATAAGATTTACAATCGTCTCAAATGGCGCACATTAATTTGTCAATAATTTTAGTTGGACTCCGCTGGCTCTGACTCTGACTCTGGCTCGGCTCAGGCTCTGTCTTGATTCAAGCTCCAGCATTGCGCTTTTGTTTGAAATTAAAGACTGCTTTATAATTGGTAAATGATAACTTCTCGTATTGCAATCGATCAATTGCAAGCGCAAATCATAAATTTCATTTGCCAAATGCGCCGATGAATGAACGAATGAAGTGCATGAAGTGCATGAATGCATGACAGGAGCGTATGTGTGTGCGCACAAGTGTGGCGTTTGTGCTACACTTGGCGACAGGCAATGCCACACTGAGACGCAAATAAATAACACTCGAGTGGCGTAAGTGGGCGTCGATAGTTGAAATTAGGCTAAAGTACTTAAAGTTGCCACTAGGACGCATCATGCATGCGCGCCCGACGTCGTCTGCACCGCGGTCCGCTGCTTGTGTCAGCCATCGGGCCCGTTCAGTGCTGCACAGTGGCTGTGGCAGTACATCTGCTGTAGTTGAGTCTGCACTGCTGCTGCCAATTGGTCTATTTGTCTTGTTGTTTGCGTTGCACGTTGCACGTTCGCTGAAGTCGCGTCGTCTGTCTGTCTGACTGACTGAGTGAGTGAGCGACTTGAATGACTTTGAGCGGCAGCCATGGCACAGCGACGTTAGTTTTGCCATAATACATGGTTCAAGCACAAATTGCTGAGCTTAGCTGCCAAGCCGAGCCAAGCTTGAGCCTCACTGCTTGCTCGCCTGTTGGCCCGTCTAAAATATCGCTAATTAAAGTGTGCGTTTTAAATGTCGACATTTGAAATTTATTGGTTTTTTACGCGAGCATCGCTCACTCACTCACTCACACACACACTCATACTTATTGCCACTCGTTGTTAGACAGTTTTATGACGCTTGGCGCATTCGTTATACGCTGGTTTCACTGTCGTCAATTTGTTGCCGCTTGCCAAGCAAATCGCACGCCATTTGCTAGCGTTTTGTTGCTGTTGCTGTTATTATAAACAATTGTTTGGTCACACATTTCTGCAGCGTTTTTGGCATAAATCGCGCTGTTTATTTTGTTGTTGTTGCTGTTGTTGTTGTTGTTGCTGTTGTTTTGTCCAATAAGCACGCAAGCCGAGTTGCTTTAATTAAAATTGTGCATGCAAACGCGAGCAAGGCGGAACGAAATCCATTTCGGCAAGTGCCACGCAGGTCAAATCGATAGTTTACACTCACATTGAGTCGCATGCAAAGCACGGCCAGAGCAGACCGGACCAGGCCAGACCGGAGCAGACCAACGCCACTCGTGCGCCTGCGTCATAAAAACACAAAACTTATGTTAAACGCTTTGCGCGACGGCGGCAAAAAGTCTTTGAATGCGAATACGTTTAACATACATTTTCAACTCAGTTTTGTTAGCGCTTAGCGGCCAAACAATTATTAATAATAATAATCGAAATATGGCGGCAATTGTATGTTTTTTTTATTGGGCAATTTTCGTTCGTGGGAATTAAGCGACGCCGGCGACGACGACGACGAATGTTTGCGCAGATCTGTTATGACAAGCGCTCAATGCAATTGCGATTACAGCGCCAGATATATGTGTGTGTATTGATTCAGGTCAAGTGCGCGAAAAAATTAATTAAAAGTCTTGTATGCAACGAGGCAGGCAAGCGAAGTGACAAGCCACCCGCCAAAAGCGCTGTTTCGACTTCGCGACTTCTCAGCTGCTCAACTGCTCATATGTAAAGCCGATAAAATCACATTGCACAAACAACAACAACAGCACATACCTAATGAAAAGCCGCGCTGCTGACACGAAGGCGCGTCGGTCGAGTCGGTCGAGTGCCAGCCAGCAAGGAGGCCTTTAGCCCAGTTGGCAATTTATGGACACACTCACGCATAAACTTCATTTATGCGCCATTTTAGTCTAATCATAACGATAAAGGCTTGAATTTATTAAAATGCAATTTGGCCAGTTGTGCAGTGAAGTGAACTCGCGTTGCATGTGTGCACGTTGTTAGTCACAAGTTGCAACAAGTGCTGCGCGAAATTGATTTTCAAATTAGACGAAAATGACAAAAGTGTCAAATAGGAAATAATTATAGAAATCAAAAGGAAAACTCGTATTTGGTGACATTGTCAGCGGTTGTGGGCGTGCGGGCATGGTAGAGCTGCGTCGCAGACTGTGTGTTTTGGGCAACGATTTCACAGACGACGATGTCTGGCAACGCCCACACGTGTCGCGCAAGCGTTACAAAGATGGTGACGCTGATGATGATGATGATGATGATAATGATGGCGGTGATTGTGCTGTTGATGCTGGTGAGGTGATGAGTGCTTTACGGCTGCTGGGTAGTAGCAATCAAGCCAACGTAATTGACGCCAAAACGCCGTCGATCAGGCTCAATTATGACAAACACAAATCGCACAAATAATTGGCAGCTATTAAGCACTTAACACGCATGCGATCCGAATTGTATTGAATGCATTGAAACGAATTGAATCGAATTGAATTGAATTGAATTAAGTTGAGTCGACTCGTTTTGATTGATATCGAGCTCTGTTGCGCTTTGATTTAATTTGATTTCGCTTTGCAAATTGTATTCAGCGAGCGCGCTTTTCGATTAATACGAAATTCCCACACTCATGATTAGCGAAACTCTTGGCTAATTGCATGAAACTCGTTTCCTGCGCTGCACTCATAAATATGCAAGCGAATCGCGTCGGCCGTTGGACAACTTGTTGCGCTTAATCAAAGACGAAGACCGTCAGCTTGACCGTCGTCACGGTCACGGCACGGCACTTGGGCAGTTGGGCTTAATGCCGATGTGTCTGTGCGTGTTTGTCTTATTAGCTAATATATTATGGAAAGCCGATATTAACGGATTACCGTTAATTAATGGCGAGTACAGCAAGTGGCACATGTAAATTAATTGCAATCGCCGTATAATTAAATAAACTTTATATTTATCAAAACACTTCAATGAGCATAAATAATATGCAAATGCAAAATATTCCATCATCTGCGAAAGTATTTGCTGAGCGCAAAAGCCGTTTTATTCAATTAGCTGCGAATTGCAATGAGATAAGCGCACATTCTTGCAAGCAAAGACAACAGAAAACCGACAACAGACAACAGAAGCAAAATATTTCATTCACGAAAAGTAAATTTGAATTTTTTTCGAACATTTTCCATCAGTAAAACGGACAATCGGAAAATCGAAAATCGGAAAATCGGCAAATCTGTTGAAATTGTACATGATAAATTCATAATTGTCCATTGAATGAACACGAACTATAATTCATGCTAGTGCATAAGCGAAATGGACGCCATTCCGTTGGCCAATTGAGGCCGACTCAGTCGACTGCAACAACGGCAACGGCAGCAGGTCAGCCGTTTCATGTTGCAGGCGGTTGACTGCTTGTTTCGCTGCTTACTACCAGCACCCGCATAAGTCACACACACACAAACACACACACACACACACACACATGCTACACAAACAAAACAAGATTTATGCAGATTCTATGTCCGAGTATAAATTGTGTTTGGCTTAAATTACAAACGAGCCAACTGACCAGCTCGTTCGCTGACTAAGCTCAGCTCAGCTCAGCTCTGCGCCGGTCCGGTCAGCTTGGCTCGGCTCTCTGATTGGAACAATGTCACGTTCGCGGCGCGATTAATACGAGAGACGCTTCGGCATCTTAAATGTTGCGGCGTGCGCGATTTTGCTAGCGGTTCCATTGGCTTCCAATTGGAAGGTCATGTGAGCTCCAAATAAATTAATGCAAAGCGAATTATTTCAAAATTATTTATCATGTGCTGCTGGCCACTTGGTGTACTTGCCGCCAGTCGACTGAGTCGCATTGCATGTTTGGTCGGCATCACTTACGTTGCGTTTAGAAACCGCACTCTATAATTTAGTGGCAAACAATCAAATCATATTTGTCTTGGCTCGAATAAGTTGTGCCATGCAACACGACGGCTGTCAATATAAGTGATGTGATTATGTTTCGTAATGTTAACATTACTTTGATTGTTTGTTTGCTTGTTTGTAGGGTACAAAGTGCCAAAATGCATAACATAATTTCATTTGTTTATTTTGATTCGATATTTGATTTCACTTTTCGCATTTCGCGTTTTTTGTCTTCGTTGTCATAAATCTGAAAACGAAATTAGTCATGATGCGTGATAAATTTACTTTTATTGGTGGCGTATTTTTATGCCACAACAAGAAACAACATTTTTTTTGTGTTAAAAAAAACAAACGATACTTTGTGCTTCATCGTTGTTGTTGTTGTTGTTGTTGTTCAAGTCGATAAGGCAAAATATTTCGCAGGAATTTCGTATTTGATTTGAATAATGCACTCGCGCGCGAAGGTCAACGACTTCCATGCGCTCCGACGCTGCCAGCTAAGTTTCGGTGTTGTTAATGTTGTTGTTGGCTTCGCTTTAATTATTGGCCAATGTCAAAACAAACATATTTTTTTTTTATTATTAATTTCTTTTTCTTTTTCGCTTACATGAATCAGACACGAATTTGTACAAGAAGTTCGTTCGAGCTGTGCTGCCCTTTCAACCTGTTGCAATGTTGCCTCGCTGCCTTTGCCTTTGATTATGCAATTATTGACAGTCACTTTCGTTACGACGACAAGGCAAGCGAATGGGCAAAGACCGTACTCTCAGATTCGAGACTCAAGCCTCAAATCGCTAAACAATGAAAAGGGAAATTATATAAAAAATGTGAGCAACTAAATTGTTGGCTGCTTTGTTGAAGCTTCGAGCGAACAACAACAAACAACAACAGCAACTGAAATCGGCATGAACCGCTCGCAAATGAGGTTCAAAGTGCAAATAAGCTTTTTGGTCCTGGCGTCGTTTCTACTTTTTGACATTTGCGGTTGGTTGCCAAGCAAACAATCGTTTTGCTGTGCCAACAGTGGTGGCGAAAATATGTTGTACACTTAGCATTGCGTCATGTTGGCCAATCAGCAAAGCGCAATTTTGCGCTGATGATTATCAATTGCGGTTAATTATTGGCTGTGTGAGTTTCCTGTGCCGAGCGCGTGCTCTACATGCGCTACATGTAGAGCGTTAACTGATATCAGAGGCTTTTCCTAGCCAGCATTGCTTTGCCTGATTGCGTTGCATATAAATCATTGTTTGGCCGACATTGTGCCATGATTGCAATCGAGTCGACAGCACGCACGCGCAGGCTCACGGCGGCTGCGTGAGACGGCGGCGGCGGCGGCAGGATAAGAAGCCGTGTTCTTGCATGTGTCACAACTTCATTATTGAATTGCGCCATGATCGCTGAGCGTCGATAAGCGCAAAAGACATTTAAATGTTTTTATTAAAAATATTGTTTTGGATTTTTGTTTTGTTGCTTTCGCACTTAAAAATGATTTACGCGTTAAAAGTTGATTTTTTGTACGTTTTGTCGTTGCTTAACATGTCTTTGCACTCATTTCAGCAATTTGACAATTAATCAATTGACAATAACAGACAAAAACAGCAACAACTGCATTAGTCAGCAGCAATCAGAAATCAACAACAACAAGCAACAAGCAACAACAAAGCAAAAGAACAACTTCAACAAGTTTCCAATAAGAATAAACATATACCAATAAGAACAATCATTCAAGCAACATTTTCAGGTCAAAGTATGTAATGTGCTCGTGGCTGCCGATGGTTGGCAAGGGGCACGGGGCAAGTGCGGCGGCACGATTGCGTCGGCGAACGTGTTGCGGGTGTTGCCATTGTGCTAACGTGTCTACAGACTCAGGCCGTTCGATAAAAGACTCGAAATAAACGTTGCTTAGTTAGTGACATGTGACATATTGTCAACGCAACGCATTGCCAATTGGAATTTGCATAAATTCCAACTTATTTGTTTGCCATTATACGATTAAGAGGGCAACAAAACAACAAACAAAAACAACAAACAAAACAATAGAAAAAAAAAGCACACTTGTCTAGTTGATTGGCTGAGGACAAAAAAAAAAAAAAGACACAAAGCAGCAACAAAGTTGCATTGTTGCGACTGAAAGACACTTCACTATACTATGGCAGCATTCACTTTAATATGGCTAATTGTGTTCTAATAAGAATTTAATACAACTAATGGCCGAACTTGACGTGTTGCGCAGCTAAGCTTCTAAGCGCGGCTCACTTGACTTGCCACTTCTAATTAGATTTGTGCACAGCAGCGCAAAATCTCATTAGAGCCAAGCGCTGACATTTCAATTTGAACTCAAAGACTGGAAAGCATTGAGCAAGAAGAAGAAGCAGAGGAAGAAAAATGTTGCAAGCAACCTAATGGAACTCAAAAGCGAAGACAAACAGCGATTTGTCAAAAGTGCGCGTTTTTTGGGCTACCAAAGACACGCTGTGAGCCAATGAGCTGGTACACATTCAGAGCGCGCTATCGACAACAACGACAGAGACAGCGACAGCGACACGCTTGTAGGTCGTCAAAGGTCCTGCCGTGAATTGTCATTGTCGTGAGTTGCATAACATGAGAAGCAACAAGCGCCAAAAACTCTCATCTTCGACACCAGACAATTGCGCCAACAACAATAGCAACTACAACTGCATTTGCTACAACAACAATGGGAACAAAGACAACAATAAAAGCAACGAAAATGTGTCTTTAATTTCATTTTCGTTTGCCGTTGATTTCAGTCATCGAAATCGCCAAATTAAATACGCGATTTCAACACCTTCGGCAACTAAACTCATGCACTCAGCACTCAACACTGAACTCACTGCCTCAACTACCTCAACTACCTCAGCTACAACTGTCTCAGCGCGCAACCTTGACGGCTCGTCAGCGCCGATGACTTGCCACCGCTGCCATCGACATCGACAGCGGTAGCGCTCTCTGCTAATTTAAGTCATTTTCGATACGAGTAAGTTTATGTTCTTTACACGCTAAAATTAAAGTGCAACTTTTTAAGTGCCTCAAAGTTACTATCTTGTGTTGTTGTTAACTCATTTTATTTTTGCCTTTTCATGTGCTTTGATAATATAATTAAATTTGCAGACCTTGACGCGACTTCATTGCCTGATAAAATTACCGCAAGGCAGACCATTTATTTATAATCTTTTCTTAGAGTTTTTTCATTGTTATTTGAGCGCTTAGAATGTTGCAGTAGCGCACGGCGGGGCGGTGAGAAATGATACGTTTTATGTGAAATTAGAATTAGAATTCAAAACTCGTGACTCGCTTAATTGTTGTACAATGAATTGTATTTAATGAAGAAGGAGTCGCATGGCAGAGTGAACTAAGTTGAGCAAATGTCAGCGCAGTGAAATGTGCAAAGTTTTCACATCGATTCGTCTGCGCCAACGTTGCCTATTTTTTAATGCGTTAATTTGAGCCGGGCATACAAAGCCAGGCTCATTTGCATTGTGCGCGCATTAAACACTTCGCTCGAACATTCTTATTAGCACAATGATATATTGCCATTAAAAATGCCAATTCTTTTGTCGCGTTTTTTTGTCTGCTGGCTGGTTGGGCCATGCAGCAGCGACACGTAAGCGCATGCTTCGTATGCTGCCCACACACAAAACGCGCGGCTAAGAAACTATTGTGCATTCGACATGGCTTGGCAGCATTTATGCAATCATTTTTGCCTCACAACAATTTTAAGTTGCCTTTTTTTGTTTGCTTGCTTTTCCATTAAAGCATTTAATGCAAAAAGTACATTTTCACACACACACACACAGACACACACACACGTACACATACGTGCATAGTTACCCAGGCAGACAAAACATACAGTTTGATTATTGAAAAGCGCCGCGGGCCTAACAAATTGAGTGTTAGCAAAAACACCATCGACTTCTTCGAGCTAAGCAATAAGAAAAAAAAAAACAACGCCAAGAACCGACGGGTAGACGCGCCGAAATGAGGGGCACAACCGCTACTAAATGGCAAAAGCACAACCACAACAGCAAAAAAGTGTTCTAAACGCACCTTTGTCATTGTTGCTGCTCTTGTTTTTGCTGCTGCTGTTATTATTGTTGTTGTTGTTGCCACGAACGCAGCTGGCAATTCTTAGGCGCATTCGGTCAATGAGTCACGTACAAACTGTTGCCGTTGCCGATGACGATGACTGTGAACCGCTTTGATGGCTTCGTTGCCACCGAATGTGGGTTTTGCAGCAATTGGTGTCGCATATTACAGCCAACAATGTGTCAAAGGCGTTTGCGGATGGCTCAACGCGCTTCAAAGTGCTGCAAATCGCAACTTGATTCACTCATGCTATTGGGTCAACATGTCGTATAATTATTACTCATTTAAGACTTCCACAAAGAATGATGGTTTTCTTGTGTCTCAGCTCGGAAGCTGCCAATGATGATGATGATGATGATTGTGATTGTGTTGATGATGATTGTGCATAATTGCTGACCTTGCCATCATTTCCTGACATTGATCGATTTTGCAATGATGGTTTTCATTGCTTTTATTGAAGCTCATTGTGCGGCAAACGAGTAAGAAATATTATTGTATTATTTTTGG
Source organism: Phortica magna (assembly GCA_037044515.1). Classification (NCBI taxonomy): domain Eukaryota; kingdom Metazoa; phylum Arthropoda; class Insecta; order Diptera; family Drosophilidae; genus Phortica; species Phortica magna. Next base: position 215,622 of record JBAMBP010001300.1, read on the forward strand.
CACATTTTAGCATATAATTGATTTTTGTACGTCATGCTGTGCCTTTGCCACAATAAATCGAACACTAAACAACACAAAAAAAATCGAAAAATCCAAAATCAAAATATGAAATATAAAAAATAATCTAAAACAAAAGAAAGACGCTTTCGTTAATCTTTTGCACAATTTCAGTTGAACGCTTGTTCAATTGTCTGCGCTGTTGCGCTGTTGTTTGTGCAAGGCTGACCCAATTTTACTTTTATTAAAACCGCGTTTTTTCTTATGTATTATTTATTTGTGAGACTTATCATATAAAAATTGGCTGAGGTCACTTTTGGCTCAATTGTGCATTGCAACATCTTCTGATGCCGACTACGCCGCCAACGCCAAAGCCAGAGCCAAGACAAATCCATTTGTCAGCATTAGAAAATTGTCTGCATTGCAAATCTTGTTTATTTCGTCTATAAATGTAAATTCATAAATTAAATTACATGGCATATAAATAAAGTCGCGTCGCTGTGTTTTGTTCGTTGCCCACACGCGTCATTTTTTCGCTTAACTCTTTTTTTTTTGTATTTTTTTCTATGCTCACAAAGTCTTTGGGATTTGTTTTGAGATTTGCAGCAAAATGTGCGCAGATTCATTAAAGTTATACACATAAATATTAAATTTTATTTATTATTGTTGTTGATGGCTTTGCATTGCTGTTCCTCCGTCTCCAGCCAGCTTGGCCAAGAGACGGCGGCGTATGAGTAATTTGCGACGCTGCAAGCGATTTAATGTGAATTGAGCAGTTAAGGCTTGACAGTCAACGCAATAAAGCAAACCACGTTTAAGTATTTTTATGCGCAAATTAATTGACGAGCCTTTGCGCCGAATTTGGCGACTTTTGTTGAAGGCAACGCCAGCGAGATAAACTTCGAAGTCACACTCACCTTTGCCAGAAGATCTGCTGGCAGTTCCGGTCATAAATGCTTTCGCCTTCTACGCAACAAAAGTGAACTCAGCTTTGCTTATTAATTAATTTGTCATGAAAACTCGACCCGCTTAAAAGGGCAGTCAAAGCAGCATTAGAAAAACATAATTAACATTAAAGCGAAAAAGTGTTGTTTAACAAACTAATCGTTGTAAGAGACGCACACATCGCCTTGAATCGAAATCGCGTCAACTCCTTTGCGTTCTGCTGGCTCATTAAGCGCTCTCAAGTGGCCCAGCAACCTCATCATCATCATCGTCAGCATCATCATCATCACCGGCGTCGTCGTCATGATTATAGTCACCTCATCATTGCCATCAAATGAGTAAGCTAAGTAGGGCATTAGTGCACTCAAATGGCAGCTACCATGCGCAGCCAGCAACAACAACAGCAACAATTGCCAGAGTAACGCGCATGTTCGCGCTCAGAGTTGTCTGTGCGGGTCCTGACCTTATAAAGGTGAGGAGCGTGCGTTCATTTATTCGCTCCATCATTAGTGAGTCTCTTTCGCTCGCATCAGACAACAGACAATCGTTGGCTCGTTCATTCGTTCGTTCGATCGGCCGGCTGGCTGGCTGGCAGTTCGATGCCTCGATCGGCAGCCACACACTCTTCAGTGGCCTAGCCATGCGAACGGCGCTGAAATGATTGTGTAAGCGCGACTTTATGTCTTGTCTTTTGCGACTCCCTGTTGCTGTTGCATGTTGTTGTCGTTCAGCTGTTGTTGTTGTTGCTCGCCTGTTTGACTGGTCATAATGCAAGCGCTGCATCATGATTGAATTACACTTTCTTCCTCCGCCAGCACAGGCAGCAATATGCAGTAACATAAAGAGCCTTGCTTTACATTGTTGCCACAGATTGGATGACGGTGCTGTTGTTGCTGTTGTTGTTGTTGTTGCTGTTGCTTGCAACGGTAGCCAAAATGCTGGCATGCCATGTCGCCTCGGCTGCTGTTGTTATTGTTGGCACTAGTCAGCAGTAGACTCAAGTTGTTGCTGTTGTTATTATTATTGCATGTGTGCTAGTTCAACGGCACTGCTGTTGTTGTTGCTGCTGCTGCTTAGTGCAAGTTGCAGCTTCAAGTTACTAATTAGACGTCATTGTATAGCTTACAATTTCGGGCTGGCATTTTGGCAACCAACAACATCGATGAGTGGCCAACAACAACAGCAACAACAACAGCAACAACAATTTTACACGTACGCTCATGTGTCTGCCTCAGCCATAGTTGTTGTTGCTGTTGTTGTCGCTGTAGCCATTGTTATCATAGCCGCTAAAAGGGGTCATTATGTCAAGGATTTCAACGACAACATGTACGAAGAGAACACAAAGACTTTTTGCTATTTTTGCTGCTTGCCATGTTATTATTGTTGCTGTTGTTGTTGTTGTTGCTTGTGGCTTTAAGCTGTTGTCATGTCGTCGATATGATTTCAACGGTAGCAATTGCTTCCTGAATGCAAACAAAATGACTCATTGTCGCCAAGCAAAGTTGATAAATGCACACGACCGATATTCATTGCCAACTTTGTATGGCAACAGCTTCTGTTGCACTCAAACGCAATTAAGCGGGCTGACAGTCTGACTGACTGAGCGGCTGAGTGACGGCTTGAATCGTAATTGACTAACTGACTGACTGAATAGCCGACTGACTGCTTGGTAATTGCTAATCCGCATAACGAGCAACATGTTGCTGACGCTGCTGGTGGCTGCCGCAACGACTCTTGCTCTCACTCCTCACTGCGCCACTGTGGGCGTCATATTAGTTTCAATCAAATTCAAATGCGCACTCCATGCTGCATTTATTGCCACTTAGCTGGCTCATATTTTCGACTGCACTGTACACACCGCCTGTGCGCATTTCGCCCAATGATTGAATCGCATGATTGATTGCATAAGCGCGCATACTTAAAATGCCCAAAAGCAGCACACACAACAAACAACAAAAGCAACAAAAACAACAAAAATAAATAAATAATAAAACAAAGTGTTCATCTATAAATTTTCGAACACGTTACGAGCTTGAAAAAGCAGTTAAGCCGCTCGGCTCAGTCGCTGTTCAGTCGCAGCGAAGGCACTTCAATGGCACATTTGGCGCACGAGTCCATCAGCCTTAATGGCAGTCAATTGAAAATGAAACTGAAACTGAAATTGCTGAAAAGTGAGGGCAAGTGAAAAGCACAAGAAGAAGCTGAAGCTGAAGAAGCAAAGGAGACGGCTGGCGGGCTGGGTAAGCCGAGCTAATGCAACGAACGAGACGACTGACTGACTGACTGAAGTAGCAACGGCTTAAGCTATGCAAGGCAACCACTTTTAGCACGCCCCCTGCGCTGCACCGCCCTTGCTGTGCTTGGTGGCACGTCAGCAACTGGTTCGCTATCTTTGCCACTAGGATGTTTGCTACTCGCTGCGCGAAAGTAAACGTGACGTGACGCTGCTGACCCACTGAACCCCTTTAAAGCACAGACACAAACCACAAACCGCGTTTAGTCGCAGTTGCTCTCTGTATGTGTGTGTGTGTGTGTGGAAATTCGCCTGTTTAGCGCTTGAATAACCAACATGGCTGTATTTCTGATTAGAAATCGCTTTGCTTTGCCCAAGCGTCGTGTTTATTGATTTACTCGATATTACTTTATTACATAATTATTATAAATACTTATTTTTTTTCTTCGCAATGCATAGCATAAAATTGAGGTCGAAGGTGTCGCGTCTGCCAAGCAGCGAAATACGAAAATACCGAAAATCAAAAAATCAAAAAATCGAAAAAAACCGAAAAAAAATCGAAAATTGCCAAAAGTAGCGAAAAATGCTTTTTATTGATTCGGATAGTTCGTTACTTTGTGCGCCTTTAATGTCTGACTGCGCATGTCAAACTCAAATGCGCTGTAATGCCTCAAAAAATATTTGAATTTGCGAGAATTTGGCATATCAAAGGATTGGCATGTCAGAGTTGCCGATTTGCGCGCAAATATTTTGAGCGACGATATCAGCAGCGCCAGTCAACAGTTTTGGGCACCTGCAGCAAAAAACGCGACGTGACATTTAAAATTGGCTGCCTCTGCCACTGCCTCGGCTGCTGCTGCGACCGCTGGCGGCGACTGCCAATTGACAACAGACAAGAGCATCAGACAGCGACCGACAATGGCGCCTAAACGACGTGAACTACTAAGAATTTTGCGACTCGCATGCACCTCAACTGCAACAAAACACATGCTGTGCGTGCGTTGGCCAAAAGTGAGGCTGAACAGGTCCAAACTTTTTTGCCCGCCCGCCTTACTTACGACAAACAGAAACTAATCAAAATTTGCATAAAACATTTTCCCACGAGCAATTAAAATTGTTCGCTTATCGCAACAAAATCGCAATCAAGTCACTAGCAAAAGAACAGCAGCCAAACAAGCTAAGCTAGCAAGCAAGCAAACACGCTCAGCGGGCCACCCGCCGTCGCTTGGCGCAAGTCCAGCCGCCGATTACGCATTAGCAAATGCGATTCCATTAGAATCAATTACTCGTGCTTGTTAATTTAAAACGCTAGAGTGCGAGATTTGTCCGACTTGAGGCGTAATAAAGAAATTTCAACATGCGCCGAACGGCGATAAAAAGTCAGCCGGTCAGCCGACCCGATTCGATTCGCAGAAGGGCCGCAACTTCATTTGCATAATTGCTGTGTAAATATTGAATAAGAAATATTTAAGCAGCGATTGCCAAAGCGATTTGATTTGATATTTGATAAGCCGCGACAAACAAACAGATACTTCTGTGTGAACTCAACGAATGAACTCAAACAACGACGACGACAACAAAGCAAACTGCTGATAAAAGCGTTTTCACTTTCAGCGCTGCAGATTCCCACGGCACGGCGCGTGAATCACGCACGCAGCAACTGAGCTAATCAACGTCAACGGCAAACGAAAAATTGAGTTCGCAAAGGGTTAATGAAATCATAAATTTAAATCGCGCTCGCAAAAGCAATCAAACTGCAATCGGCAGTGGACAAAGTAATGCCGGCCAAGTGAAACTGGCGCACAAAACTTGTTAACAACTTTTATGCGCGGTTGCCGGTGCGGTTGCGGGGGGGACGAGCGCAATTTGCACAAAATTTAAAGCAACGTGTAAATTATGGCAACACAATTAGCCACTTTGGGCCGCTTGTTGTTGCCACCATTTACAAGTGGCAGCCGAAATACTGAAATACTTTTCAACATGAGCGCAATGCATGAGTGCATGAGTGCCGGCCACTTGTAACATGCAGCAGGAGTAATTTGGTTGCATGTCCAACACGCGCTCTGACATGCTTGGGGGGGCCGAATAAGGTAATTAAAAAAAGTCCAATAAGCAAATCGCGCCGTAACCGTTTTAAAGCCAACAGCTGAACGGCTTAGCTGTTGCACAGTCGCACAGGATGCGCTGCCACACTTGAGTCAAGCAGCACGACGGCATAAGGCAAAATTAAATCAAGCAAATTACTTTTATCGAAGGCGCACATCGCTAAATTGCTCAAGTTGCTCAAGCGTCGCTAAGCTGAGCTTTGATCGAATCGGATCGGATCGGATCGGACGCTGGCAGCGCTGAGAGCGGCCATCAGACAGCATAAATTAAAGTGCGCTGCGCTGACCGGCCTGAGCGATGGAACGAGTATGATTGACTAACTGACTTAGCAGTTGATTGACTGACTGACGGACTGATAGACTGACGGCCTGACTGGTCGGTTGACTGCTGTCAAATTAGACGATAGACTTCGAGCAAATCGCACTGAAGCGCAGTTCGAAGCCAAATGAAACGCGACTTTGTCGTAAATCAATCAAGTGAAGTTCAACAAAGACCGTGCAGATCTCGTGTCACGATTGAAACGCGACTTCAATGCAACGAAGTAAACAATTAAGGCCCAAAACCAAATGAGCGCTTGGCGCCCCTCTGCAAAAATTGTGTCGCGCCTCTGCCTCAGCCTATGCTCGTGCACTTTGTCTCAGATCGCAACTTATGTATGAATATGAAGCTTATAAAACAAGTTTACAGCATTTATATTTCTATGTTTTGTCTTGTTGCATGCTAAGTATTTGTCGCCACACGCGCCGCTCGCCTCTCTCCCACCCAAAGCATGCAAATGCGACGATTTCCTTATACTCGTACATTATATACATATTGATTGAGTTATTATCATTATATTAAGACATTTTTATGCCAGTCTCACACACACATACACACACACACACACATGTGTAGAAACAAATCGCATTGCAACGCTTCTAAAGCGGCTGTCCACGCCACTCAGCCTCATTTATATGCGTCCAATTTCTGCCACATTTCAGCTCAGCTCAGCTCAGTTCGGTTGACTTTTGCTTTTCTTCGGCCGTTCTGTTGAAGTCGCTTGAAAATTGTCTTTAATTGTTGAAATTGTTTGCACAAATGCTTTGGTCCAAACAATTAGCGCATTAAACGCTTGATTTAATTTCCAGCCAGCGCTAGCGCTCGCCAGCCATTGTCCGTGCTGCTGCTGCCACCAGACGCCAGACGCCGACCGTGCCGAATTCGGTACGAAACGCGCTTGAATGAGTTTCGCTTTTTAATTTACGATTTTAATTGCCGCTAATTTGTTCTAATCTAGTTGGAATTTGCGGCATTTCAATTCATATTTCATTAAGTGGCATTTTAAAGACGTGTGATAAAAACGGATCTGTTGCGAAGGCACACCATTTGAATGCACTTTGAGTTAATATTTATTTTATGCTTTTGCGCCGATTTTAAGCACACGCACACAACGACACAATGCGACGAGAGGGTTTTAAGGTAAATAAGGCAAAAATTGTATTACAAAATGTACTTTAAGGGGAAACCCAACCAATGAAGTGAGTGCCGAAAAAATGTGTGATTTTTGTGAATTTTTTTGACCGGGCAGATAAAAAAATAACAAGCTAGTTGTTTTTGTGTCTGCTTAAGTGCACAACCAAGATTATTGACACAAATTTTCATTAAGAAATATCAAGTAGTTCCAGAGATATGCGCGTTCTAGTAGAACCTTAACAAAAAACCACCTTCAGATAACTGAAGCAACTGTCAACCGATTTTAATGAAATTAGTGTTGTTTGGAGCGTATTGAGTGTGGCTATAGTTAAGCGTAGTGACGTGCCCTCTAAACAGTCGCTTAACTTGTTATGCCAAATAAAAAGGCGGTAGTTGACTTGGCAGCGTATTATGAAGTCGTAACTACCGAAAATCGCGCGCTTACTTGTAATAATTAACACTCAAAAACGCCGTGGACACCTTTTCCAAACATATTTCAAACACGCTTGTAACGATGCATGTCTGTCTGGCTGCTGTCCGGCCGTCCGTCCGTTCAAACACAACAATTCCTGTTAGTCATGCATGAAAGACACAACAAAATCAGAGACAAGCAAACGCTTGCCGCGACCTCAGCTGAGCTGATCCGAGCGGTGCTGAGCTGAGCGGAGCTTAGCCAAGTTGACTGTCACTTGCGCTTGCATTGACACAGAACAATAATATTTATTGAAAAATTTTAATTTATTGTGTGTGTAAAATGTCGCGCGTACAAAAAGTGACATGAAAAATGTCAAACTGTCTGACATGCATAGACAAAAAAATATCAAAAAAACAAGAAAACAAAAAACATGAAAAAATACGCTAAGAAAAATGACAAATAAACAGAAACGACAAACGATGCATTATCTTGAGCGTTATGAACGACTTTTATAGGGCATTGGTTAGTAAAAGTCGCCGCTGACGTTATGTAAATGCCGCAACGTTTTGAGGAACTCATGACAGCTCGCATTGCTGCCGCTCTTACGCAGCATAGGCGATAAGACATCCTTATCGGTATGTTTTGTCACTCGTCAGCTTAATAAATGCAATAACGCTAGACAGCGAGCCAACACTTCGCAGCACTTGCGCCACTTTTGTCACAATTTTTGCCATTCTTGCAGACCGGCGATTGTGCATGCGACTGGGATTGCGACTGGGACCGAGACTCTGAGACTGAGTCGAAGACTGAGCGCTGATCAAACGAAAATGTCAACGTGTTTGACATATTGACAAATGGTGACACGATGTGAGCGTAAGCGGCGGTGGCAGCAGCAGCAGCAGCACGTACAGTGAAAGAGCCAAGTAGGAAGTTTGGTTGGTAGCTGCCTGCAGCACTTGCCATAAATAGCCGGACTAATGAGCTGCGCTGCAACATAAATCAGCTGGAAAGCTGCGAACTCAAGCAACGCTACGCATACAGATGCTCAATTGGCATATACATGACTGATACACTTGACGAGCGAAAGCAGCAACAACAACAACAAAAAACACATTATCAAAAATTACAGTTAACAAAATGAATAGATTTTTAATTTATTAGTTGCGCAATATAAATAACATAAATAAAACAACTATTAAACTAAAAAACTACGAGCATATTTTGTGCAAACAATTACACACACACACACAGACACACACATACACTGAAAGCATGCACTGAAAAACCCGGCACAGTTTTCAGCAGCGACTTAAACAAAAGAATTAGGCAACGAACTTGGCGCGCTTAGTTGCTCAGCAAATTTAACCAAGTAGAAGACACCGAAATAGCCAAAACGTGACCAATTTGGTTTATTTACACGTATTGAACATAAATCTCGCTGCTAGCGAGCTTAAACAGATTGTTGTGGACATTCATTGCGCGCATGTAATTTCTGCAGTTGTTGTTTTTTTTTCTTTTTTCTTCTTTTGCTACGCTGTGCAAGAGAAGTGTATAACTGTTCCTACGGCAACCACCAAACAAAAACAGCCGTGTGTAAACGTTGTCAAAGATGTAGTTGACTATTTATACGCTGTGCTTGTTGTTGTTGTTGTTGCTGCTGTTGTTGTTTGATTTGTTAAGTTTTTGATTTAAATTGTAAATGCGCAGCAAATTTGCATAGCGCACACACGAAGCAAAGCAAAGCAAAGCAAAGCAGAGCAACCAGCAAATCATAACTAAAAAACAAATACAAATAAAAAAAAAAGAAATATTCATACGAAGTAACGAAAAGTTAACAGAAAATAATATAAACGAAGTCGACATAAAACATATGTTGCCAAGTCCATGAATTTGTGGCGCGCGTCTATGACAATTGTATATTATTTCCACTGACAACTGTGAAGGCATTGAAACGCTCTGCCCGAACATGTTAGCGCCCATTAGCCAAAGCACACAAGGAAGTTACAAATCTATTTAAAAGTAATAAAGTGTGCCAAGACTGTAGGCTGAAGATCTGCGTACAGCACAGAATGCGCACAGAGTACGCCCATGTGAAAGCTGGAAAATACTGTCGTTCAGAGCATGTTAATCGATGAAGAGTCCAACTGAAGTTGGGACAAGAAACAGAACAGAAGAAGAGTTGTTTTCGGATGTTCCGAAACTTATATACTCTTGCAAGCTTTGTTTAAAAATATATATATATTAGAAAACCCTTATTATAGTTTCTCTAAGAGCGTAAAAGAAGGGTTAAAGCGCAAGAGGGCAAATTTCTTATTTGTCATATTAAAAAGCCATGCCACATTTCATGTAATAATTTTCCAAAAAGAAGTAAGAGAAGTAAACCATTTTAAATTTTTATATAATTGGTCATTGCCACGCCCTTATATCCGACACTCAAATACCTTAATTACAGAATTAAATATTAATAAAAATACTAAAAATAATAAAAGTTTCGTTTGCTTATATGAACAAATAAACATTTTATCCCAACAGAAACCTTATAATTCGCCTTATAATTTGTGTCGTTCCAGCTCATTTTTATATGCAAACTGCCTACAAGTAGTAAAAGAAAATTTTCGAGAGCCTTAAAGCTGAGCAGCTCGCACATTGTGACATAGAGACGGACATGACGATATCATGCATATACTTTATATAGCCGGCGTTGTCTTCAACACTGCACTGCAAACTTCATGACAAAGTTAATGTACTCTTTTGGCAAGCGTATGAAAATACTTGCAACAACATGTGGCTTTCTTTACAGTTTTGGCACAGAATTCCTTAAACTGTAATAAACACAAAAAAGAGGCAAACAAATTCACACAAATCTCAGCATTTTCAAACTTAAGCACAGAGACTAATTTTATGTCTTCATTAAGTGTGAAGGCAAAGGCAAAGGCGAACGAACATGTTGCATGAGAATGTTAATGTTAATGTTGAAGTTGTCAAGTTGGTCATTTTCCTGTGCGGGAAAAGGGTTTTTATGTGCTCGTTATTGTTATTGTTGTTGTTGTTGGACTTGTTCAATTTCAATGACAACACGTGTTACACGCTAAGAAAAACAACAACAACTTCGACGACAACAACGAAATGTACTTTAACAACTAAGACTGCTATGACGACAACAACACTAACAACAACAACAACAACAAGAACAGAAACGACGACAACATACAAGAAACAATAACTTTTAAAAGTCAGAAAATTTGTTGGAAATTTGCATTTAAAGTGGCCGGCCGCAGTTGCTTTGGATTGGGTGCGTGAGGCCGTACAATAATAATAGCGGCCAACATGCGTCAATTAGGCCTGGACTGGCACCAGGGGCAGCGAAATGAAGCAGTCAAAAAATATCAGTGACAAATTTATGACGCGTGTTGTTTGAGTCATGCGAATTTTGCGGCCCGCATGAGCAAAGCCGAAAAAAAAGCTACTTAGGCAAAATGAAGCTTCAAATTTATGCGACTGTCTTGGCTTTGCTTTGCTTCATACTTATAACCCAAAATTAATGTATGCTTATTAATTTATAGCTATTTAAATGAGCGCACAGCATCGAACAATATCGAATACAACATTCCAAGGTCCTGCGCATTGCTCATGTGCTTAAAGCGGCCGCCTGCTTATTGTCAACGCACAAACGACTGTGTGTGTGTGTGTGTGTGTGTGTGTGTGTGTGTGTGTGTGATGTATCTGACGTGTTTGTGTATTTAATTTACACCTGAAAAAGATGCGCGAACTTGAACCTGAATTGTTGCTCAGCCAACTTATGCGTGCAGTTTGTGAGGCGACCCTCTTCTTCTTCTTTGCTGCTTGCTTTGTGGCAAATAAATTAGCATCACGCAACGCGCACAGGGTGAGGTCCGCCGAAATTAAAACATTTGACTTTGCATTCTTCTGCTGCTCATGCCTGAAGTGTGTCTGATTTCGTTTTCGTTTGAAAAATGAAAGTTGGCTAATTTCTGAGCTTGTGGAGCGCAGCTGCGCGGCCAACTCATGTCGCATTTGCATATGTTAAGCATGCGGTAATAAATAATTTGGCCCCACAGCACTTTACCTTTTTTCAATACAGTTTTTTAAGACTTCTTTTTGTGTATTTCTTTTATTCTTTTTTTTTCGGAGCTAGTCATCATGCCAACGAGCGCGGCGTGTGGTCGGCCGGTCGGTCAGCAACGACTCATCGATAGTCGATAGTCGTCGTCGGCAGCCACACAAGTTGACCAGCCAAACGTGCATTAAGGATTTCCTTTTGAGTTTTTCTTTGCACACAAAATGAAGCTTAAGGAAAATCGAAGCCAATCCAAGCCAATCCAAGCAGTCAAACAAATGATCGCATCTGCCTTTGTTTGCCTGTCTTTGTCGACAAGTCTTCAGCATTTGTTTTTGTTCGCTTTTGAGTCGCTGCAAATGATTATATTTTTATGCGCCATTATTTGCGTTAAACTCCCGCAGCGTTGAGGCGTACTTGCTCGTACTTGCCGCCCCCCGTCTTAGCCACACATGCTCAACAGAAAATTTCGTGCTTTTTCGTTAAAATCAAATAAATTCGCGCATGCACTCATTTTTTTGTCCGCTCTGCTGCTGCTGCTGCTTCTTCTTCTTTGTCTGCCGCGGCGACTTGTTGGCTTTTGCCACTGTCTGACCGCTTGTGCATGCATGCGGGCTTAGGCGCCGGCCATTTCCTAATGGTCGTGTTTCTCTACTTGTTGCGCTCAGGCGGCGCTTTATCTGCATCAGCCGACGATGTGAATGGTGGCGCAACAAAAGTCGCTTGCATGCAACAAACAAAACAGCCAAAAAACGCACACTCAACGCCTTTGGCTGCCAATAATAATCTCAGCGTTGATAAGCCAAACTTTGCTTAGCAAAATTGCCAACGAAATAAGTTTGGCGCATTTGAAGTCTCTCAAATTGTGTTCAGGGCTGCGAAATTCTTAGAGCTCTCAAGCTGAAATTCAAATTCAAATACAAATTCCAAATGTTCGTTCATGCTGCCAAATGAAATTGTGCGCCCCCTTTGAACCTGCGACACGCTAGGCCAATGGCCATGTTCACCTTCGCTGCTGCAGTCGCGAGCTGGGCGTGGGCGTTGCCTTGTTGCGCCTAAAACAAAGTGACAAAATGCCACTCGCCGCAGCGGGCAATCACTCACTCACTCAGCCAACAGCCAGCCAGCCAGTCAAGTTCAGCGCGCGGGCGTGCTGCTAAAAACCAGTAGCCGACAGCAGTCAGTGTCAGTGGCATGTGCGCGCGACACTTTAAGGACAAGTTCACTCAGTCGGCAAAACACATTGCAAGTCAGACAAATCAAATCAAATCGAAACAGCACAAAAACAACAACAACAAAACAAACAATAAACAACAATAAACAACAATAAAAATAAAATGCTTATGAACGGAAATACATGAGTAAAATACAGCAATCATCCTTTCGGCGCCCCTTTCAAAGGCAGTCGGAGTCGCAGTCGGAGTAAGAGTCGCTGGCGACCAACGTCAACGCCTACGCAAGCGCAAATTATTTCTCACCATTTATCTGTAAAAATTCGCATATTAAATAAGCGTGCAACCCCGAATTATCACGGACATGGCATCGACATCGGCAATGGAGCGACGCAGAGCCAGCATCAAGCCAAGACAACCAAGAGCATCCTCGCTGCCAACGATCGTAATCTTTAAGTGCTCTGTGTGCTGTGCCGTTTGTTTGTTTTACGCGAAAGGACATGCATGTAGGTATGTATGAAGAAGTACGCCCAGCCACGGTGAGCGGGCGATTGAGGGCATAGAAGATGCCAATGATGCCGATGCCGATGATGATGACGATGTCGACAACGATTGCGATTGTCTGGATTACAATAATTTAACATCATCATAATAAAACAATCAACGTGCAATCGCAGAACGTTCGCTGCAATCGACAAAGACGACGACGACGAAGACGACTTCAGCGCTTTGGCAGGCACAGACGACTGCGATTTTAGCTACAAAGTCACTTCGAGCGGTTAAAACAGCAGACAATAAATTGAGAGGTCACTTGCTGACTGCAGACAACAACAACAATGCAATAGCAACAACAATAACAACAACAATAGCAAGCGCAAGAACGAGCCTCGTATGAAGATGAAGAACGTTTCGACACATGCAACGTAAACTTTGCACTTCCTCGGCCGCCACAGCCAAAAGGTTCTTTCGTTCGCTCATTCAGTCGGAGCCCGCTTGTGCCAAAGTAATTGATGCGCTCGCCTGACCTGTGGGAGTTTACGAATCACAGATTATCTGACGCAGACAATATTTGCCTTTGCTCATATGCGTTCCCGCCCACAAACAAAACGAACCAAAACAAAACAATAAACAATCAAAGCGGAGCTTAAGTCATGAGTGGCAGAGTGAAAGAGTGAAAAGGGACACACGAGTTGCAACAAAGTGGTGTAGCATGCAACATGTAACCAGCGGGCAAGAGGCGCCTGCCAGTGGGTGGCAAGACCGCTGTTTGACCCACGGGCCCAATGCGCAAACTGTCGCCAAATGTAAGCTCGGCTTTGTGTTCGGTCAAAGTGTTGCACAAATGAGCTCACGTGCAATTTGTTAGCTCAGCCAAGCACTTATTTGCAGAAGAAGAAGATGAGCAGCTCACCGCTAATTTGTCTTGGTCATTGTCAGTTGAACGTGCCTGCGTAGGCGGCTGCAAAGGCACGCGTGGGTGATGAAGCAATGCGCGTTGTTTAACTGTCAGCAAAAGCGCTTAAGACATATTATGCGACGCGGTTTGTATTTGATAGTTCGAAGGTTCAACTTAACCTCAAATTCAATTAAGCAAGACAACTATTTCAAAGTTAGATGATATTTCACGGCAAAAATTTAACAATTTAAATAAAGCAACAAACAACAATGCCAACAACAAAATGTCAGGCAAACCACCCATCCACCCCCAACAACGAAATTTGACTTCTCACCTGCAATAAGCGCGCAAATAAAACAATCACTCCCCACCGCCAACAACAACAACAACAGCAGCAACAACAGCAACAACAAAAACAAAAAGTCCATTACATATTCAATAAATTTCTTGTTAGTTTCGCTTTGAGATCTTTATCGAATACATTCGCATGCATATTCCAATTGGATACTACTGCATTTGCATGCTATAGCAACAGCAACAGCCGGCGCGGCAGCGGCAAAAAAACGCTTGTCACGCTCGCCTAAAAATGGCAAAATGACAAATGTAGCAAACAGCAACGACCAAAAAAGTCCACTGAAATATTTAACAAAAATATTTTTGCTTTGGTTTGTTTTTTCGCCTCGGCTTAAACAAACAAAGTTCAAAACTTATTTGTTACAAGACAAACATGACAAGCATAAAAATAACATAGAAAAAAAAATAAATATGTAAATCATATACGCTCAAAAGCTGCAAATAACATCAGCAACAACAACAACCACAAATACATTTTATAATAAAGTTATTGAAAGACTTAGGCAACGAACTTGCTTTGAACTTTAAGGCGAGAGACCCCAAAAACTGCAACAAAACTTTCTATGCCGCATTTTGTCGAGGGTGGGCAACTAATACTAATTTTTCAAAGCAGCACTTTTCTGTAGTTTAATAATTTGCTTATTGGAAATTTTTGCCAAACACAACAAAAATGTAACCGAAAATTTGCTTGAGGCCAAAAACCATCAACGTTGGAGGACATTTTCCATACAACGACGGCAACAATGGCAACAAACGGCAAGTGAGCATGCTTAAATGACGGCAACGAAGCGCTTGAAAGCAACGTAGGCATGCAATTGCTGGCAAGCACTCGTAAAAATTCACAAAAGGGGGCGTGGATATGAGCGATGAACGATGAACGTCTCAGCGTTGATGTCTTCATTACAATTTCTTATAGGTTTTGGTTTCGGTTTCGGTTCGCTGTGTTCTGTTAAACAATTTCTTAGTAAAGCAAAACCATATTTGTCCAGTCTGCGTGGGTTGCATGCGCGAAATTGTTGCCATAGCACGGGCAGGAAGCGAACGATAAACAGGAGGTATGCACGTACGAGCGAATCTGCGGCTATTAAATTGGCCGCAGCGCAAAAACAGTTCATAAAAATAAAAATCATAATAATATAAATAATAATAAAAATAAAAAGGCAGAAAATGTTTTTTTTTTATCTAAAGTAATGCGGCTTACATTCACCATGCTTTCTTGCTTGATGATGCAATTTAGCAATTTGAATCTTGCATTCAAAGCTTAATTATGGCCGCGAGTTAAACGCGAAGATGATTTCAATCGCGCAAAGCAAATTTAAGCAAAGCTGGCTTGATTAGCTGGCTTAGAGCTTTACTTGCAAGCAGCTTAACGGCGCTTGTCAGTTGATGAAATAAAAACAAAAACAAAAACAAGACTTTATGCAGAAACGCTCGGCCGCACCGATCATGGGCGAAAGATAAAAAACACAGACTTTGGAACAATTAGACAAGCCACTGACCCGACTGGCGTCGCCTAATTGTCAACTGCAAAATACGCCGACTAACAAGTATGCAAGCATGTACAATTTCATGTACAAAGGCAAACTTGTTGTCAACAAATTAACAAGCGAACAATTGCTAACGAGTCTTCCCGACGTCTTCTCAGACAGACAGAAGGCCGGTCGGCCAGCAGGCAGCCTGCAAAGAACTTGGCTGTTGTTTGGCTACCCGCCCGTAGTTTAAAAAGCCATCAACACGTGATTATAATAATGCTGAGCGATGCTGACCAACAAAGCGTTTGCAGCTACCCGGCTTACACAATGCTGATGCTCATGTTGTTGCTGATGTTGATGTTGTTGCTGATGATGATGTGCTGCAAAGATGAATCGCATCAAAACGAAGCGTAACGAAACGAAATGAATCGTTCAACGACTCACTGACGCTGATTGAATGAGTGACTGCGTATGTCGGCCTAATCACCGCCATCAGTTCGCTCGGACAACGTTTATGCTTATTTGTTGTTGACAGTAATTTGTTCGGAAACTTGTTTCCCGTAGTCGAATCAAAGTTGATAATTTAATTTGCATAGTGCCAATTTATGCTGCTGTTGCATTTGGTCTGCTTAGTGGACGGACGGACGGTCGGACAGTTGCCGCCGCCACCAACTACTAAGATTGCTATTGATAGACAGTAAATCGAGTCAATTCAAGTCGGTTCGAGTCGCGTTGAGTTGAGTCGCGTGTGAATAGCTCAAGAATGACTGCCCGAAGGAGGCGGCTCGCATATGACTTGCGCTCGCGCTCGCTCTCGCTCTTACATGCATGCCGAGTCCGAGTCCAACGTCTTATCATCATTTGCATCTACACTCGTGTTTATTTCTGCACCATTTGTGTTCGACGATCGTTATCTGCATCCGTTAAAAGTTACGATTTCGAGGCTCACCGCACTTTAAGTGCGCTGTAAGACAATTTGTAACAGGTTCGTTTTCATGTTCATGGGAATATATTTTTGCATACCGGCAACAACAACAACAACAGCAACAGCAAATACAACATGTTTTAACATTGTTGCTGTTATTATTATTTGTGTTTTGTATTTTTTTTTTCTCTCTGTTGGCATGTTTTGTCTTATGTCGCGTTTTACTGTTTGGCGGGCGCGCGACATGCCCACCCAGTGGGTCCACGCGTGCATACGACAAACGACATGCGGCAACAAAGTACACGCTGCAATTTCATTGGCCGCTTTGCTGCAGCTGAAGTTGACACTGCCGTTGCCGCTGATGTGGTCATGCTTTCGCTTTGGCTGTCGTCATCGACGGCCACGGCGACGTCGAAATGGCATAAACCAAACAGTTTTATGTTGCAATTAGCACTTTCGCGTCACAAGCGCGCATGACTCTGTTAATGATGACACTTTTTTAATTAGCAAAATGTGGGCCCGACTGCTGGCAAGCTGGCTGTTGGCGGCTGACTCTCGGCTCTTGGCTGTTGGCTGTTGGCTGTTGGCATATTGACGCGAAACAAATTGGCAAAATATGATTTTGTCACCAAACAAATGCAATAATGTGCGAGTTTATCTCTGCGAAAAGCGCTATAAAGAAGTGAAGCATGGCAAGACATTAGTGAAAAAGCAAAACACACACAAGAAGCGCGACAAGTGTCAGACATAAACAAAAACAACAACAAACTGACTGAAAGACACTAAAATCATAAATGAAAAAATAACTCTTTTTTAAGATTTTTTTCCTGCCAACACAACAAAATAATTTATACCAAATGTTTTGCCATATGAAAGATATGTATTGAAAGAAGATCTGAACAAAAATATGTTTCATTATATTTAAAGATGCGTGTGCTACAGCAATTCTTGTAGGGGTCTAAATGAAAAGAGTGTTTTGCGGTGATCACTCTAGCTCATCACTGGATCATCGAAATTCAACGTATAAAAAAAATATGGACATGTAATTCCATCATGCGCCGGTTGGACGGAGGGATTTGAATTTTGAATTTTCACATTTTCGGCTATAAAAAAAAAATAATAATAATAATAAATTTTCCAAAAAAAAATCCTTTGTTCAACCGGTGGACAATTATGTATAGAATAAATTCAAAACGATCGGATTGGACTATTCTTAAGTTAGTTTCAGATTAAGTTTAAGTGAATATTTTCAAGATCAGTGAATATTTTCAGAAGATTTTCAGCAAATGAAAAAAAAAAAATTTCTTACTATGTCTAAACCCCTTCAGCTACTCCAAGAGACAACCAAAACGGATCTGCTTGTCAAGGTGGTTTTTCTGCTTGAAGCTGAGACAATTGTCTCAGCCACAAATTACTTTCAAATCACTTACAGACTTCAGTTTGCAGTCAATCAAACACGCCAAGCAAAACTTCCGCTTGCAAGTTTGTCGCTTAAGTCATTTGTTTTATGTACATTAGCAAGTAATATTTATTTAAATTTTATTTACTTTTAATTAATTGGCACAGAGTCGCTCGAAAACTCTATTTACACTTTAATTGCTACAAATAATGAAAACATTATTGATTTTATTAGCATTGTTCGGACAATCGAACACCTCAGAGCTCAGACCAACTTTGAGTCAACCTCACAGCAGCAGCAGGGCACACAACACCCCACCCTTAGCAGCACTTCCGCCAGTCGGGCAAGCGCGCTTTGCTCAGCTCATGCCATTGTCTTAACTTGGGCGCATTTTAGCACAAACCAATAAATCATAAAACAATTTAATGCAATATTCACGGCCATTGCGATAGTCGCAGCTTGTCTTGTTCTAAGCGAGCGGTTGGCCCGCTCAAGCAGTGGGGCAGAACGGCGGTAAGCAGGCCAATTGGCTGCTCAGTGGCTTTCTGATTGGCGGCGCTGCACAGTTGCTGTTATCGTGCGCTCTGGTAGCAATTGTTGCATGTTGCTACCAAAACGATTGTTTCGCGGCGGACACAGCATTCTTTTATGCGCCGTCAAGTACAAGTTGTAATGATAGTCAGTCGGTCTTTGTGTATAGAATATGCTTGTTCATTCTTGTGTACGACAACATTTGCATGGCACTTTGGTCGTTGTTGTTGTTGTTGTTGTCTTTGTTTTTTATTTAAAACAATATATTTTTCACATTGTGTTGGCCGCCCGTCCACCCCCTTCGTTTGTGCGAACGTTTGCTCGTTCATTGATGGATTTATGAGTTATGATTTGTATTGGCTTAGCCTTCAGCAACATTTAAATAATTAAAATGTCGACTTTAGTCGGTTTGAGCGCATAATCGAAACAATAAACGCGGCATTGCTGAATCGAAATGAATAATAATAATAAAAAAATAAATAAGTATAACAACATAAACAATAATAGTTTAGCACAGCATGAAATTAATTAACAGCTAAGCAAGTGCAAATTCACACACACACGCACACACACACACACATGCATGCATAGCAAAACTCATAACGAAAACGAAAGTTAAACAACTTCTTAAATATTAACTAATAAAACGCGCGCCCGCAGCTCAGCTCAGCTCGGCTGAGATATCTGTTCGGCTGGCTTCATGCATTTAAATATCAAGCTGGCTTGTGCTTATTAGACAAACGGCAAACGGCAAACGTGAAAAGGTCAAAAAATATGTACCGTTACGTTTGATTCGAGCGCACTTTTCGCTAAACGCAAATGGTGCCATTTATCACCAGCCGAAAACCGCGCAAAACCAAGCAAAAAAAATATATATATAAATATAAAAACGCCAAACGCCACAAACGAAACGAAACGAACTGCGAAATTTGACATGCAACGCGCGCATTCAACTGTCAACAGTTACTACTGCAACGACGGGTGTAAAAACGCCAGATCTTTGTTTGCAAAAAAACAAACTTAAAATGCCGAAAATAATCACAACAGCAGCAACAACAACAACACACACACACACACACTAGAAGAGGACGTGGTCGAACTAAAGGCATACAAATTACTTTTACTATGAAGATTGAGGCTCAGTCGCAGCCTTGTCTGAGTGCCGCTGTGGGGTTAAAACGGCGACCAATCGACCGACCCACCGACCGACCGAGCGACCGAGCGACTTTGGGAACTGATGGAGACAGACGGCCAGACAAATGCCAAATGCGGCGTTTATTGACTCACCTCATTCGGCGACAGGCTTAAACAGCAAAATTCACTAAATATTTGCGCATTTATTGCTTGTATTTGCCGATCGCAGGCAATTAAGGTGCAATAATTTCGGATCATTAGGTTAAATTTGTCACGACCTAGTGCACGATTGAGCCAAGCTGAGCTTGAGCTGAGCACTGGACTTCATTCGAAACGTTACGATTTGACTTGTCTTGTCTTGTCTGGTCTTGTCTGGTGTTGTCTTGACTTGACTCGGCGTCTAATACAAGCTCGGTTTGCCGCAAGGCTCGCGCTAATGGTTGTCCAAATAACTAAGGATAGCATGCAACAACAAAAAAAACAACAACTGCAAGCGTTGGACACTTTTTGGACAGTTCAACAGCTGGACAGGCGTTTGGCTGCTGAGTGGCGGCGACTAGAGTCAAATTCGGGACGCGTCGCAACATGCATGAGGGTGCCAGGAGTCAGGCGACTACAGCACTTGCACAAATTATGACACAATTTTGCCCGAAAATGGCTTTAGCTTTTTTTTTTTTGGACAACTGTTGCTGTTGTTGACATTTGCGCGCATGTTGCTGTCGCCTGTCATGTCAGCAACATGCCACGACGACGCGCCAAGAAATTAACAACGTGTCATGCGACATGTACGCAAACACTTGCGCGCCGGCATTACATGCTGCATGCAGGCACACACAAAAACGCCATGACTGCGCTGTTTTTGCGGGCGGCGTGGGCGCGTTTTTCTTATCAATTTGGTGCGCCTCATCACAACTAATGAGTTTTTAAGCGCAAAATCACGCACGCATACACGCTCACGCACGCTTGGCTGCTGCTGCGACGCACAGCAAATCGATTTGTGGTCAACGTACGCATTGACCGCGATTTTTTGCTTTGCGAGTCGCGTGCAAACGACAAACGCGATTTTTGCCGCGTTTTTGCTTTTATTTTTGTTTATCTTTGCTTTTTTGCCTTCATAGTAAAATGAATCATGCAAAAGTCACCTAGAAACGACTAAACATCAGACCGCATGCACCCGCGCCCGCTGGTCGACGTACGCGTTGACTATTTGTGCGAAACTTTGTGTGGCATTTCTGTCACTTGACGCTGAATTATTTTCACGCCTTTTTACAAATGTTTGCATGCCGCTTATGGAGCCAGCGTCAAGTGGGGTGCGAGCGCCAATGCTGTGCCAGTTATGGGCACTGGTCACTGGCGACACACATGCTTTGGCTGCATCTGTGGCTGCGACTGTGGCTTGCATGCAGATTTGCTCATAAATCTGACAATCTCAACGCTAATATTTGCAGACTTCGTTAGACACACTCAAATGAATTTGATATGCCTTAAATGGCTGCCATGGCGATTCAACGACAAACTATGTTTGCATCTACAAATAGTCATGTATGTATGTATCTGTCTGGTTGTTGTAGGTGGCAATGGCGTTGCGTACCAGCGTACCAGCGTACAAGTGCGCAAAAAAGCCGTTGACATAAAAGTTTATCAGCGATTATGAGTTGTTATTGTGCAGCCAACACATGCCTGAATGCGTGAGTGGCACGTAGTCATGAAAGCGCATAAAAGGCGAGTTTTTCCTGCCTTAGCACAAGTGTGGGAAAAGTCAGCCAGCATCCAAGTTACATAACGCCATTAAACGCGCGCCGCAGCAACGAAATCGCTCAGCACGAAACGCTTGCCATGACAGACACTGGCGAAATAAAACGTTGGCTGCGCGCGACGCTTGTGGTAAGCCAAGAAATGAGGCAGCGCGCGCGCTCTCTCACACTCTCTCTCTCTCATAGAGTTTCAAGATCATGCCGGAGTTTGAGTCGATCGCTGAACTCTTATACTTTTTGAGCAGAAAAACAACTCAACTAACTCTCAACTCAATGGAAAGGCGTGCAGAGCAGCGCAGAGAACGAGCGCGTTTTTCTTTTATCTAATTTATGTGCACTTTAGTGTCACTAAAAGCCAACAAAAACCGATTTTTATAAATCACAGTAAAAATAAAATCTCAACTTTATAATAAATTATGGTTTGATTTCAGGCTCAAGTCGTAGTGAAAAAAATCTCCCGCACAAAAGTTATATATGAAAGTGAAATTTATTGCGCGTAAATTAGTAAATATCGATTGCGGTGGCTGTGGGTGGGTGTGGCCAGCAGCAGAAGTTGCCGTTACAGGTGCATAAATTAACACAAAACGGTAATAAAAAAATTGCCAAGAACCAAGCAGGAGAAACTTCGAAATGGCAGCGAGACATGCGATAGCAAGTAGCGGCGCTCAGCTCAGCTCGGCTCATGTGGGCGGCACACATGAGCAAGCAACGCGTACTAAAGTCGCGCATAATTGTTGCAACAATGGCGTGATAATTGCACACGGAAGCGGCGACCAAGCGTTGTCAGCGTAGGGGAGTTGTAATGCGCCACGAAATTCTTATTGGCAAAATGCAAAATTGCTATTATGCAAATGCAAGTTCGTTGCCTAAGTCTTTGGTCTGAGTCGCGCAAACATTTTCACAACTCTGCAATAATATTCAAACACATTTGCGCGCCAATCACGCTACTCAATCAGCAATTCAATCATTCATGCACACACACAGACGACACACACACACACACACACAGACATGCATTGTGCAGTATTGTAATTTGATTTAATTTAGATCTTTTGGCCATGATGGAGCAAAACTTATTGACAGTTTCGCTCAACTTTGTTGAAGTTATCAACATTATGCCGCGACATAAAAGGAAAACTAAAGCCGAAAAACGCTTAGATAAACGCGCAAGATTTTCCCTGCCATTCCTGCCATTCAAGCGCTGCTGGCGATGCTGTCTGGCGATAAAGTTGTCAAAGCGATTTTTGGCATGTCGTGACTCGTGCAATGAAATGCCGTTTGACGGCAAAAGGGTTAAATGCGACCGGGCACGGTTCGTCCAATTGGCAAGGCGTTGCCAATAAGCGCACTCATTACACGTATAATTGCTTTTAATATGCACAACAACAACAACAACAAGAACAACAAGAACAACTGCAGTGACTCCATGACTCATATGCCGTGCATCGCTCAATGTCCAATTGGCGTATTCGATACGATTGGATGTCGCCAGCGCATGACAGCAACGCAGACCGCAGAAATACGCGAACTTGTCCTTAAAATGTCACGCGGCACAAACAAGTATTAATTCGATCATTCGCGTCTATTATTATATGCCAGAGCGCGCAATCATTGATCATGCTGCATTCCTTTGGTACTCACACACACACACACTCACTCATTCAGTCAGTCAGTCATTCAGTCAGTCAGTCAATGCGTGTCTCAAAAGGCACTCGGCACAGTTGCTGCCCTGCCCGACTGTAAGTCAGCCGCACACTTGGCATGTGTCGCACTGCCTACGCAAAAGGCAAAACCGTAAACCAAAACCATTGCCACGGTTAGACTTCAGTTGATGTCGCGCTCAAGTCGAAGTCGAACTCGAAGTTGAAGTTGAAGTTGACGGCGTTGTCGTTGTTGGTGTTGTTGTTGGTGTTGTTGTTGGTGTCGGCATATGCGCACCACCACCGCCGCCGCTGCAGTAGTTTGTAATTTTCATGTAAAAGTCGTTCAGCGGCCCCCACAACCGCAGCCCAGCCGCATTGATTCGAAGGCAGGCGCAAGCGCAGCCATCAATCTCAATTGCTTCGCATTTGCGAGCGCAGCTCTTCGATCATTCGGAGCATGACAAAATGGCGCAAACGGCAACTGCAACAACAACAACAACAAAACGCACAACAATTGCCGCAGATTTGTCACTGCGCATGTTGTTGCTGGCGTTGTTGCCACTGCCGTTCTTGGTTGGCTGACTGGCTGGCTGGCTGACTGACTTGCACGCCGTTGTTGTTGGCCTTTATGTGTTGGTAATTACTTTTTGTTCGCTTGTTGCGCTGATTTGTTTATTCGTTTCTGTTGCAAGCGAACTTTGTTGTCATTCCATATCGCGACATTGTCTGAAAGTGATTAAACGTTTAAATCGCGCGATATGATATTGCCTCCTTCGGCGCTCGTCCAGCAGGCGTTTTTTTGCCGCGTGCATTTCAAAAATAGCTAGCAGTTTATGGCCTATAAATTCGTCAAGACATGGTCTAATAAATTGCTGGCAAAAAGCACAATCAACAAACAAAAACAAACGCCAAATTCATTTTCATTTTCGGAGTTTGCGAATTGCAATTTTGATTTTGACGACGACGACGACTCCATCGCCAAATTTAGAATGTTCTTTTGTCTGCGCAGCTGCTACGAAATGACGTCGAGTGAGCCAGCAGTGGCACCAGCCAACAGCTACACTTAATTGTTGTCCACATGTGTCGCTGGCAAGCCATGAAATGCCATTTGAGAAACTTCAACTTTTCCCAGCCGTGTTATACTCAAAACTTATATCAGCGCATTAACATTAGCGACAACTTCACGCCTAATTAACCAAATATAACTCCATTAAGACAACCCGTGCCCGCTCCGCTTGCAATGCCTACAAATGTAAACAGAAGCCGTTTGGCAGTCGCGAGTTTGTCAAACCAAAAATGGTCAAAACATGAAATCCTATTAGACAAATTGAAATTACAAATGAGACATGCCGACGGAGTTGGCTCAGCCTCAGCCTCAGCTTCGGACACAGCAGCGGCCAAAATTAATTTATTAATTAGTCACACTCCATTATGGTCAACGGACAGCTTGACAGACGGTCGGACAGCTGGACAGTTGGCCAGACAAAAAGCGTCAGACAGTAGCAGAAGCAGTTGCCTCATTGAATTTTTAATGGCCAGAGCCCACGCAATTTTCGGAGACGCTGGTAAGTCGATGGTGAGTCGATGGCGATGGCGATGTCGAGCTGTGGTGCGAGCACTGATTGGCAACATGCCGCGTTAAATGGCCACCAAGCCAATTGGAAGATTTTTCACACCACAACGAAGCCACAAGACAGCACAGGCGAAGCGATATTCGTGTCGCTAAGCGTGGGTTTTGTGTGTGAAATTTTAATTGGGCTTACAATGAATTATGTTTTAGAAGCGATTTAGTATCAAAAAGCTGACTTGAATAACACTAATTAAAGTATGACCAAAAATGCAATGAAATCACACACACACAAGCTGAGACAACGCCTCCACCTGCACCTGTTCTGGAGCGCCTTCAACAGCAACCGAGACTGAAAGACAAAGCAACAAAAAAAAAACAAAAGTCAAGTCAGACAATAAATTCAAAAGACGTACGCGAAATGCTGCAATTTTGATGCATATCGCGGCTCATTGCCCAACAAAAGCGACCAAAAATTATTGCTGTATAGCAATGCAGCAAGTCAGCAATGCAGCAAGTTGCAAGTCCTCGCACGCCCCACAGCCGGGCAGCAGAATCAATTGGCAACACAATTGCGACATGATAACTGTTCACTCGTTCACTTCACTCGTTTGTTCACTCGCTCGATCGCTCCATCGGTCGGTCGGTCGCCCATTCATCGCTCTCCCTCCCCCTCACACTCTTTCTAATATTATTTATTGGTGGGAACTGCACTCCTAATGCCACAACAACAACAAGCGCGGGTGGCTCATGTCGCTCAGTCGTTGACTCCGGCCTCTGTCTTTCTTTGTTTGTTTGTTTGTTGGTTTGTCTCTCTGGCCCAATCCTGACTTGAATTTTGAAATTTGTTAATTTCATTTCAAGTATTTATAAGGCAGCCTTCATTATTATCAAGCGCAAAACGCCAAACCGATAGATAGCCTTATAAGCGCAACGGGCAACGGTGAATGGCGCTGCTCTGCTCCTTAAGTTGCCAAAATCAGTTGGCCGTCGCTCAGCTCATTGGCAGCTAATTAAGACTTTATGGTGACGTTGATTTCTTGCAAGATACACGCAAGATGAAAACTATGCCAGCGAGCGTTGTAATATCATATCATTGGATGCGTACATAAATAGTAAATGTGAAAGTTGTGGAAAAATAAGCTTGAATCATGACGTTTTTTTTCATATTTAAATGGGCTTTTATTAATCGCCGCCCATTAACCCTGACTAATTAATTATGAATAGTAAAACAAAACGCAGACAAAAGCTAGAAGATTTGTTATGTGATGATGATTGAAATAATAATAAAAAATAACAAAAACAACAACAACAACAATACAAGCCGCGAGCGCTGCAGTTTATTATGTTGATGAGTCGCGTTGAAGTGTTGAACCCGAAACGCGGCAAAAAACAAGACAGACAGACAGACAGACTTTTGATTAAAATATTTATGAGCGCGCATTTTTTATTAACCAACACACGCACACACACACACACACGCACACGCACAGAAACACACGAAAAAAGTAAAACAAAAACGCCCACGTTGCGCTCATCTAAACGGCGTTTTGTGGCTCATTGGTTGAGTCGAGCGTCAAACGCACTTTTCGCCGGCGTTTCGTAAATTTTTATACACGCAAAATTATACAATAATTCGCATAAGCCAAATTGTTGTTGCTTTTTTGTATCTTTGTATCTTTGTATCTGCAGTCGGCGCATCTTCGACGCCCACAGGTCAAGCAAGCACATCGATTACTTTGCACAGGAAATTGGGCTGTGCGCAAAAAGCGCGAATGCAAGCAGTGACCTCTCAATTTAGCAGCGAAGCAATATGAAAATTTCTAAGCAGACAAGCGAGGCTAACTCGCTGACTCATGTTTGAGCTGGGTTGTGTTGGGGGCGGTTTCGCTTAGTCGAAGTAAACGTTCGTTTTGTGCGTTGATTGTTTTGTTATGATGATGCCAAATTATTGCAATTGTACAATCAATGTTGGCAACAACAACAGCAACAACAGGTAATCATTATGGCATTGTCAACAACAAGCAAAATTATTGGCATTCGGCAAGCAAGACTTTCGGGCAAATCGTTGGTAATTGTTATTCATCAACGAGATCTAAAAACCATAAAGATTTTATTATGGAAGCGGAGTTTGACAGTCAAAGGCTTCTTTTATCCACTTCACTTTTGAAAGGTTCTAGATATAAGTAACAAAATATCATATTTATTGATTACTGCTGAGCTAATCAGACTTTGCTCAAAACCATACAACATTCATTCAACAACAACAACAACAGTCGCTAACCCATTGAACTGGTCCAAGGACGTATTGCTATCTTCTAATTAGTTACTTGCAGCGGCAGCAGTTTGACAGCCAACATGCAACAAGGCACAAAAGTCAACGACAGCAGGAGACAACAGCGACAATGGCAGCAAGTCGAGTCGTCCGTCTGTCCCGCCAGTCTGTGCTGTTGTGCTGTGTTGCATGTCACAACGTTTGTGCGGGAGTTGATACGAGTCTGCTTGTCTGTCTCTCTGTCTGTCTGTCTGCGTTGCCAGTATGCCAAGGCACATGTTATTCAATCATGATGACTATGTTGCAGTCGCTGTTGCTGGTTGCCGTTGCCGCCGCCAAAAATAGGCAATTTCATTAAAGTTGTTGTTATTGTTGTTGCTGCCGCTGCTGCTAACGAACATGCCTGCCAAACGGCCGACAGTAGTCGACAATAGTCTGCAACAGCAGTAGCAGCCAGAGCAACGGCAACAACAACTATCACCTTCTCGCTCAAGGGTCGACAGCGCACTTCAAGTGATTGCCGATCAATTGAGTGCAACTTGCTGACTGCTGACATGAAAAAGAGCTGGTGTGAGTGCTGCAGGGGGCAGGGGCAACGGAAATAGTCACTTGTGCTGGCAAAGTCTTATAACAACAATCCTAATGGACGCCATTTGAAATTGTTGCACATTGCACGGCATGGCAATGGCATGGCATGGATTGGCATGGCTTGGCAATGGCAGAGCGCTAGGCCGCGTGGGCGTAGGTGGCATCGAAAAGTAGTGAATCGAACTGACT
Organism: Phortica magna; assembly: GCA_037044515.1. Taxonomy (NCBI): domain Eukaryota; kingdom Metazoa; phylum Arthropoda; class Insecta; order Diptera; family Drosophilidae; genus Phortica; species Phortica magna. The sequence continues at coordinate 243,247 of JBAMBP010001300.1, forward strand.
CGCATTTCAAATTGTTTTGCTCGCTTATGCGTGTGTGTGTGTCTGTGTGTGTGTGTGTTTTACGCTCATTCGTTATTGACAGCCACACTTTAATTAGCTTTGATTTGGCACACAAAACAACAACAACAAAAAATACAACTAATTGGTTTTTATATACATATATATATAGAAAAGCCCAACTGTGTGAGAAAGAGCGCGCAAGTTCGTTGCTTAAGTCTTCGGTTTGCAGTAAGCGAAATTGTCACGAAACGCTTTCGTTCGACCGTAAATCAAAATGCGACAAGAAATAAATGAAAGTCAACAGCGAATGGATCGAAAACCCAAAACCGAAAAAAAATTGTAATTACCAATTGGAAATTTATTTCAAATGCACAAATTTTGGCAGCAAAATTAATCGAAAATTGTTGTTGCTACTTTAGTGTGCAAAAAATAGTTTAAATTACATAAAAAAACAAAAAAAAAAACCGACAACAACAACGAACAACGAACAACGAAATCAATGCACATTTTGCGCACAATGCAGTCAAGTTAGTGTGCCAAAAGAAAATTAAAGTCACGGTTTGCAGCGTGTAAATTGCTGCCACCGCTGCCACTGCCGCTGCAGAGCTTTTCTTCATTGTTGCCACAATGCGCGCGACACTTGTTCAGCTTGCAGGCGAAACAGCAGCAGCAGCAACTAGTACAACAACAACAACAATTGGTAAGAGCAACAAAAGCGCGGAAAAAAAAAAACGATTGTATAGAATGTAAATGTCTTTGCTGGTCAGGTTTGAGACCAAATTGCTTGGCAGCAACATCAACAACGACAACAGCAGCAACAACAACAGCATTAGCGACCGCAGCAGCAGCAGCAGCATCGCAACAACATGCAACAAACAACAAGTCGAAATCATCAATTGATTAAATTTGTTTTTTATAGTTTGGCATTTTTTTTTTTTTCTTCATGCCTTTTTTTTTCTCTCAGCTCAGCAGATATTGTAATGCGATGCCTTTCACTCGACTACATGAGCCATAACAACAACAACAACAGCCACAATGGTGCACGATTTTTATTTATTTTAGATTTTTAGTTTGATTTTCGTATCGACTCTAATTTGTTTCTTTCGGCAAATGTTGCTCAGGTCCGCTGGCGCGTTAATAAAGTACGCCGAAATTCTTGGCGAGCAACAAAACCGCAACGCGCAATTGAAATGTTACTTCACGCCATGTGCGCATGTCCATGTCCACCACCGAAATACGACAAACAATAACATGTTTTTGGTTGGCCATATTTGCTGCCAAAACAAAGCCAAGCAGAAGAAAAATGATATTATCAGCGGCAACAATCGCAGAAACGCCAGGATCAAGCACAGCAACACAAAACGCTTGCAAGGAAGTAAGCGCGCTAAGTCAACATCAGGTGTTGCCGTCGCAGCGCCAGCAATTGTCTTGCCAACACGAACAACAACAATGCAACAAAGCAGAAGAAGCAGCTGAAGAAAAGTCAACAAACCAAAGTTGGTCACAGGCCACAGGCAATCACCGCAGCGACCACCGCCAGAGACTAGACACAATCCCTGCTGCTGGCTCACTCGCTGGCTCACTGGCGTATCAATAAACGATCAATTGTCTTTTGACTTTCACAAGCAATGAGCATCAAAGCCCATAAGCATTGAAACAGTTCGCCGTCGAAGCTCAGGCGTTAAGCAGCAATAGGCCATGAGCATTGCACAAAATCAAAGCCAAAGCCAAAGCCACAATCGTAGGCACAGTCAGAGTCACAGCAAGGCTATAAAAACCAAAGTCGATATGATGCAAATTTCACAATTGCGCCGTGCATCTCTGGTCGGTCGGTCACTGGCCGTCGATGTGTGAGAACCGTCAGCAGCGCTTCGGCGCGTCTGATAAAAATCACAGGTGAGACGTGCTGCAGTTGAGCGCGATTAGCGTTGATACCAATGGCCAACATTGTCGATAATTTTGCTATAATATCAGCATAAAAGACACTTTGCTCGGGCCCAAAATGGCAAATGAGAATTTATTTAACGCTTTGGAAAACAACTCAACGAAAAGATTGGACAATAAAAGCTTTGCAATTTGCAGCCAAACTACAAATATTTATTATTAAAGATAAATAGGTCACACACACACAGACACACACACACACACACACACAAGATCTAACAGAAAACGGAGCGCGATAACAGAAGAAGCGACATTAAATAAATCCAAGCTTATCACTTTGGCGTTCATAATGAGCCAAGTACGTTTTATGGCCGTAGCCTAAAGCAATGCCGTGTTAGAATCTTGCGCAGCGATAAACGTGCGTGAGCGGTGAGAGCAGCGCAGTGCAGAAAGTTGTCAAGCAGAATTGGGCGCTTGAGATGGCCAGGCGGGATAAACTGGTCGTGGCACGTAGCAGGCAGGCAGGCAGGCAGGCACTTGTGCAGTCAGTCGCTCGGTCGTTGCCGGCTGGCCAACTCATCAAATAAATTATTGTGCTGCGACGTGCTTATGTGGCATATTTCAATGGAATTTTATGAATGAAGTTGAGTGCTGCTAAAACGTTGAATTTTTCGTATGAAGAATGAAGTTAGTTGTGTTGTTAGAATGAAAGTTGCTTTGACTAAAAAATATTTCGCTTGGATTTCGCACGTTTTCCCATGATTACTCATACGCCATGTATGTCAACGCGACAGTTTTAACCTTTGCCGTTGTGAGCGGTGCGCACCCGCATTAGACGTAGCAAAATAAGAAGAAGAAGACAACGACAACAACAACAACAAAGTTGACTGCAACAAGTTGTCGCATATGCCTATAAGTGTATGAAGCCATGAGATATATCAGCGCGACTTGCTATTATTTATGTAGTTGAAGTTGTTGTGGTTGTTGTACTTGTTGTTGTTGTTTTTGTGGCTGACGGTGACAATGGCAGCTCAGCTATGAAATTTGCATAGTTTGTTTTATGTGTCAGTTGGCTGTGTTCTATTCTATTCAGCTCTGTGGTGTTCTCATCCTCTGCCGTTCTGCTGCTTTGCTGACATGGCCAAAAACGGCATATGACAAATGTCTGAGCAACGCTTAACATTTATGGTAGCAACGCGCTAAGCCATAACCAACAAGACATGTACAAGTTAAGCCAAGCTAAGCGCGGTAGCCAAGCCAACTCGTTTTGACTCTGGGAAGCGACAAGCGCATCTTGCAGCCAGTCTGCCAGTCAGCCAGCGAGCCACACCAACTACAAGCGCTGTAACAACTGTAGGAAGTAACTTGGCTGAGTGGCTGCGCATGTTGCAAATGTTGTTGCAAATGTTGTTGTTGTTTGCTTACTACAATAACAATAATGATGATGATGGGCGTTAGAACAAATTAATGACAAAGTCGACAAAACCGTTGTTGGTGGCGGCGTCGGTCGTTCGTCGTGCTTATGAGACAATGCTGAGTTTATGATTTCCGTCTAAAATAATTGACAATTTAATTAAAGTTAAGTCTGCTTTTTTTTTGTAATGATTAAGCATATTTATATATATTTTTTTGACAAAGCAAACATTGTTTTTTATATATTAAAATAATTAAATAATATTTGAAAATTTTACATTTAATATTTTTTAAAATGGAGCCAAACCAGCACACCGACGTTGTGCGCATGCTCACCACGGATAACGACATGATCGCCGTGGACATGGAAGTGGCGCTGCACATGGAAACCATACGTGACATGTTGGGCTTTGCGAAAGACTGCGAGGAGAAGCCGTATATACCCTTGGACAACGTGAACACGAGAATGCTCAATAAAGTAATCGATTTCATACAAAAGAAACTCTTCATTGAAAAGAACATACGAAGACCGCCGGAGTCATCTCAGGCACTCAGACCAGTCGGTCTTGGCAGTGCGGCCGGTGCCGGTGACACGGTAGAGTGCGTGGACAAGGAGAGCAAAGAAATTGTGGTCTTGTTCAACGAACCATTCTTCACATGGCGTTCGAAGCCTTCGGATGTCTTCCATGTGATGCTCGTGGCGAATTATCTGGGCATAACTTCGCTGCTCGACGCAAGTGCACAATGGGTCGCGGACCGCATCGCCTTCTGTGACAACACGCAGCAGGTCCGCGATAAGTTTCACATAAGCGGCGATCTGACGGCCGACGAGAAGCGTCAAATCAGGCGTGAGCGCTACTAGTGCCACAAGGCCTTCCGAAATTGTTTTTAATGTTTTACAAACCGATCAGCGTAAATTTCAAGACTATTCAAAATTGTAATGTAAAAGCACAATAAATGTGTGATCAATGGGAATTGCTGTGTTCAAGGGGTTTTGGGTGTTGCCCCTCATTTGCTATTCTGAGCAAATATTAATAGAAATGTTCATTTCTTGTACTTTGTTGTGTGCTCTCCCCAAACTCGGAATGTTTTGATCTGCAAATATGTTTTAATCCTCTAATTGAATGTATCACATTGCTTGCAACAAACAAGCCGACCTTGTGGCAAAACAAATACATAATCACAGCAATAATCAAACGTTGCAATCACCGAGTCTACTGAGCCATGGAAAACACTGATTTCGGCAACGATTTCGATGCCATTCGTAGGCAACCTTTAATTTATCATGTCTGCCGCTAATGTGCAACTCATTATTTTCGTATCGCGTTAGCAAATTAGCAGCAGACAACAACAGCCTCATAGAGGTTGCAAAACCAACTTGCGCCCTAACGAAACACAGAGGCATAGTGGCACAGACAGTCTGGCAGTCGGACGGCCCATAATGCACCAGAAGACACAAAACAAATTCGATGATTTGATACACGACGATTATATATTTATGTAGAAGTCTTTGCTACATTATTTCTATGTGATTTTTTTGTTGCAAGTTGCATGGTTATTTTTTTTTTTTTTGTAGTTTTTCTTATTTTGTGTCTCGCGCCACAAGAGTTCAGGAATCAAGGTCTGCCAGCCAGCTGCAATTGCTACTGTTGCGATACTTATTTGAGGTTTTTGGCCGCTTTCTGTGCATTGTGAGTAATGCCACACACACACACATACATACTTACATGAGTCGCAACAACAACGGCCATGACACAATTCTCGAATTTGTTGCTGTTGCAACAATTTTGTTCGTTATCAAAAGCCGCGTCGATTGACTTGTGACACTCAGCAAATAGCGAAAAGCAACAACAAAAACAACAACAACAAGTCGTGCTTTGCAGTACGTGGGATCCAAAAATGAAATTTATTTGCCTTATTGATGATGGTTAATTAGTCAAACAAACAAGAGCGCTGAGAGCCAAGCTAAACGTTGCACAAGTCATGCCACACAAGTGGCAACTCTTCTTTTTTGTTGCAGAAGAGCCAAATTATTACATAAATGAAGGCAATAAAGGCAAATGGTCGCTATCAATGGCAAAGACTATAATCAAATCGCATGCATTTCTATCAAGCAAACTAATACCGCTCATGGCAACAGCCGAAGCGATGACTTTGTTATTTGTGCAGCGATTGAAGAAAGTCAGCGTCGCTTTATTATCGAAAGATTGCAACTCTGGCTGGTAATCAGTTGCATTGTCCTCATGTTCAGTCGACGTCGAGTCATGCAACGACGACCAACCAGACCAGACCAGACCAGCGCAGTGAATTTGTATCTTTGCATCTTTACAAGCGCGCTTATCGCGCAAAGCATCTTTAATTATGCACATTTTGTGACACCCACGCGCCTGCAATAAAGACTCAGGCACAGGCTCAGTTACAGATTCAGTCTCAGTCAGCAACAGCAAATGCTCACAAAGTCAAGGTGGTCCGCTGAAGAAGAAGAACTTCCGCTGCCTGCAGCGATTTGTTGCGAACAATAGCAACCTTTTTTTTGACATCAGCGACTCAAATACAATTGCTGGTGAGTTGTTGGCATTAAACGGCTTTAAATATGCGCTAATAATGCCTTGCAAGCGACTTCAATTGCGCTACAAATTTCACGTCTCTTCAACGCCATTGCCATCGCCATCATCATCATCCTCACCTTCGTCGTCGTCGTCGTCGTCGTCATTGCAACAAACCGCGTTATTAATGAAACCGCACGTTTGTTGCCGCTTCGTGTTCGATCATAAAAATCGTTTAGGCGAGCAACAGCAACAGCAACAAATAACAAACAACAAACAACCAAGGCAGCATAAGCAAAACCTGCAAACATGAAAATTAAATCAAGCGCTTACACACGCTTACAAACGCTTACACACGCCATGAATGTGCGAATGTGGGTCGCAATCATTTATCACAACTGCACCATTTGTCAAAAGGCAAAGCGGGGATGAGGATGAGGACGAAACTATACTAAAACACAAACTGTATTAACTCAAAAACTAAAGTGAGACAAACGTCACCATTAGCTGCACCGACGCTTACCTTACGATTGCCACCAATGGACCAATGACTTCCTCTTTTAACTCATTGCTCTTGAAGTTAATTAATCTTTATTAAATTTTTTAATATTATGCAATAAATTCTTCTTGTTTGTTGGTTTTTTCGTTTTTCATTATCATTATCAATTTTTTTTTTTCATTTTCCATTTCTTTTTTTTTTGGGTTTTTTGTTCTTTCTTCAAAATTGCATTCATTTCATTTTTTTTTTGGTTTTTGTTGTTCATGTCTACACAAAATTACAATCGTTTCTGCTTAACGACATGTGACTGTCGCATCGCAGCATGTTTTAAACACCTCTAGCTCTTCTTGAACATGTCAAGCTCAACTTTGCTTAATCCTTCTTATTATTGCCTTTGTCGTCTAAATTGCGAACTTTTTGGCATCAGCTTTCACTCTCTTTTTTTTTTAATTTATATTTTATTTGCTTTGCTCTCTTGCATTAAAACTAATTATATTTTTCTCTTCTTTGTTGCATTATGTTAATTTTTTTTTTGTTTTTGTTTTTGTTTTTTCAACTATTTTCAAATGTTTTACAATTGTTGTTATTGCATTTGATAATTGCAGCGGCAAATCAAATAGCATCGTTAAAATTGCTGTTGCTGCTTTGATTAGTGTGAAAATCATTTCAAAAGTAGAAAAAGTGAGCGTTTGAGACTTTGCCAAGCTATGTCTATGTTTGTTGTTGTATGTCCTGTTGCCCATGCTGAGGCACAGCAATTAAAAATGGGCTAACTATTTCATTGCTTTAATCATTCTGTTCGAGTGTCGTCAGCGTACGATCGGTTGGTCAATCGGTCTGTCGGTCTGTCTGTCAGTAACTCCAATGTTCGTTCCGTCGGTCTGCCAGTGGATCGGTCGGTCGTTCGGTCGGTCGGTGTTTTACTATAAACTCGCCATAGAAAAAGTGTAAATTATGCTAAATTATCGCATATCGCATATAGCACATAAGTATGCTTGTATATATGTATATGTATTTTTAATGTATATATGTATGTATAGTTAAATACCAAGTTTAATTGCATTGCTTAAATTATCGCACTATGCTGCACCTGTCGGCATAACTTTTTGTTAATATTTTATAATTTTTTTTGTTTTCTTTTTATAAAAATGCTTTCTTTTTGTTCGGCTTATTAGCTTAAACTGAGTTTAATTTTAAATTCAAATTTATTTAATTAATTTTTGTTTTTGTTTTATTTGTTTATGCAACTACAATACGCAATTGAAAATCCTTTGAGCATTTGAAACAGTATACTTGATCATTTTGCATTATATAAACCCGAAAATCGTCTTTAAACTTATCAACGTCACTGTCACTGACTTCCTTTTATTTCATCATCAGTATTATTAGTATTATTCTGTCATATAATTATTATTCTTCTTCTTCATTTTCTTTGCTTATAAGTTAGCAATGTTAGTCAATTACAACTACAAAAGTTTCTTCATTTGTTTTTTTCTGTTTTTCTTTTTGTTTTTGTTTTGTTTTTTGTTCCAAGAGAGAGGGAAGAGCTTTGCTTGTATTTAAATATATTATGTATACGTATATATGTATATATTTATTTATGTATATATGCAACTATATGTATTTAATTTAAATATGTTCTTTTTTTACTTCAAATATATTTTTTAAAATATTCACGAGCACGCGCGAGCATTTTCACTGTTTGTCTTTAATTTACAATGTTTTTTTTTTGTTCTTTTATTTAATAATTTTTTATTTTGTGTTTTCTGTTTTTTTTTGTTTTTCGTTCCTTACTAAGTTTAAATATTTTGCTTGTGACTTTTTTGTCGCTTTAAAATGTTTTGTTTTTGTTTTTGTTGTTGGTTTTGTTGCTTTCTTTACAAATTCTTACCAAAAATTTAGTTTACCTCTTTGAGTAAATATTGTATGTTAAATTCTCGTACGTAAACCGCTACTGAAACTTTATTCTTGTTGCTTTGTTGCAAAAACACGCATTTCACTTAGGCTTAATGCAGTTATACATACACATACATATAAATATGTCTATGTATATACATACATATATATCGTATTCACTTGTATAATTTATGTATTTTTTCTGCTTCGATTATTGTTGCTTTTAAAAACGGTTTTCTATGCTGGGTCCATCATGCTTTACTTTGCTTCAGTTTTGCAATATACCTGATTCAATATTCAATATTCATTATTTTCATTATCTTTATCTTTTTGATTTCAAAACATGTTGTTGAGCTTGCTTGCTGACAGCGCATGCCGAAAAATCTTGAATGCTTGTATTTGTTATTGTATTTCATTTTTTTTTTTTTTTTTTTCACTGGCGATATGTACAATTTATTTACAAATGATAAGGAATTCAAATATTGTTTTTAATATTGTTTTTGTTTTAATTTTCGTTTTTGATTTTTTTATTTTTTATCTTTATTAATTAATAAATTGTATTCACTTGGTTGTAATAATTAATTAATTTAATATTTAATGTATAAAAATTAATTAAAAAATATAAATGTTTTTCACACACAAAAAACTAATTACAAATTGGACAACAAGAAAAAAATAATATGTAACAACAAAAAATTCATTAAAGCGTTTTTCACTTAGGAAATTTCATGTAAGCTTTAATATTATTATTACTTTATTTATTTTTCTTTTTTTTCGTTTTTTTTTTTGTTTGCATTATAATTTTAAAATTAATCAACTTAAAAACGAAGGAATTACTTTGTCTTTCTTCTAAATTGTAAATGTATTTTTAATTCTTCGACTTTTTGTAACAAATCTCTTCATCTTCATTACTACGTTTATTTTAATTATTTAATTGCTTTTTACAATAATTATAAAGAAAATTTAATAACAAAAATAAAGTAAATAATCAATTGCTTTTTGTTTAAACTTTGATTGGCTTTGTAAGACTAAATGGAAAGCAGCAGAACGTAATTTCTATTAAATCTTATCAATTTTGATTAAATATAAACTTTATTCTGCATTTTGTTCACTCTTATTTTACTTTACTTTAATTTATTTATTTACTTTTTTTCCTTACTTTTTTTGTTCTCTTGATGTAACACTTTTGCGCTTGAGTTTCGCATTTTTTATTTTTGCTCTTCACACATGAAAAAATGAAAACATTTTTTAAAAAGATTTCGGTTTGAAAAAGTTTTAAGCAAAGTCAAAAAAGTATGCAGAAAAATAATCGTGTTTCCTTATATATAAATAAATTATTTGCATAAAAATAAATTTTAACAAACAAATAATAAAATTATTTACACATAAAAAAATAATTAAGTTATTTTAAAACCAAATAAATACTAAACAAAAAAATAATTTTAATTTTGCGATTTCAGCACACGAAGAGAAAATTACATACGGTTTTTTAAGTAGAAAACAAAAATATGTCAGTGTAATAAAAATGTTGAAGTTATTGACTTTTGTTGAAGTGCTTTTGGAACAAGCGTTGACTGCTCTTGAAGTTCAACGACAACTTTTTTATGTGTTTGTTTGTTTGTTTGGCAAAATCAAAAACTTCTCAAAACAAAAGGAATTTTGCAAAAATAATACAGAAAAAAGAAAAATAAAAACAAAAACTGAAAAGTAGGAAATGTTAGCAAACGCATTGCACTTCTAACGCAACTTCCTGCCAAACGAAATGCGACTGTGGCAACTCGGTCAGTCAGTTCACAAGACGCTACTGTACTGTAATCTGAGCTGAGCGGTGTCGCTTCTAAGCTCAACAAAGCCTTTCTGCTATTGTATCGCCGGCTTGGCTTAAGCAGCTCTCTCATCACTGCTGCAATTTGCGAAAGTTTCGACCAATTTCGTGAAAGTGTTAAATAGTTGCTACTCTAGTTGTTGTTGTTGTTGCGTTGTGTTGCTCTGTTATTGTTATTGTTGTTATAAAAGTGCTTAATCTTTTACAAAGTAACAAAACTTTTGTATGTTTTCATCTTTCAAACTGTCTTGTTTGGCTTTCATGCTAACTTTTCTTTTCTTTTTCATTTTCTTTTTGTTTTCTGTTTTGTTTGTTTTTCTTTAATTTACTTCGCTTTGCTTCTTTTGTTTTGGTTTTGTTAAATTTAAAACGTTTGGTTGAAGATTACTTATTTTTATTATTAATATTTGTTTTTTTTTTTGTTTGTTTTGTTTTTGTATTTTTATTTTTTTATGTTATAATTTGTTTTTAATATTTTCGTTTAATATTTTTCAAAAACTTTTGTTGCACAAAATATTGTTGTAGTTGTTGTTGTTGTGGTTTCTTGGAAATTTTCTTCAACTGCCATTGCAATCGTCATGGCCTATGGAATCTGTTTCGCAAAAGATACAAAGTACACAAATTAATGACATAACTTTTAAAGACTTAAAGTACACAAGAAAAAAAAAAATATATATATATAGCAACTGATCGGGCAGGCAGCATAAAACACAACGTTGCTAATTTGAAAATCGTTAAAACGTTCGTGGTTGGTTTGCAATATGGCAAGTGAAAGTGGCTGCAACAACTTTATGGCCATACAAGTGTCACAGTGACTGCAAATAATAGCGCCTTGGTGCATTGTGGCGTTGTTGTAGTTGTTGTTCTTGTTATTGTTGGAAAGGACACAGGCTGCGAAACAGCGCAACTGAGTGTGCATGACTGTGACACTTTCATTGAACAGCAATTTTGCGCTTGACTCAATTCGATTTTCATCGCATTTTTTCCACACCATCATTTCATTTGCACACACACACAGCCCACATAATTTTGGGAGCATCAAAGCACACCCAAATGAATGTCTAATTACAACAATAGCATAGCATAGTATTCTATGTATAAAATGCGAGCGAGAGACGAATGCCAACTAAAAAAGCAACACAGCAGCACAAGCTGAATTACTGCGTTGGGAGTTGAAGTGTCGCCGCTGCTGGCTGCCCAGCACAGCAGATCGGAGCGGTGGTGTGAGCGACAGCCATGAACAACAGCACGACGAATATTTGAATTTTTAAAAAGCATCGTTGCTCTAATAGTTGTGTTGCAAAAGTTGGAATGACAAAAAAAAAAATAAAGAAGGAAAAGTGTCAGTAAAATGCGACAAAGGCTTCCAACATGCTCGTGTGAAACCGCACAAGGACATAAGTGCCAGTTGAGGCGCGTGTGCATGTGTGGTTGCATGCTTGTGTGGGTGTGTGCATGTGTGTATCTGCAACTACTATTTCAAGTGCAAATGTCGACTGACGCAATATGGCGCAGCATTGTAATATGCAAAGTGTGCGCCTGAAAAGCTGCTATGATATTTTTTTTTTTTTCTGGTTTTTGGTTTTTTGTAAATACCTCGTCAAATGCCGACTGCCTTCGTGTACCGCCATCTCCGAGGATTTGAACTCATTCAATTCCTTGCGTATGGCAGCCTTATCCTTCGGCGTCAGTCTTGTCCACGGCTTATCAGCACGACGATCATAGTCGTGAGCCTGCGTCACCTCGATGTAATCATTGAAACGTATGATCTTTTTCTCCTTCAGCTCCTCAACTGTCGGCCGAAAACTGAGCTTACGCAACAGATACGATTTTTTCTCCTCCTTCTGTTTCTTTTCTTCGGCGGGTGATTGTGCTGTGATTTTTATGTAATAGCAAATAATAATTATTTTATGTTTTTAACTCATTTACACATTTCGATATACACACTTTTTAGTATATTGCGCTCGACCAGCTCCTCGGCGGTGGGTCGCATCGAGAGTCTGCGTATCAGACGTGCGCCAATCGCCTCCTTTGACTCCTTGAGCTCATTGTCCGTCACCTGATGCAGTATATTGCGATTGATCAGATCCTGTTTGTCCGGTCGCAGCTGCAGCTTCAACGACAGCGACTCCTTGCGCGCCAATTTGGCCAATCGCGTATTGTCATCATCACGATAGACAATATTGCCGTCGCTCTCATCGCTGTCGCTGCTGCTCTCGCGTATCACAAATGGCCGTGCGTTCTCCTTGTTCTCGACGGTGCACGGCAGTTGAATGTTGAACATTTGCTGCCTGCTGCAGGGCGCGCGGCGTGTCATCGTGGTAAAGAGAAGAGAAGAAAAGTGCCGGAAAGAACAATTTTGATTAGTTTAATTTATGCTGAAGTTGAAGTTGTTGGGGTTGCACGACCAGATCAAGACGCACAAATATTCATACACATATCGCAAATACATATACATATATATATATGTAAACTTTAGTAGATTAATTTCATTCATATTTGTTCATACGTTTTGTCCTGCCTCTTCGGGCTTACTTGCCCTTGCCCTTGGTTCGTTTCGTTTCATTTCAGTTCAGTTCAGTTCGGTTGGGTTTGGTTTAGATTGGTTTGGCTTGTATGCATACCTGATACTGATTAAACAAACACGTATGCAAACACAAAACGCTTTTTTCACACACACACACACACACACAGACATACACACCCGCAGCATGCGCTGTAAGTAAGTCTCAAGGAAGCGAACACTTAAAATTGCAAATTGGAAAATTTTCGGTGATTTATACAATCAAGTAATCAGCAAGGAGGGAAGACCGGCAGGCACAGGCAACCAAGAAGAGTTGAGCACTCAGCACAGCACAGCGGTATTCATCAATTAGCCTTGCCGGATGTGCGCTGGCAGCCATTGAATGCTGCCTCACTTGCTCGAAAATGCTGAGAACCAACCAAAGCGGATCAACATGACGAAAGACTTGCATTGCTGCTGGCATTGAACAAGTTTTGCACGCCACATGAACTTGCTTGAAAGTTTTTGAAAGCATTTCAAATAGCACTGAGCCAGCCAGCCAACTGAAAGACGGAACAAAGCATTGGGCTGTATGGGAAGTAGACAGTGGAAGAAGCAGCTGAGACAGCAGCTTTATCGGAAGTTGATGTGAAGCAGCAACGACAACTGAATCGGCAGTAACACATTGAACGGAAAAAGAAAACAAGAGTATCAAAATGAAAATGAAAATGAAGACTTAAAGAATTTCCTTCAAGGCATTCGAAATTCGAAATTGTATACACAAAGACGCACACACAAACACACAGACACACACACACGCACACATAAAGAAATGCGCAGTGTATAAAATAATTTGTTCAACGTTCCATTCTTCTTACTTTCTTTCTTTCTTTTTTTCTTTTTCTTGGGTTCTCCCACTGCTCAAAATATATACGTGTATAAACGTCCTTTTTTGTTTTTGTTATTGTGTGGCACATTTTGAAAGTGTTGCATGTGCACAGCTGCCAAGACGCCATCATGTGCGAGAAGGACATACGCTTTTCTTGTTTTCAGCGTGCTTGGCTGAAGCGTGAGCATACATACATGTAAGACTCACGCTCAAACTACGACGGCCGTGACTGCGCTGACGTGAGTGAAATACATACATGCAACACTAAGCGGCAAACAATTTCAATGCACGAACATTATGAAAGTTATATCATTTCGCTTCAGCTTGAGCTTCTGTTTCTGCTTTGTTAAGTTTTTTTTCGCTTTTGAATTTATGCATAGGAAATTATGCGCAACGCCGACGCCGACGAAATGTAAAAAGGCGCCTTTGCTATTGGCCAGACAAAATCATTCAAGCCTACAAATGTATATGTATGTATATGTCATGGTTTAATAAATGTCAGCAACGTAGACAGCATCATTATGCCGAACCAAAACCAGAGCCGTGCCAAGAGTCAAAGGTAACACATGCAGACGTCGTCATCGTCATCGTCATCAAAGTCATTGTCTTCTTGAACAAATGCTCTTCAAAATTTCATAATCATGCAACAAATAATAATAAAATAACTTAAAGTATGAACATTCAAACAGACACACACACAACATGAACACATGAACACAAACACAAATACAAATATAGTTACATAGTGGCTTGGCATATTCAACTTGTTCGAGGGATCGTGTGTTATAAATAAGTAAAATGAACAAACCGTAAACCGAAAAGTTAGTAAACTCAATCAAAAATATTACAAGTGTCATTTTGGTTTAGTAACTTGTAAAAAGGGGAAATGACAAGGAAATGGAATTGTTAGAATTTGTTACGAGTTGAATTGTGTGTGTGAAGCGTGTGTGTGTGTGGATGTCATTGCCAAAGAATGCCATGGCAAGACAAGAAAACAAAAAAGGAGTGTGTGGAAAGGTTAAGGTCAGTTTGGGTTGGCTTGGGGTACGTTTATTGGGGGGTAGCGGTAACCACTAAGCATTTTAATATGTACATAAAAATAAATTAATCTAAATTATTACCATATTCTAATCCGTGGTCGTAGTATTGGCCTAATTCGGGTAGTTGGGTTAAAGAAGTAGGTACGAAAAAAATTGGTATAAAACGTATTTGATATAATTTATAGAGTAGAGAAGTTGAAGCACAAGAAGATGTTGACAAAAACAAATGATGATGATAAAGTAGTAGTAGAAGTAGTAGAAGAAGTAGTAGACGAAACGAAAAGTGTTGGCAAAATAGTTTTTATTTTTTTTTTTTTTTTAGTTCGTTTTTGTTTGCAAAGAAAAGAAAGGAAAGTTAAGATTATTTAAAACGCTAAGAAAAAAAAAAAAAAAAAGAAAAATAATGTGGTAGTGAATTTTGCGACACTTTTGAAACTTGAAAGTATTAAAGCACAAAATTTCAAATTTTTAGAGACATAAAAAAAGTTAAATTAATTAAACAACAATAAAGTAGAAAAATAAAATCACAAAATTTAAACTAAAACCACAAAGAAATTATAAAACTAATAAAAGTTTAAAGTCTAAAGTACATGTTATACTCACTTGAGCGAATAACCATTGCCCGTGGCATCCTGCCGTACGACCAGCGGTCGCTGCTGCTGCGCCGTTTGATTTGCCACCGCAGCCGCAGCGGCAGCAGCAGCCACCGAGCCAATGCCATTGCTGCTACTCGCGCCGCCGCCCTGACCGCCGGCGCCCAAGGACGACGCCAGACTTTTGTTGCTGTGATCTTGCGTTGGCGTCGCCGGCGTCGAAGCGGATGCCTGATGATGGCCCGGCTGGCCGGGTTTCTTCTTCAGTGCTGACTTGAGAGGAACTGCATTTGGTTTTGGCTCTTTGGCTGGAATTTCCTCAACACGTTGTGTATCGACGACAACATGATTGCCATGCTGGTACAGGCTATACTCATCATCCGAATCAAGCTCATCCTGTTCGGGATCATGATCTGTAATGATTTTTTGTTAAAAATTTGCTATTATTCAGCAGCGCATGTCTTCAAGGGTTCAAGGCAAGGCAATTAAGGTAATTAAGGAGCATTAGCAAGACAACACAAAGAACACAAAACAAGAAGCACAAAGATACAAATTTTTATTTCAAACAGATTTGAAGGCAAAAAGGTCTAGAACACGTACATGATTTGCTAAATGAAGGCTAAATAAGTTTGCAATTGTAAACGTGGTCAAGTTGTTAAATAATGGCGGCATTTTGTTGGCAAAAGTACAGAAATTTTTACCAGTTGACAAACAGACAATCACACAGACAGACAGACAGAGAGAGTGAGGGAGAGCAAGAAAAGCAGCAACCTTATCGAAAATTCAGATAAAAAGCTGTAATACTAAATTTCTAATTAATGTACAGATAAATAAGTAGACTGGAAGAAGGACAAGGGTGACTTGTTTGCACACAAGGCATAGGAAAGTGTAAACTCATGAAAACACATCATAAAAGAAAGAAAGAAACAACAACAACGACAACAGAACGAACGAACAGATGAAGCTCGTCAACACATGAACATAAAACGAAGAGAAACAACGGCTTCGTGTTACTATTATTACCATCATAATCGTAATCCTGATAATCCTGATCGTTGACAGCGCCCGGTCCGTGTGGCCGGCCCGCAATCAATGTCGGACTCGGCGTCGAAAACATGGGCGGCGGTGGTATGGGTCCAATCTCAGACACAGGTATGGGCGGCTCCGGCAACTCGCAGAGCAACACGCCAGCGGACATTTTGCCGCCTGGGCCGCCAGTGTTTGTGGCATACGGTGGCGGTGTGCTGCCCGCTGGACCGCCCATCATATTCGTGCCGCTGCTACTTTCATCTGGATCTGCAAAGAGAGAGAGAAGAGTAGACGAAACAATGCGATATGATGAGTGTTGAAATATGTGATTGTGGTGGTGTGCGTGTGTGTGCGCGTGTGTGTGTGTGATATTTGTATACAAACGGGCAACGGGTTTAGATATCAAAAGGGGTAAGGCAAACTACTTTGTTAGCTTAGCGCAAAACGCACATTTAGACGCAAAATTTCTTTTCATATTCGTTTCGTTTGCCGGCTGTACTTACAATGCTCATTGCGATAGCAAATATTGACGCCACGACGTCCAAGCTTGCCAGTGCCGAGCGTGTTGGGCCGCTCCGCTTTGCCGCCGCTTTGGTTCGAGTTCGAATCGCCGCCGCTGCTGCTCGAAATGTGATGTGAGTGATTGCCAATGCTACCGCCCCCTGGCGGCGGCAACATTGAGCCTTGACATGTTGGCTGTTCAATGTTTGGCGATAATGTGCCATTGCCACCGTGCTGTTGTTGTTGTTGTTGTTGGGCATCAGTCTTGTCTTTTCTTGGTTCTGCAAAAAATGCGAAAAAAAAAAAAAATCATCATTAGTACATATATAAACAACTCGTTGGCAACTTAGTGGCGCCACAATTGCCACTTGCGTTAATTACACATTACGGCATGCACCACACACACACACACACACACACACTCGAAAGCCCAGACTCACGAGTCATGAGTACATTATTGTTGCTTCACGTCGCTTGCAGTACTTAATGTTAATGCACAAAGTAATTGCCAACAGATGCAACCGCAGCAGCAGCCGCAACTTCGAGCACACGCATGCACACCACACACTCACACACACACAGGCACAGGCACACACTCATGTCAACATGCCCCAAGCTGTCGGTGCGCGTTGCCAAGTTGCAACCAAGTTGCCAGACCACACGCCCCAAACTCATATTTCTTAATTGTTCTTAAGCGTTGCCATATATTTTTTTTTTTAACTTTTTTTTATTATTTTTTTTTAAGTTGCCTTTGGCAGTTTTTTGCCACACGCCGTGCACAAATACGCCGGATACGAATTGAAATATGAGCGGAGGCACGTGTCGAACGCTTACGTGCTTTTTCAAGTGACGCAAAATGGAAAACCATTGAAAACAAAATGGCGTAGAAGGATTCAAAAATGAAAAGTTCAAAATGTGCGAAAATATATGAATTGAAGTCGCTTGACTAAAAAACTTGTGTAATTTCATACCCGGAACTCTTATAAACACAACCAAAAATACCATAATTGTTTAGTATTTTTTTTTTTGTATAATTAAGTGATGTAAGTGTAAATTTTTCTCATAAAGTTAAACTAGTACTAAATTCTGAGATCTTGAAAAACCACACAACCGTGACTTAATTGCCCAAGGTATAATTTAAGTTGTCTCTGGGTATTTCAAGTTTGTTCCAGACCAATTGCATGTAACAAATTGAAGAAGGACTGTTAGACCCTATGAAATATGAAAAAAAGAAATTATCTATCCGCCCGGGTTTTATATTGTGAAGGAAGACTATTAGTCCCAAGAAGTTATCTATCAATACGTGTTTTATATTGTCTTAATAAATTATTTCAAATTTACACTGTGCTACACAAGCGATAATAATTATGCTTGCGCCTTTTTTTTTGCTTGCCTTCAAAAACATTTGCGTATTTTTTCATTCATAAAATTATTTATTGTGTTAATTTTCCGCAATTTATTTTTTTTCACGCTTTTCAAACTTTTTTTTTGCGCTGCAACAAAAGCCAAATAAACATATTAAAAACAACAGCTTTAATTTATTTTCGATTAACTAAGATTTATTTATTTGCCAAAGCGCCCACATGCCGCAACCAACGTAGCCAAATCAAAATTAGCAAATTATTTCAGCAAATATCGAAAATCGTATAAAGAATGCAATCGCAACGCGGCAACGAAATACGCCTTTAACAAATCTCATGTAAATAGTTTCATGCCCATTAATCGACAGCGCAAATTGCTGCGGGGCGAGGCGTGCCATTTGCCCCAAACTATTTCGACGTACCAATGATGCGTGAAGATTGAAATAGATATGTTGTTAAGAAAAGAAAAGCAAAAAAAAAAAAAAAAATACGAATCGAAAAAATAAATGCCTTGGCGTCGTGCCAAAAGGGGCAGGCAGGCGGTATATGCCACGATTTGACGTATGCGGATTCTTCTTGTTGTTGTTATTTTTTGTTTTTTTGACGAAGTAATCGAAATATTTATGAAAGAACATTTCGCATGCATCAAGTTCATGATTATTTTCACAATGTTTGACGCTAAGCACTTAGCGTAAATTCTTTAGGTTTTTTCGCTGCTGGTATTGTTTTTGTTATTGTTATTATTGTTTTGTGTTTTTTCCGCTTTGCTTTGGCAAAGTAAAAACTTGAAAGTTTATTTTGAATTTGGCGTTGAAGTCTGTTTTTTTTTTTTTGTTGGTTTCCACTTTTTTGCTCATTGAAATTGTATGCGACTGTCAACATATGACGATAACAAATGGCAGTGATGCGCTGCTAAAGAAAATAAGCCTTGGCAAACGAAATTCGCCTTGACAGTGAGTCGCACGTAAGCGCCCTCTGGAGTACGACATCGTCTGACAAGAACTTTGATGAAGGTGCGCTGCTGAATGCCAACCAAAAGTAAATTTATTGAGCAACTTTGTCTCCTTCCTTTGGCTCTGGCTCTCGCTCCGGCTCTAATTGATTAATAATGTAAGCGTGTTTATATTTTTAGCGACCGCAGCAGCAGTTTAGGTCTTCTGCACACCTGCAAACCGGCGAATGGCCGCTAACTTTGACAGAGTACTGTAATAACGTTAATTATCAAAGTTGTGTGCGACTAATTAGCTAACAAAAACCCTCAGCTGCTGAGCCATCAAGCGAAACGAGCGAAAACGATTTAAGTCTTGCAGCGAAACTCAAATCAATTAACGTTAGAAAGCGCACACCTTGCGCCTAAACATAGGCAATGGTAAATGGCAATGGTGAATTAATGCAAACACAAAGCCCAATAAAGAAGGCGGGAGGGGGGGACAGATGATGAGCCTGAATAGACAATAAAACCCGTGTACGTGCCTAATTAGAGTTCGTGTTATGCCAATTATTACCTGCAGTCGAGTTGGCTTATATGAACTGAACTAAACCTGTGAGCCTGTGACGTCATTGGATTTGTCTTTGTTGCCAAGTCTCTTTGTACATGTTTGCCAGCCATTTATGCACGAAATGGAGTAAAAACAACACCAAAATAAAAAGCAAGAAAGCAAGGAAAGGAAAGGAGCCTTTCAGTGGGCATTGTTTGGCAAAAAGGCGCACGAGAACAAAGAAACAAAAAATTTATAAAACATACGTGTGCCAAATTCGAGCAGCAGAACAGAACAGAACATAACAGAACAGTTGTTTATTTTTGGTCGTTACTGTGCTACAGGCGTGCTCGGCATAATGTGTTTACTTTGAGGTACTTGTTATAAATAATAAATGCTCCCAGTGAGATTTGACTGGGCTCAGGCGTCGAGCAAGTGACGTCAGCAGCAGCCACAGCCTCAGTTTCAGTTTGAGCGGCTTTAAAGCACGACACAAAATGACCATTTTCATTCAGCTTTTTTAGGCTCAAATTTCATTCATGCCTTTAGACATTTATGTCTGACTGTGTGTGTGTGTGTGTGTGTGTGTGGCATATAAGTTTGTGGGCGTGTGTGTTGCGCAATCAACGCATGTTCTGCAATAGAGTTACCTTTGGGAATTGCTTGGCATAATGTGCTTGCCATGTTATACATGAACACAACACAAAACACAACTAATGCCATACAACGGGACTTCTTCTCTGTCAGCAAATGTGCCAAAATTTGAAACTCATGTCTTACATGTAGCAAAATGCAATTATCTCTTCTTTTAGCACACAAAAAAAAAAAAAAACAATTTACAAAAAGAATAACTAATAAAAACAAGAGGCAACACTTTTGCCGACACTGTTAAAAATACAATTTGTGAAAATTACTCATACGCCATGTCAGCTGAGAAGAAATGCAATATTTGTTATGAAAACACACACGTGCATTTGACTTCGCACAAAATGAAATGATACAATTTTGCCAGGCATGCCACTCACACACACACACACACACACTTCTAACAACCCAGCCACCCTTCTAACCACCCACTCGCCAGCGACTGTAGTGCGATGTGACAAGTTCTTTCGGCCATGATTCACTTGCCGTCTGCGACGTCCAACAAACAACACATAATTCATTAAGAATTTAATTTATTGATGAAATTTGTTGCAATAAATTTCGTTTCATTTGTTGATCGCATGAATCGCACAACGCCAGCGGCTGGTGAGGAGTGCGCCGTTGCATATTCTAGTGCCTTGACATGCTTTGTTGTTGCTTGCGCATTTGTCAACAGCTACAGGCCTAATTGCTGTCCAATTGCAAATTAAGTGAATTATTAGTGAGACAACACATGCGAAATGCCGCCAGCAATGACAAAAATACACAACTTATATAATGCAAGAAACAAATGTGTGCCTTCAGGGCGTTTGATTGTCAATTAGGCAAGATTGGCAAGCATACCGAAAGTGTTAAGAACGCCTTTAAAATAACATAAAGCAGCAGCAACACCAAAATCTGAAACAAATATCTTTGGCAGCGAAAACGATTAAACAACAACACACATTAAGCGCCAAACTGAGCAGAAATATCGACAAGAGTGAGAAAACATTCGCTTTGAACAATTAAAACTTTTCACGCTGCAATTTCCACAATATAAACAAGAGTATTAAAAGGCGATTAAAAATATTTGCTTTAATGAAGTTTATACAAATACAAATGAGTCGCAATTGCTCGACAATCGCATGCTCAAATGTGGCAACGGTCGCGACGGGGTGAGGGCGACGTTGAAGGCTGGGCAAGTGCTGAAAGATATTTTTATGTGCGTCGTCAATTTTCTCATTTAATTAAAAGCGAATTGCAAGTAAATTTATAGACACACACACACACACACACACACAGACACAAACACAGCGAAGAAATTGGCAAAAATATAAATCATCGAATTTTTGATAGCGTTTTACGCAAAGGTGAAGGTCATTGTCGGTGTCGGCATTGTATGAAGTGCCAAAGGAAAACAACAAACAAAAAAAAACAAAAAAAGAAGAAAATTGTAAGAAAAAAAAAAACAACAACAACAAATTTAATATATAAAAATTCCAATGCCTAAAAATAGCATGGCAGCAGCATCGAATGAAATACAAAATGTTCATGCCAAATGAATTTTTGATGAGCTTAGCAGCGATTTGTCGGCGACTTAGCAACTGAATTAAAAAAATAAGATAAATAAATAAAAATAAAAATACAAATAAAAAAAATAAAGACTCAGCGAGAAAATCGCAAACGAATGTTTCATCTTAAATAACTTAATTAAACCGAAATTCTTAGCAATGTTGCTTGTACAACGTGAGCTGAAAGAACGCGAAGCTAATTAAGTTTTTGTTGCTATTTTTTTTTGGTTGAAACGTTTGCAGGTGTTAATGGGGAGGAGATACAATGTATGTACATGTATTTGTATTGCAAGTATAAAAAAAGAGGTCATGCGGCCTAAGTTGTTGATGAGCGGACCAATCGACCGACCGTCGGACCGACCGTCGTAAAAATGTTAATTTATTGTTAATTGACACTTTTCTTTGCTTTTGTCATGAATTTTTATTTCTTATTTTTATTTTAAAAACACTTCTTGTTTGTGTGTGTTTTTTATTTTTTAGAAACTCTTCATCATTTTGCTGTTTTGTTTAATAGAATTTTATAGAATTTCGAGAATTGAGTCGGCTTAAGAAAACAAAAAAAAAAAAAGAAAATCAAAACAAATAATCATTTTATTGTCGCGTTTTTTTATTGTATTTCTTGTTTTCTTTTTTGTTTTTTTTTTTGCGCAATTTGTCAAAATTTAATCAAAAAGACGAAATCCGTTGGCGTATGCAACGAAAAAAAAAAACGAGCAAACTAAATAAATTAAGAAAAGGTCGCGTAGGCACGTAAATCTTCAAGAAGATTCCGTGCAAAATTAATGTTTATCCGTAATGTGAATGCGTCGACAACAAAGGCTAAAAGAAGAAGCACACTAAACGAAAAAAAAAACGCAGGATTGCAGTGCCAAGGCTGAGGTCGCTGTGCCTGCTGAAGGCCAAGGCTGGCGGCAAGGACGCTGCAGGGCGATTTCGGGCCTAGCGCCTGAACACAACCGCAGCCGGCAATGATGAGCAGCGCAAATAAAGTTTACTTTTACGATAGTTCAGACTGTGTAGAAGCCTTGTATGTGTGTGGGGCTGCCTAAAAGTATGCTGTATTGCAGGCGACATGACCAAAGTCGAAAGCCGACGATAAAGTGAACATGTAGCATGATGGAAATAACATAAAATGAAGTCTATACGTACAAAATGAATGAAAAAAAAGAGGCGAAAAAAAAATAACATAAATAAATTGTTTTGTACGCTCGTGAAAAAGTTTTCCGCGCAAGCCGAAAGCATACAGAATCATCGGCAAACTTCAAAAATGTACGTTGTAATCAAAAGCGTACGAAAGCGAAACAAACGAAACGAAATTCGTTGAGTATTTCACACAGAAATTTATTACATATAAGCACAGCGCGTGCCTTAAAGTATGCAATGGCAAGGGCAACAAACAAATGCGAAACATTTCACAGAACCAAAACTTATAACGAACGAAACGAAGCCAAGCCAAGCCATGCCGAGCAGAGCAGAGCAACAAAAAGCAACAGAAAAATTGAGTGAAAAGGCGAGGCAGCGTGACACAGCTTAAATAAATGGGTTTCAAAAGCTTACAGCAGTAAGCGTTGCGAGGCTTCAATGCATAATGGTATACGTATACACACACATGAGTGTTTGTGTATGAGTGCATGAATAAATGAGTGAGTGGTTGCCTCAATGTGTGTGAGTGCCTTGTGTTACATAATAGGCTTACAGGTTGGCAAGGAGACACATACTTAACACACACGCACGCATGTGGAAACACTCAGGTTTAAGGACCTCAGCTGCGCCTTGATGAAAACTTGTATGCCGCCATTGTCGGCATTCTTTAATGAAAGGTTAATATTATAACACGCCCAAAAGGCTGCAACACCAAAGAAGCGCAAGTCTTTGTAAAAAGCAAAGAGTTAAACACACGCACAAAAGCATATGCAACAACAATACGATAGAGTCGGCATTTGAGTTGAAAGTGTGTGTGTGTGAAAAAATTGCCAAAAGGCTTAACACCGCATTTAAGGCTTTGCGCCACGGTCATTAAAACAACAACGCACAACAACAACAACAACAATAGCAACAACAACAACAAACCAGCACAACCACTGAAAATGTTCTGATGGTGAAAAATCTTTAATAACAATAAATGTCGCTTGTTGCCGTAAGCGACACTAACACGCGCCGACAGCGCAGTCGACGTCGCAGCCAACGACAAACTACATCAGCGCCAGTGATTACAACTTTGTTAGTTTGTGTTGTCTGTATGTCTGTGTGTTTGTATTAACGCTCACAGTTTCCGGCGCTTCAACTTTCACTGGTCTCAGCTTCGGTTTCATTCGTGTTGCCGCCGCCGTTCACACCCAATTGGCAAAATTTTCACACGCATGTCAGCCATCAACTTTGTTGCGAGTCATAACAATGCCGAGAGAGATACTTGGAGGCTGGCTGCTTCATATCGATATGCGTTTGATACAAGTTGACGTGTTGTTGTTGTTGTTGCTGTTGTTGTTGCCATGCTGTATTGAAGCTCAAATTGATGGTGATAAAAAGCCAAGAACAATGTCTGCTGCTTCTACTCATGTGTGTGTTTTGATTGCGATTTTTTATATCATATATTTCGTTTTGTTGTGTTTCACTTTGTGTGTGTGTGTGTGTGTGTGTGTTTGGCTACGTGCCTTGAGTTATTTTATGTTATTTTAGCGCAACTCACGAATTATGATTACAGTTTCAACGTCGACGTTTGTCTAAGGATGCCTCTGCTCAGCTCAAACCCTTAAGCGCCTGCATGGCACATAATCGGAAGGATATTTGAAGGATACCGAATTTAACACGCCCGCGGGACTTTCAATACTTGCTTTATTTTTATTTTTTTTCGACAAGAGCATGAATATTGCGCAGCTGCCGTTGCGACTTTTTTGATTAGTGTGCGTCTGAAGGCAACTAATAAATCATATAACAGCATGTTGTGCCTGACGAGTGAGTGAGTGACTGAGCGGCGGGTTAAGGCAAAGAAATAACTTCCTAAACATGTTCATAAATATGTATGTGTATATCAACAATAACAGCAACGGAAACCATCAAGGACAAAATCACTAATTTGTTGATTAACAATAAAAAAGTGTGATTTGTTATGAAAGCATCGAAAAAAAAAAACAAAACAACAGCAACAAAAATGACAAACATCAAAAATTGACAAAACAACGCAAAAATTATGCCAACGAAAATATTTGTGTATTTCGTATATAAAAACACCTTTTGACAAAATGTTGCGCTTTTGTTTTCGTTGTTCTTCAACTTGAGCGAAAAGCGTACGCAAAAAATATATAAAAAACAATGTTATAAAAAAAACATATTCTTCACACAGCTAAACAAGAAAATAAAACATTCGAAATATGTTTTGCAGCAATAAATATAAATGTTCACATAAAAAAAAAACAAAAAAAAAAAAATTAAAAAACAAATATAAGCGATTTGCCATGGCGTCACAAGAACGTCTTTCCCAGCGCCACAGGCCCGCCCATCATGCAACATATTTATACGAAAAAAAAAACAAACGAAAATATTTCAAGTTCTGAGAACCAAAAAAAAAAAATGAATCAGACAAATCGCGAAAGCCACAAAGCGACTTAAAAAATAAAACAGAAAACATAAGAAAAAACAAAAATAGTTCTTAAAAAGATACGTTGCTCTGTTCTATAAATGTTAAAATAAAAAAACAAAAAAAAATGTAATAAAAATATAAATAGCTGAAAATGCAGTGTGATGCGCGGGTGTTTGGGGCTTACCAAGAGCCGGAAAAGGCTCGACGAGAGCCACAACGAGGCGGTGAGTGCGGCAAATGCGGTGAAGCGAAATGATGGCAGCGGGGGCGAAGCGTACTGAGGCAATTGTCAAATGCTTAGTGAGTCAATGTGTCACATGTGCAAAAATAAGCATATAAAATATACAAAAGAGCGATCAAAAATAGACAATACAGTAGAGACTCGTTCGCGAAGGCAATATGATTAAAAGCCCTACTCTGGCACTTTATTTTAAAACTGTTAAGAGTGCTTATAATAGTTTCTTTAACAGAAAAGTAAATAGCCTACTTAATCTGGACACTTTGCATTCCAATGCCATCGTTTTGGCATTTGGTGTACCTTATGTTATGCCGAACCTTAACGCAACATAAGGAATTACTATAAGCAGCAAATTAATATGACCAACAGAGCAACTATTAAAAGACAATTTGCTAATAGATACAAAAACTGCTGTACTGAATAACAGACTCTGCTAATATAACAGCATAAATCATATTTTCACATCATTTCAAGTATGCTCCTATTAACAGTTCTCAATGTTCTTGATACGAATTAATACTTTGCGAAATGTTGTATGTCAACAGTGCTCACTGTACTTACAACCACTTTGCGACTGATGCTGCTGCCTCTGCTGTTGGCTCTGCTGCTGTGAACGACTTGTAATGTGTCGCGCTGCTCATGTAAGCATTTCACATGTGTCGTCAACGGTTCATTAACATTTGCTTG
Organism: Phortica magna; assembly: GCA_037044515.1. Lineage (NCBI taxonomy): Eukaryota > Metazoa > Arthropoda > Insecta > Diptera > Drosophilidae > Phortica > Phortica magna. The sequence continues at coordinate 269,401 of JBAMBP010001300.1, forward strand.
CAACAGTGTCGTCCAAATTATTATTATTTTCATAACATGGCAGCGGGAATGTTAGCAACAACAATAACAACAATAAACATTTTGAATAGATGAGCGCAAAGAATTTACAGAACAAACAAAAAGTAAGCGTGGGAGCATTTATAAATATGTCAACGCGTTCATAGATCTCTATGACGAGAAGGTGAAGTTCATTAAAATGCCATGGCTGCCAAATGTGATTCATTCTTTTTTTTTTTGTTTGTTTTTTTTGGGGCGGTGAAGGTCGGTCAAGGCAGGCTGGCAGGCAGGCAGGCGTGAAATGATGGCCCAGCGCCATGTAACAGAAAATCAAAACAGTATGAAACTTTGACTTGTCTTCCAACAGCAAGCGAATGTATCTGAAGCCAAACAGCTGCGCTCAAAAAGTTTCTTTTCTAGCTTATTATTTTCTTTTTTTTTTTTTCTATGTACTCTGTTTGTTCTTTTTTTTGTTGTTTTTTTATGTGCATATAAAACATGTTTTCATTTGGCTTAGTTTTAATTGAATTCTGTGCGAGTGCTAATTAAGTAGCAAAGGCATGCCGAGCGAAGGAAGAGCCCAGGAAAACGCAAGTCAGATAAAGAAGAGATTTCTTTGATTACACAATTTATTATGCAAGTCATCATAATGAGTGGGCGTGCCTGCCAAACGATGTGAAGTATTGGAGAAACTTCGACTTTGCGTTCGTCTGTCCGTCCGTGTGAGCGTGCATGTGGCATGCCATTTACATATAAATTATAATAAATCAAGGACCAACAAGGACAAAACATATAACACACACACGCATGAGAGCGCGCGTCATTTAGATTTACATAAAAGCAATCATGATATGCAGTGGCATGTTAGAAATGACATTGATGAGGTTTGAAGATTGTCGCCGCCAACAACTTATACAAAACTACCGACCGCGCCACCAACCCTTCATTGCGCCACACACGCTCGCGCACAAACATACGCTTAACGACAGGGAATCGCCAAACTTTTGTGCATGCTGACTAAACGCGCAAAAATGTCTCACAAATCGCAAAACAGAATAAATCAAAAAAAAAAAATCAGAAAATAACAAACAATAAAATAAGCGCTGAGATAGAAAAATAAATAGCATGAATTGTCTAGTGTGCACACTTCAAAGTCAAATCATGACAGTCATTAGTCATGTGCTATGTGCCGCCGCCTCTATTGCCAATGTTGTGGTTGTTCATGTTCATGTTGATGATGCCACATCAGCAGCGAAAATATGACAGCAATGCAGAAGAAAACTGACCAGAAAAACAAGCATTTTTAAAAGAAAGGAATTTTTCACGCTAATGACAAAAGCGCACAAAGTGAATAATACAAATAATACGGGCAAAAAAACAACAACAAGCGCAACAACAAGGTCAATTCGCGTGCGCGCTTCTTCAAGTTCAAATCTGTTTGCGGCGATTGAAGAAGAAGAAGCAGCAGCAGCAGCGGTATTTGCTCAACGCAATTGAAGCAACAAATGTGCGGAAGATCAAGGCTGAAATAAAACGTGGTTGACGACGACAAAGTAAAAATGCATAGCATGCTTTGCGGCGTGGGCGGTCGCTAGCAACCAACAGCTGCCAGCAGTAATAGTAATGACCATGTCTATGACTGTTATGGTGCACGATGACAAGCACGATAAACATGATGATGACATTGATGACGATGATGATGTTGATTATTATGACGACGTCGTTGACATTGACATTGACGTTGATGATGTTGTTGATGATGATGGTAAAAATGCAATGCAGCAACTCTGTGCAGGAAGTTTAAATAAACATGATGACTGCATTAGTGTTGGCAGCCCTGTCGACCACAGTCCAGAATGCGCGTGCAAGCCTTGGCCAAGGCCAGCGTGTAGCACGGCTTGCGGGTGAGCAAAAAAAAAATTATGCCATGGCAATCAAGAAAACAGCAAAATAAATCAAGGGGTAAGAATAAAAAAAAACTGTTGCGGTTTAACGCAAAAGAAATGCCAAACAAAAGATTTGTTATGCTTTAGAAAGAAGAAGCTGATGAGAAAAAAATAAAACTGAATTAATACAAAAGCAACAACGAAGACGAGCAAAGGCTTTGCCCAGGGTAAGCTTAAATTAAAGCAAAGCAAAGCGAAACAACAACAACAGGTCAGCGAAAAGGGGCACGTAAGACAGACAACCCTGCCATTGCCCACGGACACACGTAATAAATTATAAAACCCTTTTTCTGCGCACCAAACGGTGAAAAATTGAGCACGACAGAAAGTCGTCGTCGCCGCGTGTGCATGAGTAATGAAGTCGATCGCAGGGCGCACGTCCAAGCATTAGGCAAATTAGTTGCCACTAGGCAAGGTGCAAGCGAGGCTGGACACAGGACACACAAGGACGACGTGCAGGAAATTAAAGTTATCAAAGGCACAAGCTGATGCTGAAGCCGGAGCGACAAACGGCTAAACAGATGAAGGACGCTCAGCGCTGAAGTGGCAGGAAGCGCCTAATTTGTTGCTGGAGTGGCAGCGTAGGAAATTTACTTTGCGCTTGTGAGTTAGGTGAGCGAAAGCAAACCAAATTATTCAGCAGCATTTTTTTAAAGGAAATAGAAAAAGGAAAATAAAAAAGGAGAGCAACAGAGATCGTGACACTTATTTAAATTCAACATAACTGTCAACGACTGTCGCAAAATGGCGACAGCATAAATGGCCAGGGATGCGGAAATGTTACTGACAAACTCACACACACAAACACACACACACACATACATACAACAAATAATCGAAAGCAAGAAAATAAAAAATAAAAACAGCACAAGTTCTTTCATGTGCAGCGCATATTAAATTATGCTTGAACATGTACATGTGTAAACATCGTTAAGCGCATGAAAAACGTTTGTGTTGTGTAAAATGCATGAGTGCAAAATAAAGCAACCAATTGAGCTTGTGACCTTCACAACAAGTCATTTTTGACTGAGCATTTTGTATGAAGAAGAACTGCTGCCTGCCCCAACTACTGCCTAGCCGTGCCACAATCTAAGCGATCTGAGGCATGCGAGGCCAAAGCCGAAAACACAAACTGTTCTCTCCGCTCTTAATGGAGCACAGATTTTAATTTAAAGATTAGCTCGGAATTATTTAACGAGAATGCGCTGAGCACACACAAGGACACACACACACACACGAGCACATTTAAATTGTAAAACCAGAAACACAAAATGGACGCAAGCAATTTGAATTGTTTGGCGGCGAAAAAAAAATATAATAATTGCGGCATGACAATTGAAATCTAATTGTGAGCGAGCACAGTCATTTTTGCAACGTCACAGGCATTACATAATAAAGCACAGCGAACAACAACAACAAAGAGCACTTGTTGAAAATTCAAAACAGTTGAAGCGGTCGGAGAAGTGAGCAGTGCAGTGAAGTTGGCAGATACATTTCATTTTGGCGTGTGATTGCGGCTGATAAGATTTACATCAGCCGCCGTTGTATGAAAGGCAACCGCAGGACATCAACAAAAGCCGCAAGCACAATTAAAAAAGCGAGCGAGAGAGAGACAGAGAGATGAAGTCGAGGCAGAAGCTCAGTCGACAAACCGCAGCGTACAAACAATGACAGCAAACCATGATAGCGCGAAATGCAAATTAATTATTCACGCTCACGCACGTTCACGCACGCACAGCACAAAAACAATGAGCAAATGACAAGGCGTGGTTGTTGCGTAGGCGATGGACAGATGATGAAGAGCAGTAGGAGAAGCAGCAGAAGAAGGCGAAGCGCATGTGTCCTTGCACTTGCCACTTGTGCATTTGAAATGCTGTTGTGGCTGCTTGTACTTGCTGACATGTTGAAGGACACAACACACACACACCCACACACACACATACACATACATGCATGAAAAGCATATGAAAAATACATAAAATTTACACAAAAAGCATTGCAAATAAAAATCGCTTTTTGGTCATCAGCGTTGATTGTCGGTAAACAAACACACACACAAACACGCACACATAAGCACACATACACATGTGCATGCCAATTGGCATAATGCCAAACAACATGAGTTTTTGCTCACTCGCATGTTATGCAAACAATTACAAACCCAACACACAGGCACGCCTGTAAGTATGCTACAGTAAACACGTTTGTCATAATGATTACTGTTGCCTTTTTTTATTGCAATTTTACGGTTGTTAAATTGTTTTGCCGCAAAACCCTTTCATTTCATTTTATTTCATTGCATTTTCAATTGAATTCGAACAAACTCACGTTGCTGCCTCGATTTGGACTTTTGTTGTTGTAGTTGGTGTTGGTGTTGGTATTGGTATTGTTGCTGCTGCGCATGGGACGCTTGACACTCACCTGAAAGTACAAAGAAGAAAAAAACCAAAAATTTAAATAAATGTTTTCAAATAAATTTCAATTTAAAACTAATCAAATTTATTGCAGCTCAACTCAACTCAACTCAGCAGTTGTGTGACTTAAGCAAAGCGACTTAATCGTTGTCGTCAAAGCCCAAACTGTCGCCAGAAGTCACGCGCTCAATTATGAAGCGTTAGCGAAAATATTTATTAAGTTGACAAAGATGACGGCGACTGATGGCTGACTGACGGCTCATGGCTCATGGCTGATGGCTCATGGCTGATGACTGACTTAGCACACAAGTGTGTCTGTCTGTCGGTCTGCTTGTCTGCTTGAGCAACAATTGTTTGCATTTGCATTTGATTAAATTCGTTTGATTTCATTCAAGAGCGACTAATGGTGCGTCACTGCGAGATTAAGAAATGAAATGCGTACTTGAGCTGAGGCAGCGAAATCGAGTGGTTGGGAAATTTGTTGATTTAGTATTTTATAAACCCACGCAAACAATAATTGTGTGGGTAGATTAATTTCAAGCATGAATGGATGAACATAATTTTACATTTTTCAGTCATTTTGTCCTTTTGTGCAGAGTTGCTGGCATTGAAACGGCGACCGATGTCCTTTGCGCAACTCCTTCAGTCAGCCTTACCTTTGCCGACGCTTTACCTGCAATCTCATACACAATAAAAACTCCTTTAAACTTTGAACTTTGAATTGCGCAAATTGCATGAAATTATTTTAAATAGAATTTTGACACAACAATGCAAACTCTGATTTTGTTACAACTTTTCAATTAATTGGCAATTAATTTAGGACGACGAAAGTAACAAAATATGCAAAATTGAAAATGGACATTCAAATTTCTAACAACTTGTGCCGTCCCTCGCCCGAAGCCGACGGCATATTTGAAGCGTGCAACAACAAGAAATGACTTTGATATTTGTTTGCATTCCTTTCCTTCGCTCAGTGTGCAATTCAATGCCTTGGCTATCAAGAAATTTACAAAATTGCAAAAGTTTTTGCCAAGCGTTCAACAACTTTGCCCCACACAGCCCCCAGCGAAGAGTTGACTAAGCGTGTGCACTCGCATAGGTGAAAGCGCAAACGAAGCGCATAGCAAATAGTTTACTCGCTTGCCAGGAACTTCATATTGCACGCCCGCCCGCCCCCGCATGCCTTTCGCTTGTCCGTTAAGAAACTAAGCAATAAGCAACAGCAGAAGGAAGTCCTTTTTATTCCAAACCTAAAAGCATGCATGCAAAAATATTTTAATATGAAAATGCTTTACAACATGTAAAATCACAAATCTGCCGCTGTTGCACACACTTACAATGCATATAAGTATGTGTGTGTTTATTTGAATTTTGATTGAAAATTCTCGTTACGCTTGGCTTGACTTCACTTCACTTCACTTGAATTCACTGCACATCATTTTGACTTTGCTTTCTTTTTTCTTATTATATTCTTATATTTATTTAGTGTGCACATTGCTCAGCTTGAGTCGCGCGAAAGGCAACATTTTCGCTTATGTGTAAATATTTGCGAGCTTATTGCATAATCCGGGCAGCCACAAGCTTGTGGCTTGTGTATTACATGGCTTATAGCACACCTCGCACGTTATTTGCATAGCGCTTATTTGAGACTTATGTATCAACAGCAACTGTGAGTAGAACGTACGTTTGCCCCACACCCTTGGTAAGGGACATAAGTGTATTGGTCTGCGAGCAAGCGTATAAAACTCAAGGCACTCAAGTGGCTCATTGTTGTTGTCCTACGCAACGACAGCAAACATAATGAAACATTTTCAATTACCAGTAAACTTCATGTTCTGTCAAGAAGATGAAGACACACACACACACACACACCCACACACACACAATACACATAACACACACGCACAAATGTAGCAATTTGGTGTGCCAATTTCGTAGTAAACTACTGTTAAACCCAACTGCCAACTGTCATTTACACAAACGCAAAGTTCCTTTGTCATTTATACATGTCGTATACGCAATTTATTTACTGGCAAAGCAAAGCAAACGAAGCCGAAGCCAAACCAATTGCAACAAATATTACGGATTAATGCTGTCAATTTAATGATATATTGATTTTGTTGCCAATGCCTTTGGAGCGCTCTGGTGCTCTCTCTCTAGCTGCCAGCTGTGCACAAAGCAGCTCAGTCACCTACGCAACCACATTAGTGTATTCTCACCTAGGCTTCGCTTGACTGTGCTGCGTGTCGTGAGCGTGGACAGCGAGCCACCCGCCGACGAGGAACGATGCTTGTAGCCGTCGGTGAGAAAAGCCGGCGGTGGCGTGATCGGCGGCGCCGGTATGCCCAGGTCATCGACAGGCGATGAAGCTGCCGTTGGTGGTGCCGTGATCGATTCACGCACCGGTCGATGACCACTGCGTTGTCCAGCAGGCGTATTCTCATTGCAGAACAGCTCAAAGTGATGTTTATCGCAACGCCGACGACGTCGTATATTTGGCGCAATTGTCTTCATTCTGGCAACATTTGATGGTGCACCACTGCCGCCGCCACCACCGCCGCTGTCATGGCCATGCCCGTGGCCGTAGCCACTACCGAAACTGGCGGCCAGCGCGGGCAACGATGAGCAGGAGGCGCTCGTGTAGATCGGACTGCCGTCCTTGGAGTTCAGGCGCAAGTATTGCACGCGCAACAGACGCACGGGTTTCTTCGACGGCTGTTGCAAGTCGCTTTGATAGTTGTCCTGCTGACGTTTATTCTGGTGCTGCTGCTGCTGATGTTGCTGCTGGTGATGCTGCTGGTGATGACGATGCTGCTGTTGCTGCTGCTGCTGCGTCTGTTGTTGCTGTAGCTTTTGTTGTTGTTGCTGATGATGATGATTGCATGTTTCGTATTGCAACATTTGTTCGATTTTGTTTTTTTTTTATTCAATAAAATTCACACTTTTTTATCTTCTTTCTTTTTTAAAATCTTTTTTTGAGTTTTTTTGTTTTTATGTTAAAATTTTCATTTATTTAAAATATGTTCAATTTGTTTGTAATTTTCGTTTTATCGTTTAGTAAAATAGTAACTTTAAAATAGTTTATTTGATGTTCTCTCTACTTTACTCATATATTTTTATTTCACTTATCGTTAAGTTAAAGTTCTCTAATTGGAAGCTTGAAATTGCTGCTTTTGTAACTTTTTGTTGCTCTTAGTTTGAGTTTTGAGTTTTGAGTTCCGTTATGTCATATAGAATTTTTGATTACTTTATAAATATATTTAACGTCATTAACAAGTTAACAAACAAAAGACATTTAACAACATTTAAAGCATTTAATTTGATTTTTGCGCTTTACTTGAATATATTTTAAATATAATTAATATTTATATAAATTTTGTAATTTATTATTATTTATTTATAATTTTTTTACTTTACTTTTGTAATAAATTTGTAATTGTTTTAATAATTGTTTGCACTTCACCCGCTTGGAAATTCCAATTGAAAGCCTCTTTTAGCGTATTTGTTAACCATTTGTGTTGTAGTTTTTTATACGTATTTTATATTTATTTATTTGTTGTTTTATGTAAAGTTTATTACTGTTTTTTTTTTTTTTTTCAACAATATTACTCAGCTATTAAATATTTGTACAGAGTTCAGCGCCGTTGCGTAACAAATTTGCACAAAGCAGGAAGAAATTTTTCTCAGCTACAAATTTTTCAATGCATACTTTTTGGCTTGTTGCTAGTAACTTTTTTTTTGTTTTTGTTTTTGTTTTGATTATGAGTTGTTCTGCAAATTAAAGAATCGTATTGAATCGAAGTGAAATCGACGGATAAACTTTTTGCTGATGACGACGTCGCAACAACTTCTTGCCAAACAACGAACAATATGCGCGACGTTAAGTGCGAAAATTCCTAATCAAATAATCATTGAAGCAGAAGCAAAAGCAGAAAAAGCGCTTGGCGTTGTCCTTGTACGTGTACGTGTCCGCGTCGGTGTCAGTGAGGAACGAAGTTTGCGAACCTTATACAAATGTTGATTTTACATAAAATTAATGACTTGTACAACATTTGGCTATGAAATGAAACGAGCGTGGTTGTCTATAAATTTAGCCATGCATATATTACAGCATGTTGAATTTTCAACTAAGGCAAAGCTTAGCAAGGACATGATCATGCAGCGGGCGACGTGTCAGGAAGTGGTGGCGCGTGTCTATGGCGCTGATATTGCTATTGAAACGTGACAGCAATAACAATAGACTCGTTCAACTTCAATTGGCCTATACAAGGCACAGGTTTCAAATAAGGCGAAAATTATCGCCATTTGCCAACTGGAGTATGCAGAATTTCTTAGCCAGAATTTTCATAATATATTTCCTTGAATTATCATCAGAAAGAAAATGTTGAAATTCAAATTTAAACGAGCTTAAGGACATAACAAAGTGCTTAATTGGCGGTGGCAAAATAATGTTATGCAAAAGGATATTTTCGGAAACTCATTGAGTTTCGATGAAATCAATTAAGAAATTAATTAAATATAATGAAACGCAAAATTTCACGTGAAAAAGTTGCCAAAGCCGACATGGCCTGTGCACTTCCAATCCTACTTCAGCACGAACTGACATGCTCATCTAACACTTCACATTGCTTAATAAACAAAATGGCACTAATAAAAAGCAACAAAATACTGAAATAATAAAACCGCTAAAGTGTTTACTTTGTGCTTAACTGATTTCCAGATGACTTGAGCATGCAAATGCCCGCACCTGTCGTTACTCAAATTAAATCTCGCTTTTATTTAGAAGCACAAACATACTAAAAATATATATATGCCTAATAAATCAAATTAAACCTTGGTTGAGATAAAGAAAAGACAAGACAAGCCGAGCCATGCCGAGCTGAGCCGAGCCAAAGGAGTCAAAATCATATTTTAATAACTTTTGGCGCTGACAGCGAAAATGTCGACAACGACAAAGCGGCAGGTTGCGGCGGTGCTGGTGGAGGTTGAAAGTCGTGCAAACAAAGTGAAAAGTTTCAATAGAGAGCAAAGTGAAAGCATACAATACACAGACAGAAAACATTTTGAGCTGAAATGAAATTATTTACAAATACAGAAAGACAGACAGACAGACGGACAGACAGAGAACAGCGAAACAGAATTGGCAAAGTAGATAGACAAGCGCAAACAAGCAGCAAATACAAATCTACAGCATGCTTTTAGGCGCTCACAAATAAATCCTATCAAATTTTGTGTGTTCGTTTTTATTTTATTTCAAGTTGCTGAACTCACTTGCGCCTTTGCACAATTCGCCATATTATAAGCCAATCAATTCAGTGTGAGATACTTTGCCAAAAGATTGCAAGCAAAAAACGACAAACAGACAACAAAAAATTGTTGCGAAATTCGTATGAATTATGTGCTAAGGCTTTGGCAGCAGCCGCAGTACTCATAGAAGCCCAAAAAACGTAAGTATAGCACGACAGGCAAGCGCAAAAGTCACGTAAGCGGGTTTGGCAGCGCCTGAACTAAGACGGCCGTAGAAAAAAAAAAATCAAAAACAAAATCATGTAAAAGTGGTTTAGGCAAAGTAGAAAATAAGCGGATCTTGAACTAAAGATGGCCGTGCACAAAAATGCGGCTTAGCTCGCCTCAGCCTGAGATTGTGCAGGCAACGGCCAACGTTACTGGCGCGCAACGGTTTCTAGCGAAAGCTGAGCTGAGCGTGTGCTGTGTTGTCTGCCTGTCAGAACTGCCACTTGGCGTTATGATTTATGTAGCGCATAAGATCAACACGTGTCCTGCTAAACTCGACTCCTCACAATTGAATGGACTCCTAGGACCTTTGGTAGCGCTGTGCAGACGACAGCTTAACTCAACGCAACTCGTTCTACAAACTCATGTTGCCTACTTTTGAGCGCACAATTATAAATTTCATAGTATATCGACAAACAAGGAAGGTACTATAAAAAGCGGCAAGAAATGTGTATTGTTAAAAAGGCATAACAAGAAAAGTTGCTTAAACTGTAAATAATAATATTTATGGCACAAACGACCGCAATGTGTGGGTGTAGTCGGTAGGGTGGGCGTGCGCCAACAACGCTGGCCGTAAATTGGCCGAAATTTGAGGAATGGCATAAGTGAAAGCGAAAACGATGAGTACGATAAAAAATAATAAAAATACATGGCATCAAGCAAAGTATGCTAAAGTAAAGTAAAGTAAAGTAAAGCACAAAAGAAAAGCTAAGAAAATCCCTAATGGCATCATTATGTAACATTAGGCATGAGCTGCGAGACCAGAGCCAGTGTCAGTGGCAGTGCCAGTGCCCAAAGAACTCAAGCTGAACAATACAACACACAACAGAACAGTACCCAAAATCGAGTGAGCAGCTGCGGGTTGACTGCCATGACGATTCCTGTTTGCAGGCATTGCTGCTTCAAGTTCGTTTATAATGCTGTGTGTGTGTGTGTGCACAAAGACCTTGAGTGTTTATCTCTGTTTAAGTGAATGTGTGTGCATGATTTCACTTTTTTTGTTATTTTGCAAGACAAAAACACGCACACACAACAACAATTTGTACTTTTACTTTTACTTTTAGTTTTACTCGTTTAGCCACTCAAGTCGCGCATTTCAGTTTGTCCAAAGTGCTCAACGCCCTCATTCATTTATACACTTTACTTTGTTGATTTTTTATTTAAGTTGTCTGTCATATTTGCCATGCCAAGTCAGGCCCAAGCTGATGCCAAAGTCAAAGCCAAACCAACAACAAACAACAAACAACAACATCATGTACCAGCAAAAGTCAACATTTTCGTTAATTGTAAAAGTTTTGAGCTTGGCTTAACAAGCCGCTGTAAGCAAGTGGAGCGTCTAATTATCTCAGTTGGCTTGTCATTATTTATTCGTACAGTTATTTGGCCAAGCAGCACACACACACAGACATACAAAATGTACTCTAATGGCGCTTCATTAAAACTGACTTTATTGCCAAAACTTCTTGCAACCGCCATGAGGCTCAGCTTACAAGCGCCGTTGCTGCTTCGTATTTCAATGACGTTTGTATTTTGCAATATAAAAAGCAAATAGTAACGATTTCGTTGTATGGCAAGAAAACGCACAAATTTCACTTCGATTTTGTTGCTTATTTAAATGTTGCAGCAACGTCGGCAATGATTCAATCAAGTCAACCATTTTTACTTACGAATTGCACTAATTTTGTTTATAACATATATGTATGTTTGAAAAAAGCTGTCAACAGTTATGTTTATTGCTTTATGCACTAAAGTGTGAAAGTTAATAAATTTTTAATTTTTAACGCGTTCTGACAACTCAATTAAAACTGTTTGCTTAAATAATTGAGTTACACTTTTTTTACCGCTGTTGTGTCACAAATTTCAATGAAGTCAATGCACTTTTCGTTACCTCTTTGCTAAAATTAATTGTTTGTTTATTTTTGCTTTAGCTTTTCTTATTTTTTTAATTAAGATCTTGCGCAAAACGTACAAATGACAAAAATAATTCACGGTCAACAATACGTTGTTGGCATTTCATTAGAGCAATGCATAAATATTTAGTTTAAACAAATTGAGGTAAGTAGTGTATGTTTTTTTTTTTTGTTTTCATTGACGTTCCAAAATCGTTTTGGAATTTTATTAAAAATTTAATAAAATAATGTTAATTACAAATAAATTGTAATGTTTAAAAATGACAACTGATTAACTGATTTGGTAAACGGAAACACAACGAAATAAAATAGTTGAAAAACAAAATTGTCTTCGTTTCGTTGCTGTTCACATCACATTATTTTGGCTTGCTTATGCAAAATAAGTCTATCGAAATTGAATTCAAATCAAATGAAATCAAATCAAACTGTTTGTTGTGCGCCCGCTGCTTTTTTTCACTTTTGCAGGAGCTGTGCAATTTTAGCTGCCGTCGCGTATGAGTTGCGGAAACAAACTGAATCGAAACGAAGCGAAGCCAAACCGTAAAACCAAACTAAGATGACTCGTGAGTGAATGCCAAACGAACGACGAAAGACGAAGACGAGCAGCAATCGAAATAGCATCAGTGGGTGGCTAAGTGAGTGAAAGAGCGTGCGTGTGTGCGTGTGTGACACCTTCTTCTCACACAAGGCAGCAAGTCATGCGGCATTCGACATTTGACTGTGATGCTGTGTGTAAGCTCTCTTGCATTTACTCTCGCGCTCTCGCACGCCGCTATACGTGCTCTCTTCATGTACGCTCATTTACGTTATCACTCTCTCTCTCACTCTCGCGCGCTATTGTGCTTTTTGTCATTTTGTTGATTTGTTTACGTTGCTCACGTGTGTGTTTGCGCCAATGTGTGGGTGTACCCGTTTGTCTGCTCATGTGTTTTTATTTTGCACATGCGTGTGTGTGTGTCTGTGTGTGTGCGTGTGTGGGAGTGCCTTTGCATTTTGCATGCTTTTCGGCACAACAAAAACGATTTAATGAACGTAGCAGCAAACAATCACATTTGCAATACGAAATTTTGGCAGACAATTGACAGCGTGTTTGTGTGAGTTGGCAACCCTGCTTATGGGCAATTTGTTCATACAGTTTTACACTTTCGACACGCTCATCATTCGCTTTTATTGTCGTCGTCATCGTTGTTCTTGTTGTTGGCCATTTTGGTGTGTGCCCAAAGCGCGCATAAAAGACGACCATAAAACTCGCGCGAAAATGTCCTTACAGCAAGTGTGGACACTGTAACACAAACACAAGACCAAACCAAAAAGCGCTACACGTGTAACGCTCATTTCCGCTTGCTTTTGCTCGCATTGCATGCAAGTGTATGTGTGTGTGTGTGTGCGTGCTTTTGCACTTATACATTCAAAATGCAAAAGTGAAAGCTTTGCCAACTTGAGAGAGCGAACTCTCATTTCTCACATTTCTTGTTTTTCATTTTATAAGTATGTGTGTGTGAGTGTGTGTGTGTGTGTTGTTTTGGCTGCTGTGTAAATTTTCATTGTATTTTTCGCATTTTGACTTTAAACAAAACTCATTGCAATGTCTTCGCCGCCAATACACTTCAATAGCAGCTCACTCTCTCACTCACTCACTCACTCACACACACACACATTCAATTGCAGTCATGCTGATTTACCTGTACTTTTGGCATATCCCTATTAGAGTCCGCCGCTTAATGAAGCGCTCAAACGTACTAACAACAACAACAACATCAACTGAGCTTCTGCTGCCATAACGTCTCTCTGTCTGTTTGTGTGCGTCTGTGTCTCTATCTGTGAATGTGTGCGTTTGTTTACATGTGCGTGCCTGTGCATGCTTAAGTGGGTGGCACAACAACTCTGCCTGTTGCACATTGAATTCATTGCAAATGTAAATCACAAATCTGCACTAAGGTTCTTTTTGTTTACAGTTACAATTACAATTACAGTTACAGTTACAGTTATGGTTATGTAAGTCCCTGTACAACTTTAATGAAAAAGTTGTGAAACAAAATACATTTTCATGAATTTTCTATGATTTCTAACGCAAAAAGAAACTCATTATATAATTTAATTAGAAACATCATTAGCATACATCAATGTCGATTGTATTTGACGTAGTTAATTAAATATATATATACGCCAACATTGCTCAGCAACAAAAATGCAAAGTCGATTAATGAAAGCAAAGCGAAAAAAAGTTAACAAAACCGGGAATTAAGTAAAAAAAAAAAAAAAATACTACAAAATCAAACAGCAAGACGTTGTTGGCGTAACTAATACGCTAAACAAATGGGCAAGGACGGACAAAAAGACGGCGCTCGTATCAGACACAATTTCTCATGTAGCAAGGACAAATGAGCCATTCAAAAGAAACATGCTGTAAAGGACCGTCGCAAAGCAAAAGCGAAGAAAGCTCAGTGCCACTTAATTAAGTGCTTGCTTGCTTGCTTACTCACGCCCCCTGCTTGTCCATGGGCTACGTGCAACTTTTGCTCTCATGAGTTTCGATCATCATCATCATCATTAGCATTATTAGCATCATCACCATCATTATTGTCATGTCATTTGGCCTCGAAGTTGTAATAAATGCGCAAACTTCGCGTTTCGTTTACTTCAATGGCAAGAACATGATGCTCCCTTGTCAATGTCAGCACACCTTTCATCTTGTGCCTGGCACAAACTTTATACTACGTCGTCTATGTCCTTAGAAAAAGTAGGAAGGAACTTGAACCGACAGCCAAAGGCAAAGATAGTTGGAAACTGCAACATTGACATTAACATTGCAAACAGGATATCCTACTTCGACTGCCAAACGAAGCCAAATGAAATCAAAGTCAACGCTGGGCACATTTAAGAAGAGGAAGGAGGCGACCGTCATAGAACGCCGCAAACGACAAAAGGAACATTCGAAATTTATTTTATTTTCACATGCAATAAAGCGGAAACTGACAATGTCATTCCTTCACTTGTCCTTGATAAGCGAGCCGCAAAATTTAAACAAAAGCATTTTTATTTTAATTATTAAAATAATAAATAAATATAAAAAAACAATAGTAAAAATAAAAATCTGATTGAATGAGACAAGTGAAAACCATATATTAAAAATGCCGACCATTTTGAGCGCACAAAAATATGCAATTGAAAACTGAAATCATGGCAACAACAACAACACTAACAAGAAAGCAACAGCGCTGAAAATATAAACTTACATAATCATCAAACCAAACAAAACTTACTAAATGCAGCAGCACACCCACGCAAGCCTATACACACACACATATATACCGACACGACACAAGCTTTTACGCTCTTTGCTTTCAATGTAAAAGTGCGCACATCCGCTTCCGCTGCACTATGGGACATTTGTCTACTTTTACAGGCAAAACTTTTTAAGTGATTATTAAAACGCGCTTTTGTTAGTAGCATGTGCTTAATAGATCGATAGTAAATGCTATACATCAAACATTTCATCAAAATGCAGCCCTGCGAAGTTATCGGTCCCCCAAAACAGCTGTTGGGGGTGACAATCTTATATATTTTCACTTGAAATAAATTAAATATATATTATTAAATTAAAAAATATAAGAAAAATTGCATTCTTTGCTCAATACTTGTAATAGAATTTATGTAGGCGGATATTTACTTAAGAAATTGTAGAAATGGGCGTGATTAAGATTCTGGTACCTATCAGTTAATTCATGCAAAAAGAAGCTCATTGCATGAAAACCGGTTCTTTTATTTAAAATAGAGAGCTAAAATTGGATTAGTAGTCCTCTAACACACATAGATTCAATATATGTTGGTAACACTAAAGTCCGATCCCTAGGAATGGTATCGCCCATGGAGGAATCTTAAAAAAATTTAAATTCTTGTATAAAAAACAATTTTTGAAACTATATATTTATGGTGCCACTTAGGCGTGAGATCTATTTTGATAAAAATGTTGACCCGCCTATTGATAGCCGAAATCATGTATTTTTATGAGATCCCAAATATAGTTTTATAGTGACTATTAATAAGCTTAGTCTTAAACAAAAATAGTAGGAAAATTTCCCATGGTGCGCTGTGGCCATACTGAACGTCGACATTGTCACCGACGTCGCTGCCGCAGCTGACGTTGTCGCTCGCATTCATGTGCGCCCGTGTTTGTACTTGACTCATGTCAATGCTTTCTACTTGAACTTGAAACGACGGCGACACGTGCCGAGAGCTTTTGCACCAACACCAAGACAGAAGCACACGCATACAAGAGCAAACACAAGAGAGCGAAAGCGAGAGATCTGAGCGAGCGAGCGCGCCTCAAAAATTTAACGATTTACCGTTTATGGGCGGTCGACATTAAAAATGCGCGTGACGCAAGTGATAAAAAATTTATATGAAATAAAACAAGAATGAGCAAAGTTACTGAGGCCAAAATTTGCTTTTCTTCTTTATAGTTAGTGTGCGCACACACACGCACACAAACACACACATTTGCATCTTGTTATAAAAAGCTGGCAGCTTCATGTGTGTGTGTGTGTGTGTGTGATTTTAAGCAAGCTGCCCGCTAATGTCCTTTTTGGCTTTAAGGCTGCTGCGCTGTTGTCGCTTCGCAAACAGGTTGTTGCCTACAAAGCGACAGCGGTACCGCCCTAAAGGACCTTTTATAATGCATTACAAAATTATCATGATGATGTTGATGCTGCTGATGATGCTGATGATGATGATGATGAATAAAAAAACGTCACTTCACTTTATGCAAATCACTGAAAAATCAAAAATTTACTGCAATCACTGTCAAACGAAACGAAAGGTCTTCGCGCAGAAGACAAAAGCGCGCACAAGAGCACATTATGCAAAGAACAAAATTTGAATTGCCAAATTAAATTTTAATAATTGAACGCGCACATTTGCCAAAGAAAAGCCAAAAAATAAAGGCACGCTACAGAAATCGTAGAGCATACAGAGCGTACAAGGCCTAAAAGCAGGCAATGCCAAACGCGCGTCTTGGGCGCTACAGCTTTCATGCTTGTCTTTTACGCTAACTGACAACTAGCATAAAATGTGTCACATCAGCGTCGTCATCATCATCATCATCATCATTAGAATCATTATCGACATTGGCTCAGTCATTGTGCTACGCATCCTTCACTTAATCGTCGCAGCAAACTGGTGCCTTATCCTACTCAACGTGCCCGAGCACGCCCATGATCGTCAAAAGACAGATTTGACAAGACAGCCTCAGTGCGAGACCGTGAGCTTGAACGTGAGCAAGCACAATGACAACTTTATCTACTACGTTGAGTTATTAAAGCCTATTTGCGCCGACAACTGATTGACTGACTTAGATTGACGGGCCAAACAGACACACACAGTGCATGAAGACGCCTCGAATGCATAATTAGCATAGAAGCACACACACATAGATAGACTGACACACACACACACACAGTCGGTTGAAGTAAATCAGTTGGCAAGTTGGCAGTCTCAGTCTCTGGCTTAATATTGCGACAGGTCCAAGCGTATGGAATTTAGTAAGACTTGGCTTTGGCACTGAGCCAAAATCAAGTCCACACAAAAGCCAACAAGCTGAGCTATGCAATAATCATAACTCAACCAAAGCGAAGCCAACATTGTGTGTGGGCAGTGGCTCAACAGCAAGTCCAAGGCAAAGGTAATAATTAACTTTATATTTGAATATTTTATAAACCAAAAAAGAAGCGTAGAAGAAATTCTCTTATGCATTGCGCTGCTGCTGCTCCTGCTGCTGCATAAATCATGCAACGTCGTGCGGCGTCAGGTTGGGAAATTGTTGCACAAGTTCCGTTCGAGCGCTGCCAAAATCAATTTGCCGTTCGAAATATTTATGATGATGACAACGACAACTGCACCAAAAAAACACACACTTTGCAAAATGCCTGAAGAACCGCCAAAATGCAAAACGAAAGTATACTTTTAGGCAGCGACGAGACGAGACGAGAAGAGCTAAGCTGAGCAGCGCATGCCATGAATGCCATGAATCGAATAGCAAATGTCATATTAAAATTATGTAAATAAGGCTACAGCAGCAACAGCAAGAAAATCCTTGACAGAAGCAACAGCAAGGAAGCCAAAAATAACAAAAAAAAAAAATTTAAAAAAAGAGAAAAAAAAATTAGACGCATCAGAGCCATGATAAGCAGCATAATAAATGAACGTGGGTGTGTGCCGCAGTGTGTGTGTGTGTGTGTGAGTAAAAACCACGGATCAATGCTATCGCTAACCGCAAAAGCGCAACCCAAATAACTGTGTGGGGTTGGGGGAGGGGCGTTGTGAAGTTTTGCGTTGACAACATTTTCAGTTCAATTTAACTCGTCGCCATCAACAGACAAAGAGAAAATTTATGTACTTTTTCATAGACGATTGGCCAAAAAACTAAACGAAACGTAACAAAACGAAACAAAACAACATGCCTGCATGCTATCTCACTCGCACGCACATATGACACATGTTCATGCATGTCGCAAGGCTTTGGTTTCGAGCCTTGGCCGCCGACGTCGCAGTCAATTTCCTGCCATAGGAATTCCTTTTGATTAAACTTGACTTACACACACACACACACACACACACACACACACACACACACACACACACGCACAGGCACACGCACACACAATCACAAAAGACCACAAAAATGCCAGCATACAAATACTTTAGGTTGTAAAAAGTAGTACAAAATGGTTTGAAGTAAAGTGAATGAAGAAGAAAGTGACGGCAAAAAAATACACCAAAAAAATTCACCAAAAAAAAGTTGAAGGTCCTGTGTGTACAGTGTGCGTGTGTGTGTGCGCGCGTGTGTATTTGTGTGTGACTTTTCCGGCGTCCAAGGTGAAGGACATGTTGCTTTATCTCAGCGCACGCAAGCTGGCTCAATGTTCATGCGAGTTTGCGTATTTTATGTGTGCTTATACCCTTGTTTGGGTACCAGAAAATAATAAATAGCTTAAATAACATAAACCGAACGATTCTATAGGGAAGGCAATGTCATTGGTTTGCTGGTTGGTTTGTTGGTTGGTTGGTTGGTCAAATGCTTGCCAAAGCTGCTAGCAGTCATTATAAACCTTCAGTTTAGACAAACAAACCAAAATAATAAGAAGAAACAAATGAAAATCACATTTATCCAAGAACAACAGACACACAAAAGTCAGCAATAATACCACAAAGCAAATTGCGTTGTCAATTTATTAAGCCGGAAGTTTTGAATGCGTGTATAAAACATTAGATTTAAGTAGGATTGGTTTAACTTTCGAAATTGAATTATATTAAAAAAAAAGAGAGAAACCGCAAAAAGACAAATCACTTTAATAATCACAATTTAATTTTGTTAAAATGAATATAATTTCATTAAAACACATGTGACATTAACAATTTGTCACAGAGCATAGTTTTATATAACTTTAATCATTATTATAAATTAAGAATTCACTGTTCATCAATGAAATCGCCTTTTTATACAAAGACCAAAGTTCTGCACGAAACAAAGCTCAACTCTTTGTTGTCTGCCAACAAAGCTGGCTGCTACGAAATGAATTCGTGCAACCAAGAAGAACGAAAGCTGCCTGCTATGTAACCCAACACACAATTTGCAAGCTCTCAAAAAAAAGCAGTGACAGAGCTGCGAGCTTTCATTCAACGTTTTTAAGCTACGAAACTTACCCAAAATAATATTTTTATAGTTTTCAAAGAAAGTTGACTTCAAACTCACCTGTAATTAAAAGAGAAACAAATTATTAGAACTTTTAAATTATCATGCTTAAGAAAAAAAATTAATGTTGTTAAAGTCACTGAGTTTGTTCTATAAAAAGCGTAAAATCAATCAAAGTATTCGAGTATGCAACCGGTGAGACACTTGAGTGCTTAACTGGGTAGCCTTCTAAATAGTAGAAGACTTTTAATCAAATCGGATAAGGGCGACATGGTTGGCAGGGAAAAACAGTTGGAAAAACCACTTGTCGACGATGACAGTCAAAGGCTTAGTGTAGCTACTTAACCTTGATGAAAACGACAACAGGACAGATGAGGCACGACGAACCTTGTCGACAACTGAGACGAGACGCCAGCCAACGACAATGACGACGCATTTCTGGATGTTGTCTTTGAACAAATACAAATACAAATACAACCTGATAGCGCCGAATGACATGAGTTGGTTTCGGTTTAGTAACAGGGGGCATGAGGTATGAGCAGATAGTGAAGACTTAGAATCAGAGAACTAAAGGCAAACAAAGACCGTCAGCAGTGCGACTAAATGATGCGTACATTTATGTGTGCTAAAGTACTCAAGAGTAAAGGCAAAATGACAAGAGGAAGCGTGGAAGAGTGGCGCCAATTCAGCTAATGAAATGCTTTTGATAAATGATGGTAACTAAAAGCGTCTAAACTAATGTGACCAACAAACATTTTCGGTTAGAATGCAAAAATAAAATTACATATAAGACTCAATATGATTTATAGACTTGAGCAACTATTTCTGTAAGCGAAATAAAAGCTAAGTCAGGAACAGGACTCCAAAATATATTAGAACATTTGTGAAAATTGTCGCTGCCGAGGCATGCATATATGTAAATGCATGCATGTGTTTAAGCTTTTATTTGCAACGCTTTGTGTGCGACGTAGAGCGCAAGAACTTCAAGGTGAGCCCATATAAATCTCGACAACTCACACACGCCTAGGCGTAGGCGTATTTCATAAGACAAATCACAACAAGAGACCAACCAACGAAAGCACAGCAATTGCCACACTTGCGACACACGCCACATGCGGCACACAAGCACTCGAGCACGCCTGCTCTCTCGGGGGCATGTATCCTGGCACGCTTTAATTGCTTTTATTAATCGCATCAGTTTAATTGCAGCGGCAGCGGCAGCAGCAGCAGCTTGAAACGAGCGACAGGCACACAAGCTCAAGACGACTCAATTAAATGCACACAACACAGCATGAGACGAGACGACGACGACGTCTTATATGCGTAGGCGTGGCAACTGGCGGTAGGGTGGGCATGGCAACGAGACGAGCATTTCAATTACAACTTAATTGCATTTAGATCGTGCAACAAGTCGCGACGAATGTGTTGCCATGTCAATTAATTTGCTACGTTTTTATTATTATTTGCTTTGCGTTTGATTTTCTTGCCATTTGTGTTTATTTTAATTTGAATTTATTTTTGAAAAATCAACTTCAAGTTGAGACAAACCGAGTCGAAAACAACAACAACAACCAAACACATATGTAACACGCGCATAGCACATGTGACAACGTGCTGTGACACACACACACACATGCACACACGCACACATACAATAATTTCCGGTTCAATTAAGCATTCGCATTCGCTTGTTTATACGTTTTGTTTATTCAGAAAGTCGGCAAGTCATTTCATGTGTTGTTGCTTTTAGTTGTATGGGCGGTGACTGCGGCTGGGCCCAGGGCCATGGCCAAGGCGGTGTACCGGCACCGGCGGCAAGTTTTTGCGGTTGAACGGCAACGCAAATTAAAGCTATGAGTTTGTTTGATTTGTGGCAAAAGAAAAAGTCCAATTGACGATTCATTCATTTCACGGAACATTTTGCATACGCTCAGGCGCACAAACCTTGTTGACTTCGTGCACCGTTTAGCAAGCGTTTAAAGCAGGCCAAGCAAAATATTATTTAATCTGTAAAGTGCACATGTGATTGAAGTATGCTTTTAGGCGAACTTCGTGCGTCAATAAAAATGGCGTCAATGGCGGTTTTAAGCTGATTTGCCACTAAAGTCACGCTGTTTATAACACGACTGTGGCAAAGCAAAGAATAAAGAAATAAACCAAGCCATTAAATTTAAATTTATGTTGCCACACCTCACACACACACACAAATGCTACAACACACACAAAACGATTGCATACTTTAATGGGCAAAGCACTTAGCGCCTGACAACGTTAACGATGACGCAGTCTTGCAGCATGCAACCGAAGCAGCCACCGAGCAGCGACCTGAAGGGTGTTTGCTGTCTTGCATTACGACAAAGTCTAAGCTAGTCGCAATTTGTTTGACAAGGGGGGGCATGAGGCATGGGGCATAGTCATGTTTCTTCTTCTACTTATAATGGTTTGCTATAAAGTGAGTTACTATAAACAAATTAAAACACAACAAAAACAACACAACTTTTAACGCATGCGTTCGTCTCGCTCTTTCGCTCACTCCTTTTTTGTCATTTCTTGTGCTCTCTCTCACATGGCATGGCATATACGCTCTGACATTTCATGACGTCGCACAATGACGTGACGAACAAGAATGCGAATAAGCACGCAAAAAGGACAATGCAAAAGCAAAGCACATAACAACAGTGCTCCGTAGCATAAGGACAAGCCAGAGAGTGAGTGAGAGAGAGAAAGTGAGTGAGAGACACGCGGATAAGCCGCATATGCAACAATGACTAATGAGCGGAAGGCATTGAAGCGCTCACAACAACCGGCGCCAGCAGTCAGAGCGCGGCAACCATGCGTGCGTGCGTGCGTGAGTGCGTGCGTATGTCCTGCCGCATCCTTTTGTTTGTTTTACATGTTTTTTTTTTTTTTCTTTGATCGCATAGTTAAGAGCAAAATTTACCTTTGAAGCAAGCACAACCCATGATGTAGCCCATCATCAGCGTAGCTTGTGCCTCAACTGCTGCCGGCTACTGATGAGTTTGAGTATAATATTCGACTGCTACAGCTACAGCGACAGCTGCTTCGCCTGTTCCTTGTTGCTGTTGTTGTCGTTAATTATGTTGATGATGATGATGACGATGATGTTGATGACAACTCAAAGTATCTCAACAATGACACGCTTGATTATCACTGCTCAAGGCGTGTGTGTGTGTGTGTGCGTGTTTGTTTGTGCGTATGCGTTTATATTCTTCCTTGTACAGTTTAAACTTATAAATTAGTAATCTTTATTGTTGCGCTATGCAATTTTAAGCATGTAATCAAGTTTTATGTTCGCACTTCGCGTCCGCGCTTCCTTGCTCACTTCGCTTGCGGCGTAACATTTAACATTTGTTGTTTCAGACATTAACATTTGAGACAAGAACATTTAATGCACAAAAAAGCATCGATTTCGTTGTTTGATTTGATTGGTTTTGGTTTTTTTAATATTTTTGTTTTTGTTTTAGTTTTTTTATATCACATTTTTTTAATGATTATCAACGCATTTGTTTTGGTTTAACGTTTGTTTAATATTATTTAACTTATATCACATTAAAAGAAGCTGGTTTTTTTTCGAAATAAAATGCCATAAATAATTAAACAAGTATTGCCAAAAATAGCGACTCATCTGTGCGAAAACATTATTGCAATTTAATGCAGACAAGAAATCAACAAAAAAGAAACAACAACAAAGTCATGAATGAACCGACCGATCGACCGATCGAGCGAGCTACTTGATCACACGCTCGACGTGCCGGAAGCGCGTCGCCATTCGTGCAAATTCCAAATTGATGCAAGCACGAAACGCGACAAATATAGCGCCGTTTTTATTGTACAATTAAAACAAGTAGCGCGGCAAACAGACACAGACAGACACAGAGACAGACCGAGAGACAGACAGACAGAGCACGTCAAATTGAAACAGTTTCGATACAAAAATGTCGCAATTAACGGCCATGCGTGTGAGCGAGTCGGCATATCGGTGAGCTACATATTGCGGGTCACTAGCACAGCTCATTGGCGGAGGAGGAAGCATTGAGAGCAAACGCTGCTTGTCGCACAGCCATTGACATTGTCATATTTGACTTTTATGGCGTCTTAAATTCAACAACTGAACAACAACAACAACAATGCTAACAACAATGCCAACAACAACAATGTGACAACGACAAACGACGTCAGATGAATTGAATTGAGTTGAGTTCGTGTGGGCTGCGCTGCTTGCAAGTAACTACAAATGACAAACAAATAAACAAACAACAACAACAACAACAACTAAATATGAAAAATGTGTTTTGCTCGCCGCACAGCTTTTGTACATAGAATACATTATGCATACATATAAACACATGTATCTACAAGCATTGCAAGGGGCGATGAGGTCGGAGTTGACAACGACCTGTGTAAATTCCATAAAATTCATTTAAACAACAATAAATTAAAAGTCATTTGTATTTGTTTTTTTGTATTTTTTTATCGCTTAGTTGCGCTCGGCAAACCGGTTTTGCAATATTTCACTTTGCTGAAACAACTAACGACAAATGCGTCGTATACGCGATTTTTTTTATTATTTTTTATTACATTTTCATTTTTAATAAAATCTTGAACATGTGCAAGTCGTATGATTAATTTTTATGGAATTCACATTAATTAAAGTCGAAATTTCTAAACAGCAAAAAAACATAAAAAAATTTATAAAAAAAGCCAGCAAATAGAAGGGTTACTCAAACCGTTGGTTGTCATTAAGGTGCCGCTAAGTGTCGAAGGAGCATGCTAATGACGACGCGACATGCAACGTGGTTTAGGGTGAGCTGTGTTGGGTGGGGTTTGGTAATTATTTGACGCCGCTTTGGCTAACATAACAACACGAAAAGCAAAAGAGGCCATTGGCAATGTAAGCAAGCAGCAGACTTTGACTAATCCGTGCTTGATAATTAACTCGTCGTCGTCTAAGACACGCCTACACTCGAGCCAGACATGACACACACACAAATATATATAACACATATAAATGAGACATATTAATTAGCAAATGAGTTTGCCAAAAATGCACAAAAAGCGAAATACTCATGAGACAAGGTCAAAGCTATCAAATTTCATGTGATTTGTGTTTTTTTTTCTGTATGGAATTTTCATTAAAGTCAAATCAAGTCAAATCATGTCGATTGCACGCAATGCCAAAATGAGACTCATTTATACTTCAATGCTCATTTATACATACATACATATATAAAATGTTTGCTTTTATTTGATTTTCCTATAAATACGTGAAAAATAAACAACAAACGAGTATTTTCATTCATTAAAAGCAGCAATACAAAACAATAATAACAACAACAATAACAACAACAAAAGATTTCGCATGCGCTCAAAACTGAAGGCAACGGCAAATGGCATGGCATGGCATGGCAGAGGGAGACAGAAGCGACGGCCGAGGGAACACAACTCATGCGCAGCGCAGGTGTTGTTGGCGTGGGAGTCTGGCACCGGCTTGTTTGGGAACAGCGACAATATGACTTTTTAACTGTTTTTATTTGTTGTTGCTGTTGTTGTTATTTGCTATTTTATAATTCGATACACTCTGACACTGAAAATTTACGCTGTGAATGGAGCTGCTCTTTTCACCCAAGTCGATAATAATTTTAATGCTTGAATGAGCATTGAATTGATTTTGATTAAAAGGACAGTTTCAAGCGCATCAACGATGCGTGGAGACGTGCGCGGCGTGCGGTCTGTTGATATTTGTTTGAGCACCGAAAACAAAAATAAAAACATAACAAAAAAAAAAAAATAGCAATAAAAATAAAAATGAGTCAAACAAAGTTTGCAACGCTTAAAAATACCCATGAGCTTACGCGCCATTATCGACTGGGTTAAAATTGTAGCCAAAAATATTTATGTATATAAATTATAACTTATCTCAGCGATAGGACCAAGATTTAATTAAACGGCGTCGGCTGCTATAAGCGACACGCCGCCAAAAATGGTGTGGCAAACGCAATTAAAGCGAAATAAAATTAAAAAGTCAGCCGAGCCAACATCATGTGCAAATTTAAGCCAAAATGTGTGTTTAAGAACAACAGTAGCGAAGTAAGGAGGCAACCAAAATCAAAAATCATATAAATAAATGAATTATCTTATCAGTCAAATCGTTGCGTCGCGTCTTGCAAGCCAAATTGTACAATAAGACTTCTGCAATAAACTTACAATAATAACAAACAATCGACTTGACGAACCATGCGATAACTTAATTGGCTTTCATAGATTTCAGAAGTGTTTTGTGTCATTTGAAGTATTAAAGCGATAAAATTTTGTTTTTTTTTTTTTGCTGATAAAAAGTCATTTATAAAACGTGTTCGGTCTAATTAACAGAGCGTATTAAAAAAAAAGCTATAAATGACAGAGTTTTATTGAAAACCATCAACATCGGATGGACAGACTGACTGACATATACTTCGACATACTCGCATGACATATGAGTCATTAAACTAACTGCAGCTTCTTGGCCAAAAAACAAAAGGACCAACAACAACTGAAACTATTTGCAAATGGCAGCCAAGAAGAGTTAACGACAACGGAGAACATTTTCTAAACAATAAACAATAAAATTTCGTTGCATTTGCGAAATAAAAATAAAAACTTTAATGGCATTTCACACACACACACACATAAGTGATGCACTTGCATAAGCCAAAGTTGCTCTAGCTGCTGTTGCTGTCTCACTTGCACTTATGTATATACAATACAAAGGCTGATGAGGAAATAAAAACAAAATTACATTGCATTATAAAAGAAAAGGGGAACGACCTCTGGACGTGGCTTGCAATTTAATCGATGGCAGCAAAAACTATCATAAGCGTCACAAAGATTATTAGTCCCATTCTTTAACAATTTCCTACACTTTACGCCATTCAAAATACAATTGCAACACAAAATACAACACCAGTTTAAAGGAAATGCTTTTGTCTGAAAAAAAACTTCAAAAATGTTTTGAACCGAGTTGAGAAAAGAGAGTTTTATAAGACAAAAAGCAGAATGAAGTAAAAAAACAAAAAAACCAAGAGTCGAAAAATATCAACAAATGAGCATATTTTATGCTCACACGCGATTGAAGTACAATTACACCAAAGAGTAAACTAAGCATAGTGTGGAAAACAAACTCTTAAATGGAGGGACATTTTTCGGGCATTTTTGACTTGGAAAAATTAGCAAAAATAGTAGAATCCGATTAGAATTTTCAAACCAATTCCAGCAGTTTGGGCAACAACAACAATTTACAACAAATATGCTTAAATTTGCAACCGAATTTTTAAGAGACCGTTTTCCATGCTATGTTTACAATACTCAATGCACTCTCTCGCACACGCTTGCTCTCTCTCTCTCTCTCTCTCGCATGCTCTTTATTTTAGCGTCTGTGTTTATTTGACGAAAGGAAACGCAAAGCAAAAATTTCGGTAAATTACAGTTTTTTCGCAAAGCAGCAAAACGAGAACAAAGCTCAAAGCGACAAACACAAAACACGACAAACGGCAAAAGACAAAAAAACAAAAGAGCGCACAAAACACAACAACGCAAACCCCCCCAACACATCCTGCCGACGACCCAGAAACAAATTTTCCCCACCACGCTCAATGAAACTGACCCCACGCCAGTGTCTTGTGCTTGCGTGGGGCAGCGGCTAAAGCAACCAATGACTTCCTGGCGTACATAGCGGTTTTAATACACAGCATTGCCCCCCCAACCCAAACACGTCGACAAAGTCGCAAAAATTTGATGGCAAATGCTGAAAGAGTGCCGAAGGGGGGATTTGCGTTGTTTGGCATGGCAAAAGGAGCGCAGGTGGTGTGTACACAGACATTAATCTACTCATTTCATGAGAGACGCAACGCAAAGAGCAAGAATGAAGGCACGCAAGAGCAAAAATGTTATTTCAAAAGCCACTTGAGTGAAGTGCACAAATGCGGCAGTTGGGGGGTGGTGGTGGTGCTAGTGGAGGCGTAGCATGTAAGTAGACTTGCAGACATGCTTTCAAAACTGCATCTACTTAAACAAAAAAAAAAAAAAAAAACAAGAAACAACACACAAAAAATTGCCATTTATGTAGTTTTTCTATACTTTCTATAATAATTTGACAACACTTTATTTTCGCGCAACGACAAACTGAACTGCAAACTTCACAACACTTTTCACTCCAAAACTCCTTTCGTGCAAACAAATACTTAATGGATTTTACACTTGTTTTGTGCTTTTATTTTTATTGCTTTTGTTGTGTCAAAATTTTCAGTTGTTTAATTTTTATTTCGCCTTTTTATTATTATTATTTGAAGTGTCTGCGTTTTCTGAACACTTTACGATTGCCCACTTTCGCAATTTCGGTTTGTTTAACACACATAAATTGCACTTAAGAGTTGAATAAAGTGTTATTATAAAAAAAAAATACAAATTATTGTATTTTTTGCTTGGCATTAATAATTGTGCATTTATTTTTTAATCGTTTACGCGCCGCGACATTTAACGCACAAAAAAACACAATGTCTAATAAGAAGATGAAAACACGAAAATTAAGATGAGAAACGACTAACGGCAATTTGTTCTGACGACGCAAAGAAAAGGATAACAAACCGAGAAATATGCGTTAAAGCACAAACGTTCTACAAGTTCAGCCACGGCAAAATGATAAAAACAAAATACGTAAAGGAATGTTCTGCTTCGGTAATGTCAGAAAGCTATTTTGCCGCATGTTTCAAACCAGTCGTTTTGGTATTGAATCTATTTAACACAAAAAAATAATTAACAAAAGTCAACGATTTTGTAACGAAACGAATTGGCAACGGGCCACTGCTATGCACACTAACAGTTTCAATATAAAATTAACGCATGTCTAGTCAAAAATTTATTAACTTGCGTCATTTCAATACCAATATTTTTTGCTAACTGAAATCGAAACAAATGCTGCATTAACGTTGCTCTCTTTCTCTCTCAAACTTTAAAGCGCAAGGAAAGTTACCATAAATGGTACTATTGAACCAAATCTGGTGTGTTGAACTTTTTTTTTTACGAAGTTCGTTGATATAAATATCAACATAATGAGACTTTGTTGAAATTATAGTGAAAAAAAGAAAATAAAATTAACTTATTTGAACAGACAAATAAATTCTTAGCCAAATTTGGCACAAAATATATGTTTCAATTGCCAACCGTACACAAGCTTTCGAATAACTGTTTAATTCGACGCATTTCATGCGACATGTTTCTTTTTAAAAGTTACTATAATATAGAGCGACAGCGAAGAAGAAGCAGGTCAACATTTGCCATAACTAATCAAACTGGAGGCCGCTACCAAAGAGAACAAGCAATCAGAGCAAAGAGAATAAGCAAATAAAGGGAACCACGAAGCGGCAAGTGTGGGCTTTTAAAAGTGACGGCCGGGGCAACAACAAAAAAAAACAAAACAAGATATATGCCTCATCGTCGGTTTGTTTATATTTTGATAAATTGCACATGTGTATGTGTGCGTAGTAGCGAATTTTAGAAGTTACATATTTATTTTGGGGTGTTCGTAAAGTAATATCATTTCTTGGAAATCACAAATATATGAAACAGACTCCTAATTAATCCTTTGATTTTAAAGCTCATTAAAATATATGAATTTATAGAATTTTCCAAGAAGAATAATTGGGAAAATGTTTCCTATATGGTAACTTTTTTTTACTTTATACCGAAATATTGTTCCGGATTTTAAAAGTTCTACTATATTTTGAATATATTAATTTTATTAACAATTAAATCGATGACAATTAAAAACATGTTCATGGTGTGTGTGTATGTCTGTGTGTTGTTTGGATTTGTTGGTTAGTTTTTGTTTGCTTGAACTTGATTTGTCTTCAATGTCTTTGAAAACATTTGCTTGAGCAAGCTAACTGATAAAACTAAGTAAATAGCGTGGAATTTCTTGATAAAAACGCGCAAATAAACGCACACGACGACTCAACTATTTTACAGACCCGAAGGTTCAAGAATGTATCTAAACACATATTTGCCTTAAGGTGCGAGTAGTGGATGTAATGATTGTGCACTTACCATTATTATTGCTGATAGCGAATCTCTGCTGCAACTGTTGCGCCAACGCCTGATGATGCTGCGCTAGCGGCGTCAATGGTGGCGGGCCGCCGTTGCCCGATGCCAATTGCTGAGGCGCCGATTGGGAATGCGGCACACCGCCGCTCAGTGAAGATGTATCGGAGGCGCCGTCACCGTTGGCACCACCGTTGTTGCTACCGCCACCACCAGCGGTAGACGACATGGCATTGGAATTGCTTTGATTAGGATTGCCGCCACCCAAGCCATTTAACGTGTTAAATTGCTGCACGGATATCGAGGTGGGCACAGACAGCGACTGTTGCTGCTGCTGTTGTTGCTGCTGCTGTAGAAGCAACGCGCTGCCATAGTTGTTCGCATTTATGGAATTGTTGGCGGCGCCAGTATTTGCTGTGGAATTATTATGGACGGCAGAGAGTATCGAACCGTTCGCTGCGGCAGCGTATGAGTCCTCACCTGGTGGCAGAGAAAAACCAAAAAAACAAAAATAAAACAAAAAACCAACAAAAACAAAAAAAAAACACATATAAAATGAGAGAGTAGAAGTGCAAGAGAGAGCGTAAGAAAAATAAGCTTTGCACAGCGCCATCTAACGGCAAATGATGCGTACTAAGCGCGCTTTTGTAAAACAAACATATTTTATTATTGAATGCTCGCATGTGCATACGAGAAATGTCTAACCAAAAAACCACTAACGGCAAAACGGCGAAAATTTTTGACATGTATGCAATAAATCGAAATAAACTTCAACATTTCATATTTTGCCTTGAAATAAAGAATTCATCTAAAAGAAAATCATTAAACAAGTCATACAAGATAGTTGGTTGTTTGCAGCTGCACTTCAGCAGACGCTACGCAAACCTTTGCCACTTGTGGCAGGTCGAAAAATACTGTCATTAAAATGCAACACGTGCGCTCAAGGCAGTGTTTTGTACATGTACATGTGTGTGTGTGTGTAAGTGTTAATAATATGTAAAATAAACATGGCGGTAAAGCAGCAAAAGACGTATGTCTGTCTAATTGAAAGTTCACACAAACACACAATTTTCTGTTTGTTTTTTTTTTGTTGTAGTTGTTGTTTTTGTCATGTCTAAACGCGCTTAACTTGACAGCAGTTGACAAAGCGTTGCAACAGTCATTACCATATTTGCATACATACCCGGTTCCGGTATATTTCCCAGCGGACTCTCCGGCAGCAAGATGCCCTTTTGCACGAGTTCCTCGCGATTGGCACGTACAGAAATTTTGCGTTCCAGCGCTACAAAAAAATGTATGCAAAACAAAAACATAAATTATAAACAAAATGTTTGGCAGTTTCATAATAAATACTTACATTTCGAGGCCGCTTCGAATTTTTCGCTTTTCTTTTTCCGTCGCCATTTCCATGGCTTAAAGAAGCGTCCCAAAGCGCTCAGTTTGCTTTTTCGCTCGAGCGGTGGCGTACGTGTGCCGGACCCGAGACTATTTGTACGTAGTGCAGCACCATTTTGTTTCTTTGCTGCAATGAAAACAAAAGTAACAAGAATAAAATTTTATTATAAGTTCATTTAACTTTAATCTATCTAATGGCAGCTGAAGCTGAGCTTGCGTCATAAAATTTATGGAATGTGGTTGGCATTCAATGAAAGCAAAATTGTTACAAAATACTTAAGACCAACAGCAATAACAACAACAACAACTGAGTCACGGCACACTTTTCAATGCAACAACGTGTGGCAGTTTGTCGAGATTGACTCAAGTCGAGTTGTGACAAGACAGACAACTTGAGCTTAGTTGCCACATTTTTCTCCGGCATTTTACCAGTTTCAATCAAAACAACGTTAAACATGAAGTTGTTTGCGCTGCCTTGTTATAAAATACAAAACAATTTTATGCAATTTTCTTCACGCAACTTTTACTTATGAATTTCCAAATCGTTTTTCTATACGGCAACTGCAATTGAGGCAAAGACAAACGTGCCTTAATTGTTCGAAACACGCATCCAACCCAAAGCAAAGAAAAAACCCAACATTTGACCAAAGCACAAGGCAAACAGAACGACACAAAAATAGATTTAAGATAAGAGCTCTTTTAGTTTTATTTGCATTGGCGCCGTTTTGTGCCTCCCTGCAACACAAGGAGTTGCTGACCCATTTACCGCAAAGACAAACGTCCATTGAAACGTTCAGGCTAAATTAGGCTCTGGCAGTTAAAGCTCTCTGTAATGGACACTTCTTCTCTCTACATGTCTACATGTAAATTGCGGTGCAGTGCGGGGCAGTCGAGCAAAGAAGAAAGCAAACCATACATGACAAATGTAAGCATGCACAAGATAGAAAAAAAAAAATAAACTCACACAGATTGACATCTTTTGTTGGTTTTTCTTTCACTTGCTTTTGAGCTTTGTTTCTTTTTTTTTTTTTGTTTTTTTTTTTAATTCATCTTTATTTTTTGCCTTCATTGCCCTCCTTGCTACATTGCGCTCCAATTGCGGTTGCGGTCATACAAAACCCACTGTACATGTGTAGTATCTGTGTTTAATTCGAGCACAATTCTAACTTAGCCGGTCACATTGCCAATGTAAGAATTGTGTTAGCAAATGACATGTGGCATGCAAGGTAATGTTGGCAGCATGTCTTGCGGCAGGCAGACGTGCGGACATGTTGCCAATGATTTGATTGCAAGCATTCACTGCATTGTTGCATCAAATCGCTTTGGCAGTAGTCAAGCTGTCTTTTTGTCTATAAGACTCTCTTAACTGACTTGCCGAACGAACAGGACTTTCGGGAATTATGTGCTTAGTAAGTGTCTTAACCACCAAGTAGTCTTTATGTGAAATTTTAACTCAACCGGACCCATGGTTTTACAGATCTCGAGGGTCCAGGCCATTTTATCAATGGCGGAGTGGCTCACCGAAAATATCATATCAACTTTTAAGTCGCTTTAATGAGTGCCCTTATTTTAAAAAAAACAAAATCTCAACAAAACTCATCAAGAGTGAGGGAAAGGTCTAAATTTTCATTTAATTTATGGCCTTTCCTATAGATTATAACAGTTAGTTGAGTGTATTTCGTAGTATTTTTACATATTAATGTTACAACAACATGTATAACAAAATGAGAGTGAGAAGCAATCAAAAGTTAATTAGCTACGCAATAGAAATCTTAGTCAATATGCTTCAAACTTTCACATTTTCTGCCCTTGAGTAACACGCGCAAGCAAACCCACAACAACAACCAAGGCGAGACAACAAACAAATAAATAAATAAAAAGCAAAAATTTCAACAAATTCAATAAGAAAATCGTAACCAAGAGAGACAAACAGCTTTGGGCCACCGGCCACCAGCGACTGCTACTGTCACTGCCACTGGCTCTGCCACTGCCGCTGCCACTGCCTCTGCCACTGCCTCTGTGATGCTGACATCTGACATGTGCGTTATTCTATTGGCGCCACGCCGGAAAGTATTAAAAACATTTTTATTTCGCATATCAGAAGCAAAAATGTTTAACTTTGGCCATGTTGACTCATTCGATGCTCTGCACGCATCTTTGGCGCTGCTGCAGCAGAGACCGGACACACCCCCTTCTGGTAGCTAATACACACAACAACCGTATTTGAGTGAGTAGCGTGTAATAAAAAACTGAAAGCGAAGAAAAACATGTTGTTGGCATAAAAAAAAAGCGCAATAAACAAGATAAAAACATATCAAAGGCAGCAGCACGAGACCTTTTTAAAATGCGAATTATTTTTTTTTATTTTTCTTTCTTTTGATTGAAAGACCAACAAACACAGAAAATGTTTTGCAAAGCGGTCTCTGCACGAAAAAAGATAAAAAGAAAGGGCAACTCATAATTCGTGCTCTTTCTACTTGTCTCTCTCTCTGCATTGCTGTGCACAAACTTTTTGCTAACACAACGTATGTTACAAATCGGCAGCCAACACATGCGTCAGTCTAGCATTCAAGTTGTCAAATTTAGTTGCTTATGCGCGATGTGAATACATGTCCTAAGTAATTCACAATAATTATTATTTTGCACCTTTTTGCTCGAAATGATTTTGCATTGCTCGTAATGCAAAGTTTTTTTCGTCAAGGCAACAACAAATAAATCACAACAAATATGAGACTTTGAAGTTGTTATTGTGTGAATTGTTATTGATGAAAAACCCGTTTTCAGGGCTACTGCTGCTAACATCGAACCCGACGCCAACGCCAAAGCCGTCACGGATGCCAACAGAATTCAACTTCTTGGCAAGCCAACAACACAACAATTACAACAACAGCGACGACTACGACTACGATGACGACTTTCACGAAAAACCAGTTTTTACACGTTTTCATAATTTTTGTTGTTATCATTATTGTTGGGAACTCAACCAGTAATAACAACAAATACGAAAAGAAACCAAAAACAAAACAAACAATAATAACAAAGATTGCAAAAAAAAAAAAAAAAAGGCGTAAAAAGAAGAAGAATGAGAAAAGAATGCGCAAAAATAGAATTGAATTGCTATTTGGTTATTCATAACTTATTATTATTACAGTGAGCTACCGTTTTGCTGAACACGCTCTAATATATATTATTTGTTTGGCATAAACATATATATTTTGCTAATTAATTAAAATTTTTTTTTTACACAAATAAATAAATTCACACTTGTTTTGCTGTACTTTTTTGAGTGCATGTGAATGAATTTCATATAAGTAAAATAGTGTACACTAACACAAAGATATTGTAGAGCAAGTTTTGGTGCACAGTTTACTGAAGCTATCGTCCATCTTAACCTTAGTTGCAAGACCACATTTACTGAGGTAATGCACATTTACACATATATTAATTAATATACTATAAGAGCGCACAAAATCGATAACTTGAATACCCTTGGTTTTAATTAGTACACTATATCGCGATTGGACTGTAATTATCTTTTAATTTATTTATATTATGCTGTTTTTATTTTTGTTTTTGTTTTTATTTTACTCATGTCGACTTATCAGCATTTGCACAGCGAGAGTGCAAATTTAATGACACGAAAGCGAATACGCCAAGCGAACCGCAACAAAACTCAATACAATTGAGATAATAGATTTGCCTTTTACTCGAATAATAACTAAATGGTTGTCGTAAAATAAGCCATGAAAAAAGCTAGTCTTTACAAACGCTCACCCTTCGTTTGTCTTTCACTTTTTTGCACTCATCTAAATGCCATCGCTGACTGCTCTGCCCTTGCGCGCGACATCAAGCATTGTTATGACATGCTCTGAGGTTAGAGATCTCTTAAGTGTCGCTCAGCCAACAATCAAATATAAGCAGCACACTAAACAAGCAAAAAGAAAACCTCTTAAAGTGTTAAATGTCCCGCACTTTCAATAAGCGAACTCGAACGTTTGCAAAAAACAATGGCGACATAAAAAAAAAAACTATTAATTGCATTAAGCCAGAGTTCAAAATGACGCCGAGTGCAGTTCATTGTGTTAATGATGAATTGAATGCATGAAAGTGAATGAGCAATAAAAAGAAGCAGCAAATTCTTTACACTTTCGAACGCTGGAAACATTTGAGGTGGAAGAAGGAGAGTCGGTTTACAACAACAAAAATCGAACAAAGAGTTTTAATTTGGAGAGTAAAGAGATTCTTGATTTTTGCTGGAGATTTAAGGCTTTTTAGGCTTATACGATTTTCAATGTAATGTTTAATCATCAAGTCTGGTCGTCATATAAGAACTGTTTCGATTTCCAGATTTCCAAAGCTTCGGTCTATACTGACAGTTCCATTCATTCATACCAACCATACCAAAATTACCGGAACGGCATCATCATCTCTTGTCGAAAAAGAACCTGTAAAATATTGCATAAATGTTCTTTACTGGTGTCCAATTTTAAGCCGTGCTTAAACAACACTGAGTCAAGAAATCACAAATTATAATGAGTACTTTTTTTGAGTACGAAATCTCAACTTTCGACCGCCGTAACCCGAAACTCGCTTGGTCTCATGCTACGTGAGGTATTATTTACTCAAGCGGTCTATTTTATTTTTTATTATTTATTTAAAAAATAATGGATATATTTTTACTACACATTATATATAAAAAGCATAAAAGACAACAATAATTTTCGACTTTTGTTGTTTACATTTTAAACGCTTAATTATCTTTATTTCAATTTGTCACTGCGCCTGTGTGTGTGTGCGTTTGTGTGTGTGCTCGTATCTGTGCGTGTTTGTATCGAGCGTTTTTGTGTGCTTGCAAAATGAAACCCAAAATTAAATGTAATTACTGTGAAAATTAGCGTTCAACAGAAAAAACAACAATTGTGGAAAACTAAACTGGCAAACGTGAACTTTGGCCATGTCAAATCTATGATACGCTACGCTTCGAATTTTAATATTTTAATATAGACAAAAGTCATAGCAAATGCAATATGCTATACGTACAACATTAGTGTGTAGCGTGCGACAAACTCAGAGCACGACAGATAAAGATAAAGCACTTGCAATGAGTGACGACGATTTAGCGCAATTCCGTGTGTAATAGTCACGCGCACCAATGCCGCACATGGTCGCATATGTGTGAATGAAGTAGCGAGCGCGCTCAACTATTGAATGTATTTCGCACAAATAATATGAAAAACAAGTATTAAGTAATGTGAGTAGAGCTAACTTCATATTGAATTGAAGGTAAGGAAGCTTCTCAGGCCGATATCTTCCTAACTGACTTACTGTATGAGCAGTCGCGTCAAATGAAACCAACCAAGTGTAGCGCCATTAAATTTCGCCAAGGCCAACTTAACGGCATTTGTGTTGTCTTGTCTTATCTATGCATAAGTAACTACAAGTATTTGTGTGACACAATGATTTGTGCATGTAATTGCCAAACTGAACGCACACGATCGTGCGTGACACAATGGTAGTTAACAAGCGTACAAACACATGTGTGTGAGCGGAAGCAGAAATGATTCATCACTTATAAGAAATTATCATATGTATTCAAAGAACTAATGATGATTGACAGCCGACTTCAATTGCAAACACAAACGCGCTTTAACCTAAAATCAAAAACAATAAAAAAACCTTAAAAAAATTGGCTCAACCGCAAAACATTCGCAAAGGGCTCAAGTTGATAGCGCGCTTTAGCACAATGATTAAAAATAACAATGAACAACGTCACCAAAGCTCAACGCGTATACGTCAGTGATATTCAACCGACATACTCTATGTACATACATACATACATATATAGCCTATGTAAGTATTTATATACACGAGCGAGTCATGCGAAACAACTTGGCAACTCATTAAAAAAAATAAAAAATATATATATATATATATATTAATAAAACAAGCGCCCCAACACAACCTTTAACAGCGCTCAGCTTGAATTACAAATTCTACAGGCTTTTTTTTTCAGCACTTTGCACAAAATGCGCACATTTCTATAGCAGTTATTGCAAGTTGAGTGTATCGTATAAATAATTCAAAATAAATCGATGCCTATGAAGATAAATTCTCAAATGAGTTTATTGGCCGTCAGTGCCAATTTGAAATCAATAATAATGCGCCGCCAGTAGGCGGCAGAAAAATTGATATGAAAAAAAGCAACAAAAAGCAGCAAACCAAGAGCAAGTCAAATATTTACAAAGGCATGTGCGGCGCAACGAACCTGAAAATACTTGCAATTTACATAAAAATCAAATAAAACAGCAAATTGAAATTAATTGAAACGAATCAAGAGAAATCGTATCGCATCGAATTGAATCGAATCGAATTGAATCAAATGTGGTGAGCTAATTAAAATATATCCCTGCAAATGTTTGTTTACATTTTGAAATAAAATGAAAAAGTGCGAGAGGCGTGACATGCTACATTTGTTTTAATTAATACTGGCCGTAAGATATAAACACAAAATTTAAGCTAACACTTGAACAGAGCGCTACTTGATAAATCTTTATAACTCAAATAGCAAAATAATATAAGCAATAATGTTCTTAGCCAGACATAGTATCTAGAAAATTGTGTTCATTGCAGAACAATGCCTTTTTTTCTAGGAAAACATTTCTTTGGAAAGCTGACTGAAACAACTTCTTGGAACGCCGTTTAAATTAAACGTTTCAAGACATTTAATAGGCGCACAACAGATATTACAATTAAGCAAACAGAAAGTCGGCGCCGCACCTAAAGTCATCTCATTTCATCTCAACTCAACTCAGAACGTCTCAACGTCAGCTTTATGCCAACAATCAGCAACCAAGCAACAGCAACGGCACGCCGCCACGTCTGCATTTCAATTGAGACATGCTTTGAATTGATATCAATTCAAATGTGTCTGTGGCACTCTTGACCTCCTCATCATGCTATTTTGCAGCCATGCTGCACTCTCTTCAATGCTCCGCACACCACCCATCTGCTTCAGCTTCATTTTGTTTTGCTTTTTTCAGCCTGCATTCTTGCATTCATTCATTTATTCAAGTCGTTCGTTCTGCCAGTTTTATAACATGATTGTACTTTTTTTTTATGTATTATTTTAATTAAGTTGCTGTCACTTCTGTATAATAATTTTTTTTTATTAAAACTTTACGCTACAAAATAAAGATAAAAAAAAAAAAATTTGTATTTCAAATTACGGCAAATTATGAGCTCATCTTACGATCATTTCTATTGTCAATCAGTGATTCAGTTGTTTGGTCGAGGCGCTGTGTGGATGTTTCATTACGTCGCTGACATAAGTATGTATGCGTTTTGCATAACAAATTACGTACGCCACCAGCGGCTGGAACCTGCTCAAGTGCATTGTAACCAACATCATCACAGCTAAAATTAGTAAAGACACGACTCTGACTATCTATTCTGGTTGCACCGCAGTTGCGCAAAAGTCATCAGCTTAATTGCGTTCGCCGCTGCTTTATTTTTAGTTTGTCTTTTTAGAATGAACGTAAGTGAAACCTTGACTATTGAAGCTTTGCCGAGACGTTGACAGCGACAGCGACAAAGTCAACGACAGACAGACAGAGAGACAAATTACTTTGCACATCACATTCTTTATTTGTGTATGTTCACTTCACTTTGATTTAATCTATTCAATTGTATGATATGATGAGATTTGTTGTTGTTGTTGGATTGAGTAATGTATTTAGTCAAGTGTCGTTCGTGTGTACAATAAAGTTTGCGAGTTATGTTAAGCATGATAATATCAACCTTGAATTAAGTTTCAACTTCCGCTTGACTAATATAAATATTTCAAATAATTCTAAAAATGTTCTACAACTTTCCAATTATTAATTAATATTTGCCACTATAAATATTATATTTTATACAAGCCGAGATTTGAGCGTAAATAAATTAATAGTTATTGGCAATGATTTGTTATTTACTTGCATGTATCTAATGTAACATGAATTCGTCTTGACATAAAGTCAAATTAAATTAAACCCTTAAACAAATACCTAATCGTTGTGAAATCTATAAAAAACATATTCTATTAAAAGCCAAAAATTCAAAACAACCTTTTATTGAAATTTACATATTTCGTAGAATAAAACAACAACAAAACACCAACAAAATAAACCACAAAAACAAAACACTCAAATTTATTGATTAATTTGTTTTGATGTTCAACCATTTTGAGTGCTTAGAAATTCTATAGCAAAATAAGAAAAACAAAAATTCTAATTTTAGAAAACATATTCACACAAAACAGTTGAAAGTGCACACTTGACGACTCGATGAGCAGTTCAGTTTTGTGGCAACAAAAGTCGACACAACTCAAGTCTGCTTCGTACATTGTCTGAGTTTGGTTAGGCGACTGTTAGTTGAATTGGCTGATGGCCGGCAGACGCCTTCGTGGCTGAAGTTGCCGCACTGCGTACGCTAATAAACGCGCCAGCAAACAACACAGCGCGATACAATAAATTCGAGCCGAACATACATATATGGCTGGCTGGGCGTGCAAACAAGCCAATGATTTGGCTGGGCACAGGCGGACCCTGGGCAAGGGCAGGCCGCAAATCGATGAGCGTCATGTCACTAGCGAGACCGAGACCAGGCGAGACAACGGCAACAGTAGCTGTCAAATGAGTACATTGACTGGCGACTAAACGAATACATACATATGTAGATACATAGATACTTTCGTAAATGGTTTC
The DNA here is from genome assembly GCA_037044515.1 of Phortica magna. Lineage (NCBI taxonomy): Eukaryota > Metazoa > Arthropoda > Insecta > Diptera > Drosophilidae > Phortica > Phortica magna. Next base: position 309,103 of record JBAMBP010001300.1, read on the forward strand.
GTTCATTACGCATGTTATGTCGTCTCTTTGCAGTAACGAGACTTTGACTCGTTTTGTGTGTGTGTGGACAGACATCAACTTGCATGAGCTGCCGGCGAATTAACAGATATTTTGCTATAGCAGATGACAATGTCAAATTCGCTTTTAACAGCTGGCTGGCAGTCAACAACACTACGCTTTGTCAAAAAATACAGTTTTTTTTATTGATTTCTTTTTTTTTTATATCTAAAGAAACAAGAAACAAAAATTGAGCGCAATCAGACGGAAACTGAAAGCGGTTGCAGCGCGCGTGTGCCACATTCCACATACCACATACCACATAACTGAAATCAAATAAAATTCGGTCTTAGTTTGTCGAGCGGAAAACTTTAATGATATGAATGAAGTCAAAACAAATATCATATCGAATATGACTAATCGAAGCGCAAAGTGGCAGCCAAAGCACAGCACGTGAGAACGCCATGCGCCAAGCTATCTATCTGTGTCGACAACAATCTTATTTTAAAAAACAGTCAAACAGAAAGATGAGTCATCGAAATTAGCATAACATTTTGCGCGAATTTCACGCTTCTTTTCTGTTTTCTTACTTTTTCCTTTCTTTTCTTTATTTTTGGCAACACATTATTCAATTGAACTTGATCTTGATTTCACGCGCTTAAAAGTTGTTCGTTCACAACATTTTCCATTTAAAAAATACTCATAATTTGGTACACGACAACTTTCAGTGTCACTGTGCCTTCTGTCATTTATATGTATGTATGTGTGTATGTGGTGAGACATGGCGCGTTTTTTTGGGTCATAAACGCGTTGTGATTGATGACGCTGCTGCTGTCAATCTTTGATGACTTTACGATGATGACAAACATAAACTTTAAGGTTTATGACAACAAAATAACTTTTTTTATTGCCGCACTTTTGCAAATGAGTATTTTTCAAACAACACTTGAGCAGTCAAGTAAAAACTGTGTTAATTAAACCGTATTTAGTTGTCTATACAACAAGCGCATTATCAATGAATTTCATGGCCAATTTCAATACAATGCATTCAAGTGTATTCAAAAAGCAAAACGTTTAAAACATTCTATGAATTACTACCCGCATAAAATGATAATTGTTTGGTCATTTGCTACGGCAGCTAATAATTGTAGTTAGATATTGATTGCTGTTGCAGACAACGAAACAATCACGTTGATTTCAAGCCAACTGGCGCACCTGCAGCATTTGCCACTTGATTGCGCGCTGAAACAAAATATGACATAAAAACGCATGCATGACTCACTCTATAGAGATGTGATGTACATATGTGTAGGGGAGCGGAAATAACAATAAAGACGCTCGATGCAAATGCAATCAACCGAACATAAATTCAATGCAATTTCACCGTTCGAAAAATAGCTTTTGTGTGAAATTAGATTTAAGATAATTTACGACTGACAGACAGACAGACTGTCCGTCTTGTCAGTCTAACCGTTGGCACCGTTTACTCACCATTCACAATGACCGCTGCCTCCTTGTGCGCCACAGCAGGATTACCTTTGAGTATGTCTGTGAGTGATAGCGACGAGGCAATCAAATCACGTTTCTGTTCAAAATTTAATATATCCATGGAATTGCTGCGTTGCGGCGTCACGGTTATTGTCACCGACTTATGCATCTGGGCAACCACACAAAGTTGCTGTTCGAGCGACTCATCATCGACGCCCACGCCTAAGCCATTGTCCTCATGTGCTGGCTCCCGGCCGTCCTTAGGCTCGACCAACTCACGCAGCTCCGTTGGATGCACAAGCTGTTGCTGCTGATGATGAAAGTGTTGTTGTTGTTGTTGTTGATGGTGTTGGAACTGCTGCTGTTGTTGTTGTTGCTGCTGTTGTTGCTGAAGATGTTGACGATTGTAAAAGGGAAAGTTTGAAGCGCTCACGGCCGCCGAATAACTGGGCGGCGCTGCTGGCGATATGGAACCGTTCCCACCACCGCCCACACCGACAGCGACACCCGAATGCGCGACACGCGAAGCGGCCGCGGGTGACAATTGATAGCCATTTTGTTCATTGTTAATGGCGGCGACAAGCGTTGCCAGATTGTTGCGACTATTGTTGATGTTCAGCTGCTTTTGGGGCGGCGATTGTGACAATTGCAAATGTTGCTGCTGAAACTTGTGCTGTTGCTGCAATTGTGCGAGCAATTGTTGTTGCTGCTGTTGATACTGTGGCGGTGGCATATGATGTTGCTGCTGTGGCGAGTGTGGTGCCTGCAAATTGTTGATATTATTGTGACCGATCGTCGCTTGTTGCTGCTGCTGTTGCTGCTGCTGACTTGCCGCCGTTGCCAACTTGTTGCTGCGCATAGACATTGTCGGCTAGCGGCTTTTTTGTTACACACCGTTGAATTGTTGTTGTTGTATTTGAACAATTACCACACACAGTATGAGGGGTGATTGCTACTTGTGGTAGCCGCTACTTAAACACGCAAGGTGTTCAAGCATGGATATGCGAACACACACACACACACGCACGCAATTTTCTTGTCATAAACAAACAAACAAACAATGAGAAAGACACAACTAGAAAATTTGTTCGTGTCAGACGACGTTGGCAGCGAACATTTAACAGCGGTTTGATTGGCATAAGCCGTGGGGCATGGAACGTGAGTTGCGCGTCCTCACGTGACGCGTGCCGTGTTTTATATTTTATTTTTGTTTGTTTTCTTTTTTTTTTTTTTTTTTTTTGCAATTATGTTGTTGTCGCTGATTTGTTAATTGCGGCAATGCACGAATTCATTCCGTTGTCGAACTATAAAAAATAAATTTTCGACTTTTGTAATTTTGATTTCTTTTAATTGAAACAAACACTTCACTTCAACACTTCACAACACTCACACACACACACACACACACTGACGCGATCGCTCACTTAGCAATTTTGCAAACGCGCGCCATTTTGCCAACGTTAAAAATGCCAATGACGCAAATGAAGTGCCACTCAAGATTTAAAAGGACTTCTGTTTCGAAAACGTTTTCTGATTTGTTTTTTTGTTTTTTTTTTTGTTTTATTTTCTTTGTGAGTTACTTTTTCTTTAGAGTTACTTTTCAAGTGTCATACAATAAAATGTTTTCAATTTCATTTCAGTTAACCGAACGAACATGCACGTACACGCAACTCAACAGTGTTGCCAAAGGCATCAAAAAATCAAATGGCTGCAGTCATGATAAAACAGTAGAATAAAATGAAGCGTAGCGCTATGCTAGATAGAGAGAGAGAGTGAGAGAGAGAGAGATACTGAAGTAGAAGTAGCAGCGAAAGAAGAATTGTCAATGCCAGCATCAGCTATAAACGCATAAAGCAAGATGCCGAAACCACTTGTCATCTCCGCCAGCACTGTCAAGCAGCACCGGCAGCCCTTCACTTGCGCACACTCTGCTTCTTCCCATTTTTGAACCCAATGCAAGCGACACTTGAACTACGTCACTCACACACAGTCACACAGCAGAGACACACACGCATGCATCGTGCAATAACGAAAGGAAATGAGACGGAAACATTTCTGTAAGCATGCACAATACGTCACAAAGGGTTGTCGACGTTTGTCCGAAGTTGCTTGTTTCTTGTTTCCTTCGTTTCATTCGTTTCATTTCGTTTCGTTTCCTGCATCCACAGCACAAAAACAACAACAACAAAAATTATGATTCTTCTGTTGCTTGCAGACTCAAATTGTGATTCTGATTCAGTTGTAAATGTACACCACATACATACACACATATACATGTGTATCAAAAGCAGCTGCTTGCGGTCTGTTACTGATGACTGCTGCTTGTGCTGCTGCTGGTGCTTGTTGCCCCTTTGGCACATGATTCATGAGCTTTAATTATTTTCAATTTAAAATGTATGTATATTCTTGAGTTATGCCTTGGCAATGCAGCTTGTATGTATGTGTGCGTCTTTTATATGTACACACATAGCACAAAACATAATGGTTAATTGGCCAGTGTGCTTATTAAAAGATGATTGTTTTTTATTTTGATTTTAACCATGGTTATTCAATAAACATAAATATTCAAGCTTGCTGAACGAAAAGTTCATAACTCAATTTCGAGCACGAATTTTAGACACTTTCATTTGCATACCACGTTACAAGTTAATTACATAAAGTCGACACGAATGCAGACGAGCTGCATAGATATTCAAACAGCTCAAAAAAAGGAACATGTACACACACAAATTCTGCTCAACGTCAAAATAAACTCGATTCTGGCTCAGTTTATAGTGCAGTACAAGCCTCACGATGCTATCAAAACTAAAAAGACAAAACAAAAACACTCAAACATGATTCTAATTGGAAGCCAAAAGCAAGCAACAAACAAATGCGAGAATCGTCGGCACAGAACAGATACAGCAAAGACAGCATGTATATGAAAGTATCTCATATGCAAGCCACACAGATACGAACCCACACACTCACACATACACACACACAGACTCGCACAACCACGTCGACACGTTCGTTCATATACACAGCAAGCCGCAACCAAACAGGTAACAAGGCCCTTATGACAAGGCATGTCGTGCAGACCATGAGATAAAAGACATAACAACAGGATACTGCCTCACTTAGTTTATTTTCGTAACGTTTCGAAACTCAATGCCAACCAAAAAATAAAAAAAAACCAACAAAACAAAAACAGAAACTTCAAAAATCAAAAAGAGGACGAAACAAATTTCGAAATTTTGAGCGCGTAAAGGACGGCTGTGAAGTTGCACTGCCATTAAAAACCATCTAACAAATACAACTACCTAGCAAGTGAACAACGTCGCTTGAAGAACTTAGCTAAAGATCGGAAAAAATATATGTATGCGTGCTCCAATAGCACAGTTTTACATTAAATAGTAAGTAAGGTAAAGTAAAGTAAGACGAATCATAACAAAAATAGCAACTAAGGCATCTTTGTGCCTCACTAATGCATAACATGTCGCTAACGGTACAACACAGGTTCGGTTCGGCGCTGTTCTACACATGCGTTCCGCCGCGCTGAGTTTGCCAGCCAGAGTTTTTCCAAACCGTTTCATGAAAATCAGCAAAGAAAAGTTTATAAAACAAACGATTTAGAACACAATGAATATGGCCAACTATGGTCAGCCTGTAGACTGAAGTTAGACAAGGCGCAAAGGGTGAGGCTTCAGCTTTAAATACTATTTTTGCTTTGTGCCACGAATTGATGCAACGCTATTGTCTGTTGTCGTTGGGCTCGGCTCGGTTTGGTTCGGTTTGGTTTTTGTGCGGTTTTGATAACAATAAAATAGCACAAGAATGGTCATTGTGCATTATTATTATTACAACAAAACGAAATGAAACTAAACTAAACTTAATGTAAGCCGCCCATGTATAAACTATATCAGTCTGTAGTCTAGACTGCGCTGCGTTACAATTTGCTTTTTAGCTTTTTCTAAACACAAACGAAAGGCGACAAACAATTGTACAGATACGTATGTATGAAGATCTAACCAATACTTATAGAAAAGAAAAAGTCAAGTCCAACTAACAGCAACAACAACAAACATACATAATCAAATCAACAACATGACTATGAATGAACATCATTGCGTTGGGGGCAATTTTATTGCAAAACGCGCATTTACAAATGCTAATACAAAATACAGCGGCATCATCATCATGCAAGTCCACAACTATGTATGTGTGTATGTGCAGCAACAAAAACGGCAGCGTAAAAAATGAGAATAAATAAAAAACTATTATGAACAAATACATACATTCATATACCATATATTTATATTGTGCGAGCAGCAGCAGTGAGTAAATGTACAAGTGAGTTCAATGAACTTTTACAGTTCAGTAGTTTACCGATTTACACACAGTAGCACACTGCAACAACAACAACAACAACAGCAGCAAGAAAAACAACTGCTAAGGCAAACAATAACAACAACAACCATTTGGAGAGAACATGTGGTCGTGCGCACCACTGCAAATATTGCTGTTGTTGTTGTTGTTGCTGATGGCGAAGATGTTGGCTACGTTGACGTTGCAGGGCAGCAGGCGAAGATTTCCCATAGAAAACGACAAAAATTAAACACTTTAGTGCAACAGCCACGAAAGCGAAGCAAAGTCGCGAAACGCTTGGCAAAAAACAATAGTTAAGAAATACACAAAAAAAAAAATACACTGCAAAAATTTAATGCGAGCACCAAAAACTAATAAAACAACGAAAAAAAAAAAACGCAACTGTTTGTATAAGCAAAACGTCGCAGAGTCGTGCATTTTGACTAGACATTACTGTATGCCAATTAGAAAGCAAAAACAACAGCAAACAACAAATAATCACAACTAATGCGATTTAATCAAAGAAACTGTGCTATGAAATATTTTTTCCAACTTTTTTTTTTTTTTCATTTTTTCTTTTACTTTTCTTATTATTATTTATTTACTACATTCCCAGCTGACTTTCTCAACAGCGCTTGTCTGGCGACAGACGCTGTTGTTATTATTGTTGTTGTTGCTGTTGTCATCTTCATTGTTGCCGAACAAAATCCAATTAGCGCAGAAAAAATAAGTATCATCGACTGTGACATCAACGAAAGCGACTTTAGTTTACTTTATATTGCCTGCAGAAAAGAACATTTGTAACGCGAAATGAGAAACGAAATGAAAATTCATCATGTGCAAAATCAAGCCGAGCAGAGCAACAGCAACCCCAAAAGCGGGGCATTAAACCAACCCCATTGTATGAAGAGCAACCAAACCAAACGTATTCAAAATGAAGCAACAAAATCAGCAGATGGACCAATTTCAGATACAGTTACAGTTACAGTTAAAATGTGTGTGCGGTTGGCTTAGAATGCGATTGCAAATGTTGTTGAAATATTCAAATTGTTTGTCTTTTTTATTATTTAAAATACAAATACATGCGCACTCATTGTATATATACTCATATATATATACACACACAGACGAATAATAACAATTGTCGTCCAGACAGTATGCAAGTGGCAACTTTTCATGGCATGGGAGACCGACCAGCGTTGGGGACGGCAGCAAACCAACGTCTGTCTGGATTTAGGGTAGAAGCAAATATAATAAAAGAATCACAAAAACAACAAAAAAAATGCGTACTGTGAGCGGAAGAAGTGTGGGCCAAAATGGACACACTGTTGTTGTTGTTGTTGTTATTCTCTTTTGAGCTTACTGTTGTTGGAGAGCGTGCAAATGGAATTGTATGAATGAACGAAGGAATGAATGAATGAAAACGCGACGCAACGCAACGCGACAAAAGCTGCAATAGTGTAAAGTAGTGAAGTCACTGTAGTGAAAAAGAGAGATAGCGAGCAAGCGACTCACTCACTCAGTGTGAGTGAGGGTGTGCGTGAGCAAGTGAGCAAGTGAGGTTGTGCAGAACTGTGAAGGCATCTGTTCGAGTCCGTTTGTAGCACTGCGCGTGTGTGTGTGTGTGTGTATGTGCATAATTTTGGTAAGGGATGCATTGAACATTAAGGTAATTACCAGGGACGGCACGCACAGAAAATAATATTTTGATAATATTAAAAGCCACAATAATCAAATAACAATTTGAATTGATTTAACTGTAAACCAACATTGCACTATCGCACACCAACTATTACGTAGCCCTGTTTGTGCATTATAATTTAGCACACATAAAATTTTCATATTTAGCTGTCTAGACGAAAGCCACAACAACAACAACAACAACAGCACTTGCAAAAATAACGCAACTTAGAAGTGACATACAAAAATGGCGTCAACACAAGTTAACGGCATACAAAGACAATGCCAACAACAACTTCTTAGAGCCAAAAGTCAGACGTTTTCGCAGCATCATTGTAGGCGCATTTCTTTGCAATTGCCAACGGGATGCCAGCAAATGCTGTTAAAGGGATGAAGTAGTGTTGGTATGTACAAAAGTATGAGACAGAACAAAACAAAAAGAACAGCAGAAGAAGAACAAATATATATACAAAAATAAAGTAAAACATTTTAGTACGCAAACCGCCACCAAAAATACCGATAAACGCTGACGAAGTTACAGCAAATGTGAGTGCTGTTGGTGAAGAGGCATATCGGGGGCGGCAGCAGTGGTGTATGGTTAAAAAAACAAACACACGCAAGTGAGGGTGACTACATACCAGGAAGGAGGAAATGTTACAATTCTTTGAAACAAGATAAGCCGAATAGCGGCGATAACCCACAAATACAAAAGCACGAAGAAAAATATCATCTACAGCTAACCGCATTCATTCTGTTATGGCATTAATATTATATGATTTATGTATGTATGAAAATTCATTCACTTTTGTTGCCAAAAGAAATTAAAAGTAGACGAAAACAAACACGCGAAAAATTTTTGCACTCAAAAACCAAAAAAAAAACAAATAACAAATATTTGTTGAAGAGCGCGATGCGCAACGACAGGTTGAAGAGAGAGCGCAAATATTTCAACAAAAGTAGAGACAGAGAGAGAAAGAGGAACACCAAAGCGAAGAACAAGTGAGAGAGCGAGAGACATGCATGCAGCGAACTTAAGTGACGATCGCATGAAATTACGCAAACTTTTTTTAATCGTGCGTGATAATAAAATAGTTGTACCAAAAACGAAACTTTTTATTGCGTTTTTCATAACGTTTGCATAATTTTTGTTATTTGTTTAATAATATAACAACATAAACAAAAAAGTCGCGCCTTAAAACATTTTAGACACAAAAATGCGCGCCCATAAGAGAATGTAAGCAGTCATCACAGAAAAAAATATATATTAATACATGTGTATACATTATATTATTTTATTTATTTGTTTTTATTAATTTTTCTCTTTTTTTTTTTCTTCTTTGTTTTTCTTTTTGTTGGTTTTTTTAGGAACAAAGGGCTCGGAGAATGACGCGAGCGTATGAGAGAGTGAGTGCGTGAACGAGCGAAGAGAGCGAGACGTTAGCGGCGACGACAAGTTGTAAAACCGGATTTTCTTTTTGGGCAAACAGCAAATTATCATTTTTTCAATTTTCATTAAATTTCAAACAAGCGATTCAACGATTTTCAATTAATGAATATTTTAAACAAAATATTTCCTTTTTCATTCACTTTTGGTAAATTATTATTCACACTGCTTTTGTTTACTATATAAAATATATTCATTTATTTTATGCGCTTCTTTTATATATATTTCGTTTTTTTTTTTTGCACATGCTTCATTTTGAGAACTCACTGGCTGTGATAATACTTTGCGTACATCAGTTTATCTGACGGCTTTTCGAACTTTGGTTTGCACACATTTATTGATAGCAATTAATAAACAAACCAATTGTTGTAATTTATATTTATTTCAACACTCAAAAACACATAAAACACGCACAAATTGCCGACGAACTCGCGACGAAATCCGTCCAAACTGGCGGAACAACAACAAATGAATAAGTTGCAGAATGTTAAATTCTGTTAAACAACATCAAAAACAGTGAACTGCTGAAAATTTAAGTATTGGTCTAAGTGTGCACTAACATACTTCGAACTTAAGAGCATATAATATTAAATAGAGAATTTCCAAGTCGGAAGAAATGGAATAAAACAATAATTTTGACTTGTCGTTTGTATCAAACATTTACATGAAACATAAGCGGTATGTTTAATACAGGAAAATCTGGAATTCTGTCGAATTTTAAGTGAACCGTTTTTTATCTCATGCGATTATAAAAACAACTAGTCATTTTTCAAACGGAATGTTTTTATGTAAAAAAATTTTTGGGAATTAAAAATATTTCGCTTAAATATCTGATTATTTGTGTGTGTCAACATTAAATTTTTCATAGGATCGTAAAACTCAAGCGATTTGGAAGCAATAC